>CM029552.1:25109342-25709342 GCA_017141385.1 Sogatella furcifera | reverse complement strand
TCATAATTCCTTACTTATAAAAATTCAGGTATTCTCTTGAATAACTACAATAATTGAATACTACAGGGTGGCAAAGAGAAACGGGAAATTTTGAACCAACGATAACTTGACCAACTCATAAAAACCATAATGAACCAACGATAATTGTACAAAATATTTTTAATGCTAAAAATATGTTCGTTAAGAAGGGAATTTTCAGAAAATCACTTGAAAAAACACATCTGTTGAGTGTTGTCCATTGCGCCTAACACATTCTTCAAATCGATTTTGAAGACTAAAAAGTAACATTCCCAAGCGGCTCGAGCTGCCCGGCTGTAGCTGCGCTGCTCTAGCCATCACAACTCTATTCACATAACTATATTATAAATATTCACTATGTAATAGGGCTACAAATGTGTTATTCATCAATAAATAGAGAAAATCACTTGAAAATGGCTTAAAAAGTGTGAATTTCACTATTTTATAGAATTATTACACATTTGTAGCCCTATTACATAGTGAATATTTATAATATAGTTATGTGAATAGAGTTGTGATGGCTAGAGCAGCGCAGCTACAGCCGGGCAGCTCGAGCCGCTTGGTAATGTTACTTTTTAGTTTTCAAAGTCGATTCAATGAATGTGTTGGGCGGAATGGACAACACTCAACAGATGTACAACCAATATCATAGAAGTTTTGGTCTAACACTTATTCTATCGAATTGAATATTATTGGGTTTGGAAGGAAAATCAAGATATAATGATGTCCTGGTCGAAAAGTAACAATTAATTAGTTCTTTTGGTGAATGGAAATAATCGGCCCAATAAAGGAGCTTCAATACACTCAACATTCACTGTTGTAGAAATAAGTTACATTATACTCTGAATTCACTATTGTTTGAAGTCTGAATTTCACTACTTGCATTGTACAGTCTCCAATCAACGTCGATGCATATTGCACTAAAGTTCTGAATAAATAAATAATTTAGAGACTGCCCCCCTTGATTAGCATTGTAGACTGCGATTGTAACTGCTTAATTCAATGTAACTAAACATTCTGATAGGTCAGCTTAGTAGACCAAGTTCACGGTTAGCATAGTTTCTTATCAATTTCTCGCAAGTTGAGCCTTTTCTACTCGTATGTTGATCTGAAAATCTTTACTTTTTGAATCGCTAATTATTGTAATACAGAAAACTGATGAATGAACTGTTGTTTATAGAAGAAAATTTTCAACTGATAGAAGTGAAATAATTAATTTATTTGACAAAAATTGATACTTATTGATTAAAAACACATATTATTGTCTAAAACTTCCTTTACCAAATTTCTACTTCGATGAATAATAAGTCCGAAACGAAGTAATGCACTTTCTTAGCACTCCACAAAATAATTCCTGATCGGGGGAAAAAATCATAAAAATTTCGAATTAAGAGTAATAGTACAGTATAAGAAACCAAATGATTCAATGCAACAAGTTCAACACACTTTTTTTCAAATACAATAATAGTAAATCATCTTGAAAATTCTATTGAAGCAATTATTTATACAGTTATAATTGAAAAGAACATTGATTATAAGAATGGAAAATATTCAGGAGGTAGACTAATAAATTAACTTCATTTTAAGAATAATTTTCATAAAAAACTTCGTTTATAAGTATGCAAGTATAAAGTGCTGTATTTATAGAGTTGAAAACAATTGGGAGGCAAAAATTGTATAGAATACTGCTTCGTAAAAGCTACAGTATATTATATTTTATGAAAAATATTTCATATTGTACAGTAATTATTCTGCTATAAAGCTAAACAATCTCAAAATTCTCAATCATTAGACACTCATTTTTTGGAATGTTAATTATTGTTATCAATTATTCTCTGATCACCCGGTATCTTAGTGAAATGTGGAACTTTAACAAATATTATAGACGATAGTCATAACTTATTAACAAGTATAGGCAACAGTATAATTTAAATAGTGATTTTTGTTAGAGAGTTACAATCAAAAATGAAAAATGTATATAATAATCCATATTGTAGAAATTCCCAGCTTTTTCTGTCATCTCATTCTAAATACACAACGTTTTATTATTTTCAGGGTTTGCAGCACGAGAATTATGTACAAGAATAAATCATGCTGAACCGAAAGTTATAATTGCAGCAAGCTGCGGTGTGGAGCCTAACAAAATAGTCAAGTAAAGTACAGTTATGATTATAAATAGCCTACTTTCATTTTCTTTTACAGTACATCATGTTTACAAGCATACTCAACATTGCTTCAAGAAGCACTACAAATAGGAATTTAATGCACTTGAAAGTTTTCAAGAAAAACAATATTCCATTATAATCATCTTATATTTATTCTATAATGTTAAATTTACAGGAAAACCTGGTATATTGAAATATGATAATGTTCGGATTGATTCAAACTACTATTCTATCATTGATTTCACTTTTGCCTCATCTAGCTTTTTTGGTGTAAAATATTACTTGAAATTGTTCCATTTGTTTTTTTTTTCTACAGAAATAAAGATTATGTATATAAATTCACTGGATCTCCATAATAGAAGAGAAGAAAATTTATTTTGGATTGAATATCATGTTCCATTGAAAAAATGTCTACGTAAATAAGAACTACCGTAATAAATAGGACTACGGTATTCAATCTTTAAATAAATCTACCACTTATCATTCAAATGTTTTTGCCCTTGTTAGAAATGCAGCTTCATAAACAAAAAATTACCATACCATGAATAGATGGTAAAATGCATTTACGTCTATAAATACAGTAGGCTATTATTGTAACAGTTCCCTTAGTTCCCTACTCTATTTTTCTAAAATCTAGATAACTGCTTTAAAATGATGGAGAATGTATTTTCCTCCTCAAATAAGAATATTCAATTGCTATTTATGGATTCTGAAAACCTTCACACTCAAAATTTTTTTCTCATAAATTGAAATTCTATCTCTAAACAAGTATTCCCCAAAATATTTATCTTCATTTCATTCATGATTTTTCACATTCCTTATAATTTTTTGGAATTCTTCACATTCATAATTTTTTCTCAAGTATTAAATCTCATCACTTTCTTTGAATAAGTTTGTTGTATACCATTGATAACAATGAATCAATCCTCAACAATTCATTCATAATTATTCGTAAGATGTAAATCTTACCCAAATCTCAGAAATAGCGATCAAAAATCGCAAATTT
The DNA here is from genome assembly GCA_017141385.1 of Sogatella furcifera. Taxonomy (NCBI): domain Eukaryota; kingdom Metazoa; phylum Arthropoda; class Insecta; order Hemiptera; family Delphacidae; genus Sogatella; species Sogatella furcifera. The sequence goes on along the minus strand of CM029552.1, from coordinate 25,706,153 downwards.
ACAAAACCTAGCACAAGTATTCAGTATTCAGTATTTTTATTGCCATTAATATAAAATGTTACAGTACATATTACAAAATCTTCATAATTACATAAATAGAGTTAAAGAATATAAATACAATAAGATTATGTAAATGTAAGAAATATTGAAGAAATGAATAAAAAGTCTAGGCTTCACCAGCAAAAAGAATATCTTTGCCCGCTGGTGAGTGTTGCAAGAAAAAAAAATTATATAAACTTAAAACATAACATTATTTAATTGAAGTCAATCATAATATTTAAAAGTATTACAATAAGAAATCATTTGTAGCTCAATTTTAGTAGAAAATTATAGTATAATTTTAGAACAATTACCTTAGACACTTTTTTATCAATAAATTAATTACAGCATGACAACCCACACTATAGTGCCACCAAAGGAAGTGCCATAAAATAAAATAATAGGAATAGAATGTAAAAGTAAAAACATCAAATTGCTATATTTAGGGTGTGAAAATATTCTATTTTTATCCATTCTTTTATGCTTTTTTTGGAAATTTTGCGATCCAGATCAAAAGGAATTGTATTAATTAATTTGCTACTTGTGTAAATTAGTTGTCTTCTGATCAATGAAAGTCTAGTGATATAAATTTGAAATTGTTCTGTTACATTTGGTCTAAAATTATAAATGTTTTTGTTTAGTTTTGGAAATTTACTTTTATTTTTCACTATGTATTTCAGTAGCACCCCGATATAAAGCTGTCTCACTGTAAAAACATTAAAATCTTGGAAAATTAAGTTTGTTGGGTATAACCTTGATCTATTTAGTATTGTTTTTATTATATTTTTTTGAATTATGAAAAGATTCTTTATGTGTACGTCATATGCAGCACCCCATATTACTAATCCATATTGTAAAACTGATTGAACCAAAGCATGATAAACTGTTTTTAAGTTATTTATATTCAATATTTTGTTCAGTTTATAGAATTTATAGGATATATATTTCAGTTTTTTACAAAGAAATGATATATGTTGTTGCCACTTCAAGTTTTCATCAATTATTACCCCAAGATATTTGGTATTATTCACTTTTTCTATTTCTGGGCAGTTACATATCAATTGGTTTGAGCAATGTGAATGCAGTCTCAATTTGAAATGATTTTCAGGAGTTCCAGTTGAGTTAGGAGAAAATGTTATATATTTGGTTTTATTTACATTTAAGCTCATGGTATTCAAGTCTTACCATTTTTTGATTGTTATTATATCACTTTCTGCATCATTGAACAAGTTTAACCAATTAGCACTGGAGAAAATTATTGCTGTATCATCAGCGAATGACACAATCTTGCCATTTTTCAATTTCAATTTTAAGAGGTCATTCACGTAAATTAGGAATAAAACAGGTGATAAAACAGTACCTTGTGGTAGACCATAAGCAGTTAGATTTAAGTTGCTCTTTTGTCAATTCAAGGTCAAAATTTGCGATCTTTCCTGTAAATAGCTTTTGAATAAATCTAAAGTAATTCCTCTTATTCCAATTTTATGTAATTTTTTAAAGAGTGTTTCGTGTGGTATAGTGTCAAAAGCTTTTGATAAGTCCACAAGTGATAAATTTGTGTTTAGTAGCGATTTTGCGATTTTTGATCGCTATTTCTGAGATTTGGGTAAGATTCACACAACCGCCGCCATTTTACTTTTTCTTTAGAATCCGACTCTCCTCAACTTTCATTAATAAAAAATACAATTTTATGATTCCTTATCCAGTTATAACCCTTATGGCGTTTTCTAGCATATTTTTCCAATTATCTCAATAACCGTTAAAGTTACGAACTTGCAACTGGTTTCATTGAATTCCTCAAATAATTTCACATAGGAATTGATTATTTTAGAACCTCACTAAAGCTTCTAAAAAATTAGAAAAATTAATATATTTTGAAAAATCTCAATTTTCCGCCATTGTTATCTCGGTACCAAAGCGTTTTTGGGGGTTGGTCCCATGGAACTTTTTTGTCTACTTGGTGTAAGGAATCAGCCTGAGAAGTATTGCACATTCCTCCTGAAACACCCTGTATATGGAGATGAATGAATAACCATTCATTGAAATTTTGTTGCTTCCTTGATAAGAGATATATCAAACTATTTATGATGAATCTTCATAATGTGCTAACAATTTCTCCTTTATTCATTTATTTTCAAGTCTATATTTTTTATCTATGAGTATACTTCATCCTTTTACCGTATTGTAACTTCGGACTTTGATTTTCAGGTATAAGGAGATTTTGAACGAAGCTATCGAGATGGCTACCATCAAACCGAAAAACTGTATTATCTTTCAACGTCGTAATGTTTTTGAAGCTGAAATCAGCCCAGGACGTGACATCCTATGGGATGACGCCATTTCTAACTATGGCACCCACGAATGTGTCCCGGTTGAAGCCAATGATCCTCTTTACATTTTGTATACGTCTGGTACAACAGGCAAGTATCTATTCAACTTATCATATTCATTATTCATTTTGGAAAATTGCAAGAATTTAGTGGCTGCAATAGTCCGCAACGTTGAGTGTAAAATTCCAATACAGACAGTATTCAAATATAGTAAGTTACCGAACCAAATAATAGTACATGGATAATCTGATGAATACTATACTATGTTGGAATGGATCACTCCATGGTACTATAAGAAAGGGCAAGTCTATGGTAGAAATTCTATTCCCAGCTTGCTCTTGCTTGCTTGTATAATTTATTGCTTGTTTAGCTTGCTAATAATTTATTTTAATTTGTAAACCTAAGAACTTTGATCAAAAGTTGGAAGATCTGTAAATAACTATTTACTTTTTCTTAATTGATTCTGAATTATACTGTTACTAAAATTTCAATCTATAATAATCATATTATATTGAAGTTTTTAATTTTTAAAGAATGAAACTTCTGTTCAGTCTCTGATATCATGAATTACGGTAGGTCTACTAAGTGGTAGTACTACTTTTGGTTGCTTATGATTCTGTTCATCCACACCTATAGTGGTTATTTATATGTACTGTAAAGCATTGTCAGCTAATTCTCTAGAACTATCTCTAAGTATAGTATAAACTCTTCTAAAGTATTTATGAAATGAATTATTTTGACGATTAAAATCACCCAGACACTTATTCCTCACAATCAATTTAATGAAATAATGATAAAAATTGAACACTGAACAATATTATAGCATTGTAAATTAATATATCTTCCAAATATACGGTAGCTCTAATTTCAAACTTTGAATAAATAAGAACATAATCAACCCAAATTATATTGATCCGTCCTAAAATCTGCGACTTAACAATAGTAGGCTACTTTCAACATTTCATTAGAATAGTGAATGAAGCCACAACATTATTAATTGTGCAATGTTTATAATTATTCTGCTCCATAATTGTGATATGCCTCACAAAACGTATTTGTTCCCCGGATACTAGTACATATGGTGTGGATTTTGAGTAGGAATGGAGGAATGAATGAAAATAGGCTTATCATTGTTCGAAAAGGCTATGCACTTCAGTATAATGAAAACGGTGAGGATATAAAATTCTATTCTGGAGTATGTGCATGAAGCCTACCGTATACGATACTCTAGTATCATAAGGTGGATAAATAAAAACACAAATGTTTCCAAATTCCATAAAAATGTACTTTTATCTTTTCATTTTTGTGGAATTGATAGCATATACGATACCTAATAATGATTTTTGCTGTTTTCAATTCGGTTCAGTTTCAATTTTTCAACTGATGTAGTACCTATTCTAAGTTCATGAATTCAGCACAACACGCATACAGTCATTTCTCTACTCATACTTATTTCCACTCATTCACCTTATTATATGAATAATAATCAATTAGAATCTCCAAAAAATGCCATATAAAACTTCTGCAACTGTAAATATTGACCAATGTTGGTCTACTGCAATATCTAACAATTCTTCCACCTTATTATATGGAGTTCTTTTTTCTCTAAAAAAGTGTCTGGAGAAAGAGTAAATTCTATTTTAGTATCCATAGGTTGTACAATAATGTGTTAAGAGTGGGTGGCAGTGGACGGCAAACTGCCGAACGGCAAAATCAAGCCCCATAAGAACAATGTAATTTTTATCAATCTCTTGGAGCACATATTGCCTCTATTTATAGACAGAATTTCACGTTCTTCATGTCATTGGAAAGAGAATTTAATTCTCCAGGGGCGTTACTTTTTACTTTTTCGATTTTTAGTTCATTTCAATAATTACAGTTCAATACTTTTTTAGTTAATTAATTATGCGATAATTATTAAAATAAACTAAAAATCGAAAAAGTAAGAAGTAACGCCCCTGGAGAATTGAATTCTCTTTCCAATGACATAAAGAACGTGAAATTCTGTCCATAAATAGAGGCAATATCTGCTCCAAGAGATTGATAAAAATTACATTGTTCTTATGGGGCTTGATTTTGCCGTTCGGCAGTTTGCCGTCCACTACCACCCACTCTTAATTAACAACAATAACAATAAACAACATTAATCTATTGTATTCATACTTTATTCTAATTAGACATATGTTTAATTATGATTGTTTTTTATTGTTATTTACACTTGGAAATGGGTATATCGCCGAAACATGTAGTGTAAAATAAAAATTGGTTTAAAAAAGGGTACTTTGATTTTCGTTACTTTGATCACGTTTAATACATTTTAAAATGCATTTTCGCAATCGAAATTAGTTTCATGTTGAAAATATAATTGTGTGAAGATGTACAATGATGTAAAATCAGAACGTTTACTAATACAGTTTAAGATGTATTTCCGCCGTTTTAAAATCAGTGTCATTTTGACCATATTATGTTTTGTGTGTGCAGATCAACCGAAAGGCATTCTGCGACCAACCGGCGGTCACATAGCCACGCTGGCGTGGACGATGTCGTCGATCTACGGAATGCGGGACGGGGACGTGTGGTGGACGGCGTCGGACATGGGCTGGGTGGTCGGCCACTCCTACATCTGCTACGGGCCGCTGTGCGCCGGCCTCACCTCCATCATGTACGAGGGAAAACCCGACAGAACGCCTGACTGCGGTCAGTACTTCAGGTAATCACCGACTTGTTGCTCTATTGCTAGATATGTTATTTTCTATTCAATGGTCTTGGAATTACCTACTTACTTTTTCTAAAAAAGTTGAACCGTATATATTATTAAATTTATTGTACAAAAAACATATACTAGGCCTATATATTAAAATAGATTTCTAAACAGCTCATTTGAACAGAAATTGGAAATATAAGATAGACCCCCCAACTGATCAATAGCAGTGAATATAAATATATATTTAAATTCACTGCCAATAGGTGTCAAAAAAGTGTTGATGAACTGTGAGTGAGGGTTAAATTTCATAAAACCATGGGGTCCAGATCCAGGTAGGCTAATAGAGTGAAGGTATGTTACATTTGAATAGTGATGTGGCTGAAGTTTTTTTTTATAATTTCGTCGAGTAGGTCCATAAAAATCAGAATATAGAATTATCCCATGTTATGGAAAATATAGATGTGATCAAATCTATTGGGGAAGAACCATGTTTTATTCTTACGAATATAATATTTCTGATACATTCACTCGACCTTCTTAAATAAATGAGTGATAGATTGAAATTACACCACTAATGCTTATTTACTCTCAATCACAAACTGCTAGTTTATATTATAATAATTGACTTGGAATGTATTATTTTCGACTCTGCAGTCAAAGTGAATTGTTTTAAAAAGTATTTAATAAATTACTTTTATTTTTCTTATTGTATCATGCCAAACCATGAATCGTAATGATTGATTGAAATATTTGTTCCCTGATATAACTTCCAATATATCTCTTGTATCAAGGTAAATTAAAAATGAGCATACCGTACCTTATTATGATTTTTTTAAAATAAATTCCCCTCCAGGTACGCTGGTAATTGCATACTTATCAACTCCATTAACCTTTCATAAGTTAATTATGCAGTTAATAAGCAACTTAATAAAGTAGCTTCATTGTATAACTAGCATTCAGCAGCCAACCTATTACAAACTTTCATCTGAAACAAGTTTTCAACCTTACATCAAACATTACAAAGTTTGAAATTGACTCATAAATTTGTTCAATTTCGCTATCACACTGGAGAGCTGGTTTCAGTATGTGAGCGGATGCAAATAAAATATTGTCTCTGAAGGTGTTTGTCAACGGGAATTATATGGAGTTGACTTGACGTCAGAAGGGAGTGAAGTTAGTTGTGACGAATTGTTGTCGACAAGTAAACGACTTGGTCGTTGCCAGCGCAAATGGTATGTCACTTCATAGGTTATCGCCCACACTATTCAACAGTGTTGTATTTTGTGATGTGTCGTTTCCATCACGGCTGTCGCTTGTAAGACGCTTCATCTCTGTTAAAACCGCGGGAAGAACAGAGCATTAGTTGATCTTGGAATAATGTAATAGCTGCTATTCTAGCTTTGCGATGCCTACAAGAAGGCATCTCAGCATAAATACAAGTAATATCAATACCTACTAATACATCAGATTTAATGATGCCCCTCAACTGATTTAATGATGTCATAACATGTAGACCGATTTCCAATGGAATCACACAGTATAGCTTCCCAACTTTTAACTGTAAACTCTCCGTTTGCTTTCTGCATTGATTTTTTAATGAGTAAAATGCTCTATTAACTCTAAATAAAAGACATTGTCTCCTATTAACTAGTATTCAATTAGAATTCAACCACTTTATTCCACAAAAGCATCAATTTATTTAGGGCTATCTTATTTTTCCGTTGGCTGGCTATCTGTTTGATTCAATGATAAAGCTATTGATACTCACCTCAACTAAAATTAAGTTTATATTGATACAATATCAGAATAATGGCAAGCTTTATAAATATATTATTATTATTTTTTGATATGGAAACTAGCCTTGATTAATCGTACCAATTACTATTAGCTGTAACTCAAAATTTCTGGATATGTTATGAATGTGCAATACAATAAATTAATTAATATGCTATTATCATAAGTATTAATGTGATCGGTGGTTGCGAGTGATAAGCCTCTGAGAGAATATCAACCCCACCACCAAATCAGAGGTCAGTCTTTCAGAGGGAAGAGGCTTTTAAGGAATTGAATCAAAAATAGATCTGTGTTAGAGGTACAGAGAAACCATCAAACAGATAAATTTGTATCCAAATCAGTAAAAACATTCCACTTTATTCATATTATATAGAGAGTTGACATTGATATGCATATTGTCTCAAGTAACAAAATCAAATTTTATGGTACATAGTTTAAATTTCACCTATTTTTCCAATGCATTGCTCATCAGAAACTATTGTATAGACACTTTGGTGCATTCTTGAACCTGTTTGTGAACATTTGAATAATTGTATTTATACACTTCCAAGTTTTCACACTCTGTCACAACATTCAGTTTTTTAAAATTTCACACTTTCAACACATTGACACTTCATTTTTCTAAATTCACTTTTGAATATGGTTTAACCATATTATTGTTCACAAATTCTCTGATAAGCATTCAAAATCAACACGTCGTCAGTTAGCACAGAAGACTAAAGGTAGCAACCACACCACTCTCTTATTTTTTTGAACAGCTCTTGTCATTTCAATGTTAGCTTTTACTCCTTGAATAATATCCTCTTCATCAAAGCTTTTTTCACATCCCGCCTCCTGGAACAAATACTTATGAGCATTATAAGTCAACTAAATTGTTGATGACTTGCTGTAGGTACTTTTACATGGTTTGCTTACTGAGATTTATAAATTTATATTAATCACAGTTGTATTACAAAATTATGGGCTGTCTACTTCATCACATTCACTAGAAGAGGGGGGTTTTAAATATAGAAAAGAAAGGTAGATTGAATTATTCTTGACTGAAGGTATCAAATTAATATCTGTTTGTTAATATTTTGAAAATTAATAATTTACTTAGAAGCTATAGTTTTTAAGATGAAGAGAAGATAATTAATTATGATAACTATTCCTTAGAATTCCCAAATAAACTAACTTCTGATTTGTGAACAAAATGATTCGTTTCAAGGTTAGTATGGGTAGGCTACTAGCTTCAACACAAAACTATTCTGATCTGTAGTTCATATCTTGACTCAATTTTTGTATTTTTTAAAGAAAATCTCAATATTCCCTTTACGGTTTGTTTTTAAGCTTATGCAGAGTATCTTAAAGCAATCAAGAATAGAAATAACAAGAAAACTCACCTTGGAAATTATTGTAGGATTAAATTGTTTTCTTCAGATTCATTTCCCTTCTAGGCTAATATATTTTTATTTTGAAAAAGAAATAACATTTCAGGAAAAAAACAGAACTGGGCAATAAAATTCCATGTTTTAAAATTTCTAATCCACCATTAGCTTATTCACTTTTTACTAAAAGTTGGTTAAATTTATGAACAAACTCTATTCAATGCTATAAATTTGAAAGATTGCAATAATGAAATTTGTATTTTGTTGGTTAACACATGTAATGTGATGGAATGAAAAAGTAAACAAACATTAGCGCTATTATTTTGTCGGTCTACATAATATGACGTCATAGTCTGTGAGAGCTTCAGTTGTGGGGCCCTGGGCCCTGGCTTATAAACATTTTACAATCCACATTACTCATAATTCGTGGATTTTATGGGCGTTTCTGTCTCATAAACGTTTCCAATAAAAAGCAAATTCTACAGTTTCAGCTGATTAAAAAAAATACATGAAACGAATTTACCTCAAGTAAATAGAATATCGGAATAGTCCAATGCTGTTCCTTTAAAACCAAAACTTTGCTCCTAATTTAATGATTTTGATATATAAATTGATTTATTATTATGAATATATTTAATAATAAATATCAATCATAATTTTTATAGTGAGATTTGAACAGGAATCATTTTTGTTGCTAAAATATTATCATAACCTACAAAGAAAATCGTAAACAAACCAAGTCGGAAGACCCTAGCCTTGTAATCTAAAATGGCCGCGATGATTTGAGTTTGAACAGCGATATCGTGAATTTTTCGTCTGAACCAATTCACATAGACATATAACCTACATCTTAAACCTTCATCATTCATCATCACTCATTCATTCTTTGCTTAAAATACATGGAAACCAAGTCGCAATTGGGTAAAGAAAGAATAAAGAATGGGATTTCCTATTCCACTCGAACCATTGCGGCCATTTTGGATTCGAATGTTAGGGTCTTCTAGTAAGTTTTGGCTGATCGTTGATTCAACAGCTGATCCTTTCCAAAATTTGGAACATTGTTAATCGAGAGTTTTATTGGTGAATATACAATCCCAATCACTTGTTTTTCATTAGAAAGGGCCCTGATGTATTAGTAGGTATTGGTTAGGGCTCTATAAAAAGGGGGTAGACGCACGGTCCGCCATTCTGTGGTCAACTTTTAGCGCCAGGTTTGAATTCATATACATATTCTTGATGATAGAGACGATCAACATATGTTTATCAAGTTGAGCAAATGAATTAACTTATTGTTTTGAAATCTTGGAGGTTAATTTGTCATATAAAATGGTTTATATTGCTTAGCATCAAACTGCAAGAATTATAACCATTTTTATCATAAAACTGAAATTAAAAAATACAAATTTGCCAGATGCAGGAAGATGAATCAACATTAAAATTTTCACTTGAAAATTGCCAGACTGGAAATTCAATGTTCTGTGAAGTGAGTATTATTTTTTTCTAACATAATTTTTATCATTAATCACATGTTTGACTGTTGAGTTGAATGAATTCAAACCTGGCGCTAAAAGTTGACCACAGAATGGCGGACCGTGCGTCTACCCAACACCTACTAATACATCAAAGTAGGTGTATTAGTAGGTGTTGGTCTACCCCCTTTTTATAGAGCCCTAGTATTGGTAATATTGAGTTGAATATTGACGTCAGATTGGTGTAACATGTAACGTCAGGATGATGTCATAACATGATTTCAAGTGTGTATCATTTTGAATACTTGCATAAAAATTGCAAAAATATGTAGGCCAATTGTGGAATAAATAAGAATAATTCTTGACGTTGAGTAGGCTATACATGAGTTAATAACTGAATCAATAATAATAACTTTAATCAATCTGAAGTCTTGAAAGCTCAAACGTATACAACTGGGCCCAAAAGTCTCGTTCCTAGGAAAAAGAAACGAAATTTAATTTGATCAATGAATCGATTTGTAAGTTGAAAATCTTCATTAGTTGGGCTAAGAAGACATTCTGGCAAAATGGTTGCTGTTTGATACAGCTAGTATTCTATATGAAAATAGAGCTACAGACCTCAGGTTTTCAGTCCGGAGTTCTCTAATCCTATATCTCTTCCTTGTAGGCCTATGATATTCAATAATACAGAGAGGAGAATTTAAGAAATAATTATATTTCTATTCCATTGATTAATTTTAAAAAATCGAACTTTTAAGCATATATTACCCAATGTCTTGAATTATTAAATTTACAACTTCTTACTGGTTTCGTTGGATTTCCCGGCTCATTAATAAGAATTAATCACTCAAAAATACCCTCATAAGACCGCCAAAAAGACCACTAGCTTTGCATCTCCAGCTGCGCGCCTCGAGCCGTCACAGACTTGTAGCTTTTATAAATCTTATGAACTTGATCTTATAAATCTTATGGATTTTTATATATCATATAAATGATAATCATTAAACTATATAATATGCAAAGCTATAGACGTGAAGCTAGAGCTGTACTGTACAGCTCAAGAATTCTAAATCAATCGTCATTTTAGGACCCATGTTAACTGGAACTTTCGTCTTCATTTTTATACAAGGAAATACCTCACAAAGCTCTTCGGTAACAAGCTTGAAAAAGTTTAACCTATTCCATTGTAATGTATTTTCAAACCCATGAAACTAGTTTCATTCATTTGAAAATTGGTCTTGTTTGAGTTAAAGAAAATGAACTTGTTTCAGGGTTATCCAGGATCATCGAGTTAATGCAATCTTCACAGCTCCAACAGCACTGAGAGTTATTCGTAGAGAGGATCCAGAGATTAAAATGGGTCGCAAGTACTCAACTAAATCGTAAGTTAATTTTATTTTATGATATCGAGTATCTAATACTGAGAGGAGAATTGAATTCATGTACAAGAAACAGTAAAGTTCGAAACTTCTTCAATGTTGGCCAAAGTACGCGAGTGTTTTTGAAATTATTATTTGATTAACTCTTTGTTGAATTGTTATTGCAGTTGTAATTATTTAGGTTTCATCAAACCTCAGCACATTGTTCTCGAAGTCGTTGACATTCACTGATATTCTTTATATTCTAATAAATATATGTATTATTCTAAAGTACTACGTTATCTAATCAACAATGTATTTTCTTTGTTCGTAGTTAATATTTCGACTTGTAAAAATTGTGAACTTTGAAAATTTTCTTATAGTTTTATTTTAATTTTTCAGATTAAGAAACATATTCGTTGCTGGAGAAAACTGTGATCATGATACAAAATCTTGGGCTGAAAAAGTGTTCAAAGTGAGAAAACGTTAATTTTCAATATTACTAATATTTGATTTTTCAACCTTCATTTCCTTTGATACTTTTCAATAATTATTTAACCTCTTTGAACTTTCATTGTAAAGTATTCTACTTTAAAAAATTATTGTTGTCACTTTTTATGAGATATGATCATGATAAGATCACTCATTTATTTCAATAATATTTATTTGATCTTGCATGATGCTTTAATAGTGTTCTACTTTAATTTTTAATAGTATTGTCAACAGTTGATAAGAAGCAGTACTTGAGAACTAGGCTAGTTCCTATAATGCATAACTGAATTTTAAATTAAGCGGATTCTTTGTTGCCATGGGAGACAAAGGTGATAGAATAATGAGTAGTTCACTGTCAACTGCTTCACAATGCTTTTTTAGGATCGTGACAAGTTTTCATTGACCCTAGATAACTTCATTGATTTCATTGTTTCATAGATTTTGTACATTGGAACCTAGATTTTTATCAATTAATATGATAACGTTCATATAATCAATCATTGATAACCATGAGTAGGCCAACAGTAGTATGAAATAATATCCGGTAATTGATTGTAATTGAAAACAAATTTCATCCAAACCAAGTTTCAACTCCTAACTAGGTTCTGTTTGTATTTAATAATAATTATTCAAATAATGAGGCTCATTATATATACTATTACAATACTATTGAAATTTATCTTCGTTATTTTTTAAAATTTTTCAAGTCCATTTTTGAATGATTTAATTCTGCTTCTTCTTCTTCTTCCTTGTCTTTGCCATTTCCATTTGTAATGGGCCCGATTTACGACCCCCCCCCCAATCAATATACAGGGGTTCTCGGGCATTGCCGATGACACTCAAAGGCTCGAACTAACTACTTATCATTCATTCTGCCGCTGTCAATTTATTCTGAGTCACGTGCAAAGACAAGGACTAGTTTTAAGATTAAAACGGGGTTATATATAAAAAGCTTCAAATTCAATCAAATTTAGCTATTTATTTCAGGGAAAACTACAAACATAAAAATTCAAAAATTACCGTACATGATAGGATTTTTCCTACATTTTTTCTCAGCAAACTCGTTAATGGCGTCATCAAAGTTAATTTTTAGGGTTACATCACTTTCGGTACCTACAAATTATCATTGGATTGTTCAGCTTATTTGGTTTGAGTGTTGACCTAGTCACTGATTTAATCCTCTTAAGAGCTAAAAACCCTGGTTCATATGAGCTACACATATTAACGATTAATGGAAGTTTTTGTAATTGTTGAGCTATGCTATTATAGATGCGCCAACGTTTTTAGCTAAATACATGTTATCGTAAATTAAACTGGCGACAGAATATATTTATAAATTCAATACATAAAAAGATTCAAAGATGGGCAGAAAATTTATTATTTTTCTTTTTAGTCGGGTTTGAAAACCTTGGGTTTTTGAAGTTTTTTTAATTTATTTATTTCTATCTTTTTAATTTCAGATCTATGTATAATTTTTGTGTCTCGCCCTGTCAATCTTGCGCACTGGGCCCGGGCCCACCGGGCCCATATATAAACGTGGGTCTGAAGTTTTTTAAGTCTTCTCACACAAAAACCTTGTGTCTTGCCACTTCAGCTCCTCTCGTTGGTTGTGGCAGGTTTTTTACATCCGGATGCCTTTCCTAACGTTTAGTGAGGATCGCTCACCCTCACCACTCACATTTGAATGGATATTTCACTCAAATTTTGATTGAAATGTTGGCCGAAAAAGTTTATGATTTTGTCAGCACATTGAAACATTGATAATTTGATACTAATTTCAATGTTTTTTCTTATCTAGGGCTAAGTAACTATCATTGTATGCTTTAAGATAAAACTATGATTTTGATTTTATCTTTTAACAATGACATTTTGTATTCGAAATTTCAATAAAGTAAATTAATCAAGAGAATTCACTCAAAAAACCGTTGAAAAAGTGGGAAAATATTGAATTATTCAATTTGATTTACTGGAAATGTAAATTTTTGCAGGGTTGTGCCTCATGAGTTCCTTATCATTATCATCATTCTCAACTATATTAGTGTTTAATACTTATTTCCTTGTTGATTAATAATGCATTTTTCTTATTTCAATTTGTTCTAAGGTGCCAATCCTGAACCATTGGTGGCAGACCGAAACAGGACACTCGATTACAGCCACGTGCATTGGTCTGGGCCACAACACTTCACCGCCCAAGTATTCAACGGGGATGCCTTTCCCTGGATATGATGGTAACCTAGTTACTTTTGTCATTCATTTTCAAACTTTAATACGTACTAGTATTGATTATCTCAACCTATTGCCATATTACCGAAATATGATTTCTAGTTCTATTTGTTGAGCTTTCTAGAAGAGCTTTTTGGGTGGTAGTGGAGGTGATATTGTGGTAGTTATCCATATCGAATAGATATGAATATATTTCTAGATGTAAATTACATGATTTTTCTTCTATTCATTAATTGCTGATGATGCTCAAACAAATACTTCTGCTTGTGCATGGGCAATGGATATTGAGTACGAGGGTGATTGATGAGATGACATTCATCTTATATATGCATCCACATCCTAATTTAGATCATCTTCTGGAGCTGTATACGTACACGATTCAAATTCCTTTCAAGAAAATTCAAAAGTCCATCAAATTTGATACAGGATACGATAATTTATGTCCTAGCATATAAACAAGATCTTGCAATTTGATTTGATGCATGTGTATCTTATCAATGCATACTGTGTATCTTATAGAAAAGTATCTTGTATAGAATCTTTTTGGATGAAATTGTATAGTGTAGGCTATCTTCAAGAAAGGAAATTGAACAGTGCGGACACAGCTTGATATAATTAAATCTCCTATTGAATCCCTATTATTTCTGTACATCAAACTTTAAATTAGGAACCAATTGATTTGTATTTCTTGTTCCAATTGAGAGTATGTCAAATCAAAATAAGATGCTAAATCTACAATTCACCCAGACACTAGATGAATCTACAACTTTATCTAGCCTACTTCTTGATATCTACTTTTTTAGAGTCTGGATCAACTATACTATGGGTGGATCTGGATCAACTATGGGTGGCTCGTTGGAGGAGTGGTAAAGCGCCGGTCTGATAACCAGGTGGACCCTGGTTCAAGTCCCAAGCGGGGAAACAATTTTTGACCACAGCACAATCACATAAATACGGCCACCCCGTCTTTCGGAGGAGACGATAAGCCGTCGGTCCCGACTACATAAAAAAAAGTAGTCGTCATCTATCATCCATTTCATTACCCACGCACAAGCCTAAGAGCTCATGTGGGCTTCACCCCCATAAACAAAACAAAACAAAAACTTTATACCTGGACTTCCTAATGACGTCTACCTAAGAAGTAGTCATCATCTCTTATCATCATCATTTTCTCATTACCTACGCACGAGGCTAAGAGCTCGCCTTGAGAGTGGCATTACCCTCAGAAAAAAATGAAACTTCAATTGTACACTCAATCTGAACTTCTATCTAAGCTCAATCTTCAACGAAATATGTTATCAAATTCAACTTCACGCTTCTAATAATTCTAAAATATTCTCCTCTAATAATCATAATTTAAAACATTGTTCACTATTAAATCAAAACTGTTGTTTGCATTTCTTCTAGTACGCATACTGAGACAAGATGGAAGCGAATGTGATTCTCTTGAGCTTGGCAGAATCGTAGTCAAACTGCCCCTTCCACCAGGAACAATGGCAACACTGTACAAGGCTACACAGAAGTTCATCGATGTATATTTCACCAAGTTCCCTGTGAGTCCATTGAAATCCAAATTTATCAAATAACATGTTACCCCATGGGCTAACTGTCGAAAATGTAATAATCTTTTTCAATTATCTCTAGCTTGCATGTATTTTTTCAGGTAATTAAAGGAAATAGTTTATTTATTTTATTCGAAATCAATGCTATTACAGGACAGGTTGCTCCATAACGTTGCGCTAATATTTTTAGCAAAAAGTATCATATGTTGTCGATCATTCATGGCTCTTCCACCACTACCACTTTTCTAGTTCCCTCAAATCAGAATAAAAGTACGATTTCCAAGCGGCAGCTCGAGCCGCGCGGCTTTTACTGCGCGGCTGGAGCTGCCCGGCTCTAGCTATCACAACTCTATTCACATAACTATATTATAAATTTTCACTCTGTTATTAGGGCAACCAATGTATAATAAATCGATAAAAAGTGAAATTCAACTTTTTAACTCATTTTCAAGTGAATTATTTCACTATTAATCGATTTATTATACATTAGTAGCCCTAATAAAATAGTCACCATTCACAATATAGCTATGTGAATAGAGTTGTGATGGCTAGAGCAGCGCAGCTAGAGCCGGGCAGCTCCAGTAGCGCAGCTAAAGCCGCGACAGGTTGAGCTGTCGCTTGGGAATCGTACCTCAACCTTCTTGTAACAACCTTGATTCAAAGGTACATCAACTTTTTTCATTTGTTCTAATTTTTAATAAACTTTGCAGGGCTACTACGACACAATGGACGCAGGCTACAGAGACGAGCACGGCTACATCTATGTGACAGCTAGGGACGATGACGTCATCAATGTGGCTGGACATCGGCTGTCGACCGCTGCTCTGGAGGATGTCATCCTGTCGCATCCCGACATCACCGACGCAGCCGTCATCGGAGTGCCCGAGCCCACCAAGGGAGAGATTCCCGTCTGTCTCTACATCACCAAACCAGGTATTGTCTGCTCCTTGTGCGATCCAACAGCTGATGCTGTCAATTAGAGTTGTCATTAAGATGTACATTTTTATAAGATGACGTAGAATCAATTCGAAAAGATAGTTCAAGTTTAATCTGTTTTGGATGTCTTAAAAAATCATTTGTGTTATGTTACAAACTATTTGCTATTCATGGGCGTATCCAGGCAGGGGCAGGGGGGCAGCTGCCCCCCCCCCCTAGAAGTTGACAGATTTTTTTTGTTATTTGAAAAATAAATCCACAGCTAAAGTAAATAAAATAAAATTGAATAAATATCATAAAATAAAATAATATATTATTATTATCATCAAATTTAGTAAATTTAGAACTTCATTTCGAAGATTGCGAAGTCATTGACACTGGGCTCAAAACTTTCATTTCACTCTCCAATCGATTTCTGTATCATATCTTGAATCTCCAAACATTCATTGGAAGTCAGATTTTCAAATGAGAATACTCTTGCTTTCTCTCTGACACTTATCCATCCTTTATAGTTAATAGGGTTAGCCAGTTTAACGGAAAGATTCGAATAAGTCACCAATTCTTTGAGTAAATCAACTTTTATACACGTTTTCTCTAGTTACTCTGTTCGGCGACAAACTCCTAATGTCCCATGAGCATATGCAGGCAGGGGCAGGGGGCAGTTACAGATAATTTTTTCTACTATTTTGAACCAAATTATAAAGATTTTGAAATCAGAGACTTACAGAAGTTATTTTCCATCTGAATATCCAATTCACCAATTGAATACTGGAGAAGTTAAATGTTAATTCCTTATATGACTCTCTTAATCAGTCATTGGAAGTCATATTTTCAAATGAGAATACTCTTGCTTTATCATTTTATTTTCTCCATCTTTTAAATGAAGAGTAACTCCAGAGAAAAACATTCTGAGTCATTCATATGAAGTTTCATGAGCTAGAATCCATGACTGTGAGATTGGAGCTGTGGTATAATGTATTTGAAAAAAATTGAAAATATATGAGTTGAAGGAAATTGAAGTAGCTACACTTTTGATAAAGGCTAATACTATTTCCAATTACTAGGTATGGTGTAGTGTTTGGAGGCATTCTAAGGCAAAAGGCATTCCAAGTGTTTTCCCATCAACCATAAATCCCATCACAGCAACTGGAAATCATTTAGTGCCCTTCATTGGGTAAAGACATGGCTCATGAGCTGAATAGTAGAGAAAAGATTGACGGGGTTGTGCTTAATCAGTATCAATCGTAAATTTTTGAAGGAAAACAAGGACCAGATTGAAAAGAGAGTATTAAATGAGTTCTCAGCAAATCCATCAATACAAGAATAATTGTAGATAACCATATCTATTCAATTTACCTTGATTGATCTATGAATTTACTGTGGATTTTGTAATTGCTGGAAATGTTTTCAAAACTTTCTTTTGAATCTGGACTCTTCTGCGCTCTACATTTTTTTCAATAATATCATACACAGCTAAATAGCCATTCTATAAGCTATGTGATATAGTCCAGTAATAAAATGTTCATAAATTATTTGTGTTGAAATAGATTGTAAGCTATTCACATCCACCCATCAATATGAAAAATAGATGGACTTGAAATTATTTACCCAGCAAATAATTTTAACAAATTGTTCTGATTGTATAATAATTGAGAAATTGTTCTATTTTTCTATTTTCATGTTAAAATGCGGGGCTTAATTTGTGACGGTACGCACCGGTACGCCGTACAGGTTCCTCTGAGTACTTGCTACTCCTGTAGTAAATCATTCAAATTTATTATTTAAAAATATGGAAGAATAATGGTAATAATACTCAACTAAAAGCTTAAAAATGACTCTAAAAGTTTTGAGAAGTCAAATTTTCGTTTTTTTCCGGGGGAGAACCCCCGGACCCCCCTCACCAGTTTTCCGCCTCTGTACCAGAACTTTTAATTTTACAAATTAAGCACTGAGTAAATATTCTAAATATACATTGTAACTGAACAATATTATGGCTGACAGGCCATATCTATGGCAGATAGGGGAAAAGGGGCAACTTTATTATATTCTGCAGAAAAAAAATTGCTCGCCCCACCCCCCTAGAAAAAAATCCTGGATACGCCCTTGTTGCTATTACTGTACAAACAAATAAGACCCAATAGTTGTCTCCACTTTTTTGGTTTTTCACAACACAAATAATATTTTTCTCTAATAATTATTGAATTATTCCAAGAATCATTATAATTATAAGTAACTTACATGCTTCTCTATATTTCTCAAAAATTCCCATTAATCACCAATCAATTTTGTTTTCTTTGAAAGATCTTATTCATATATCTAATTAGCTCTTTCTATTTAAACTTCCTTTAAATGTGAGATGTTTATTACTCAATTTACTCTCCCTATTTTATTTCTCTTACAATTGATTTAACCTCTTCAAATAAAAAATCTCTCACTATGCAGTGTCGATACTAATGCTATAAATTCTTGCTTTTCAAAATTCACAAGAACAGTGACAAGAAGGTCCTCCTATCCCTTATCGAATAATTAATGGAATGCCTTATCAGAACCAGAGCATCGTTAATCATAATTATCGAAAAAAATCAATATTCACTTTCTAATCTTTCTCATATGAAATACTCTGGTTCTTCAATGAAAATGGCACTACACAAAAATAGAGCATCTTACTCGCAAACAATAACAATATATATGGTATCCAACAGAGTATCTCCTGTATTCATTGAAATCTATTCTGGAATGTTTTTAATGAGAATAATAGTATAGTGATGGCTTCCAGTACGTTATTTAGTTCAATTTATTGCACTTATTTCCAAGTTAATCTAAAAACTTTCAAAGTTAAAATATTTTGTATTATTTGTGTTCTTGTTTGTTATTTGTTTTTCTGAAACTTTTTGAACCAATTTGAACATTCAAAATTCCTCTAATTTGGATTTCAATGTGAAAATATGTGTTAATTGTGACAAACTACCTTATTGTCTTTTTTTATTATAAATTTTCGGCTAGTTATTGATATTTTGTAACCAGGAATTATGCTAATAATAGCCGGTTGGATTCGTTCTCTATACTATCACACTGAACTTGGCCCTTGTTATATGCTTGTAAGATTTCCATTGAGCACTCCAGGTAGTCATAGTAGATTATAGAGCATAATCATGTAGCAAGTTTATAACTTTACTATACTTACTCTATGGTTGTACTCTTCCACATATGAATTGATCAATAAAGATAATTGTTATTATGAAATAATATTTAAATCATATTGAATTTTATCTTGAGTAAAGCTATAATTTTTTTTCAATTTAATTGGTTTTACTAATAAATAAATTTATTAATAACCTTATGATTTTTTCACGAAGGCTGCAAACGAAGCGAGAAAGAGATAAGCAACGACTTGATAAAGCTGGTGCGAGACTTGATAGGACCAATAGCGGCGTTCCACCTCTCCATCGCCGTCACCAACCTGCCACGCACTCGCTCCGGCAAAACAGCTCGCAAATCGATTGCTGATCTAGCCAGAGATAAAGCGATTAAGGTAAGAAAGTAGCGAGAATACAATAGAATCGCTGTCTTCACTTTAATAGTCAGTTCAAGCAAAGAGGATATTCTGGAAAGATGGGAGAATGGTTCCAGATCGATCAATATTGGTTCAAAAATTGTGAGTTAGGTCTCAAATTGTATATTAGATTGTTTTCTGCAATTTGAGACCAAATTCATAATTTTTGAACCAATATTGACCAAACTGGAATCATTTTCCCATCTCGCCAGAATGTCTTCTTTGCCTGGACTGACTATACCCGGGAGGGCAAAGTTAAAAGAAAGACGAAGGAAGCAGATGAGTAGGGAAAATGTGAGAGGAATTTGAAGAAAAGTTTCACTCTGAACCTAAACCAATTTCCAGCTGTTCAATTTGCTTTGTATCCGCCAAAGAAGACCTCTTATCCAGATGCTTCTGGCTAAAGGAAATATTGAAATGCATTTTCGTTCAAAAGCTAAGTGTAGTAGCGTGTATCATATAAGTTATTCATCCGTATACGCTGCAGCCTATTCTTATATTGCAAAATAAAGTGGATTATTATCATTCTTCGATATTGAATACTTATGTAGGACTAAGAGTAAATAACGGAGCTCTCACTACTCTCTGTTGTAAGTTGCAATATACAAAGTAAAGGAAGCGCAATCCGAAAGTTTCTGTAGAGTGTATTATGACGGCGAGTTTTCCTCAGCTTGAACAAACTATAACTTCATATATAGTCTGATAAAATACAAGAATAGAATTTTTCTATTTTAGAGCTCTTCTCCCTGAATACAGGTAAATCCGAGCAAATATAATTTCTATTTTTGAATGAGAAAAGACAAATTTTTCAAATATTTTGAGTATAATAATTCTATTATAATTTCTGCCAAAATTATATCTATCTTCTCATGTTAGCTTTTATTTTTCCAACATAAACAGATATCCTGACAAAATATTCTCATTTTATGTTGAATAACAATATTATACAATAGCAGATTAACATGTTCTGTAGTCAATATGATGATGATCCCATTATGTTGATTGATTCTCATTATGGATTGAATGTGTTGAAAATTTAGAGTGTACCCATATACTAATTCCACTGCAACTTTATTAATACTGTTATATCAATTCAATAAGTATTTAATTATGTTCTGATTAAAAAAATTCACAATTTTTCTATTTTATATGCATAATAAATAATTTTGCTAATTCAGGAATAAATCGTTTTTGTACCTTATTGAGGTAAATCTTTTTGTGAATTCTGTACGACAATTTCTTTATCACACAAAAATAATTTAATTTTTTACATTTTCATTTTTTACGTTCACAGATTCCAAGCACAATTGAAGATCCAACCGTGTACAAGGAAATCAAGCGGGCACTACAAACTCTAGGCTACGCCAAAACAGCTCCCGATCCTCAATGATGAAGTTTTGTTCAGATTCCAGCATTTTATTGGACATTCTCAATAATAATTGGTGTAATATAGGATACTCGAAAATCGCAGTGTCTCCCCAAAAAGTCACATAATTTATTGTTCAGAGTGATTTTTCGACTATTTGGGATCGACAGAAAGTATCGGTATGTATTTTTCAATAAATATTTTTGAAATTTTCAGCTATCTTCCAATATTTATTCTATCAATATCATTTTCATATTATTCTGTTGCGTCGAATTTCATGAGAATATTGATCGTTGAAAAGCACCAATTTATATAACTCAGTTTTCTTGCTCAAATTGAAAAAACAGTGATAAAAGTAGCCCTAAGATAAAGGAAACACTCAGTTTTCTTCTCTTAGTACAGGCTGGAGGCTTTTCAGGCTTCTTCTATGTATGAACTGATTATACCTATGTATGAACTAATTCAAGTTCAGTAGAAGATAATTTTCGCTAATTCAAACACAGTAATGTTTTTTGTTGATAGGGGTTTCAAGTTTAATGTTTCAACATATTTTAGAATTATTATAATTATTTCTAATAAATTATAATTCGTATAAGTTTGTTCTAAATTGTTTGTTGATGGAGAACTTATGAAGTTATTTCTTTGTAGAATTAAAAGTTTATTGAATAATAGTTTTGTTTTGGCTTTCATCCAGTTCTTATGTTCCAAACTTATTTACAGAATTAAGTCACCTTATTGTAGTTTAAACACCTAAGATATCTATTCTATTTCATTTCATGGTTGACAAGTATTATATTTGAGTTGTGAGTACAATATCCACTCTAATCAAATATGTTTCTATTTTCAAAGTTTCTTCTTGTGTAGGCAATAGATAAAATTATTTATAAAAATACATTTTGGATAACACCAATGATTAAAAACTTTGTAATGGTGTTAGACACTAGGCATAGAGCTGACTGACCCTGAATTGAAGTTGATCACAATCTGTGCAACCCAAATTTAAGTGGAGATTACATTTTTTTGTACCTTAACTTTGGATAACTAATTAACTACCAGCACGATATCAGCTTTCTTCAACTTGGAAAGTTTATATTTTTCAATGTTCATTCACATTCAGCAATTTAAATTTATGAATTATTGTGTTTTGGCTATGTCTCAAATAGGATCGTCCACTCATCATGATCGCTGCGGCAAGATGATGAAAAATCTTGTTTTATGAAGGATGAAAGATGTTATTTGTGAAACAGATTCTTTCCAGATCGTTCCCTGTTTGGTATGTTGTCCTCTCAGAGAACTATCAGAAATATTTCTTGGCAAAAAGTAGTTTCCATTTTGACAGTAGATTTGATGCTATAGCAGTGTTGCTCATTAACAGTAGTGTAGTGTAGTTTTGATCTTTGATGTTTGAAGTAGTGTTGCTCATAACAGTAAGTAGTACCTAGTGTAGTTTCAGTTCGGGAGTACCGGCAGTAGGTTTTGTTTCTAACACTGTTGAATATGTGTGGATTATATGTTGGACCACTATTATACTTACTTTAGTATAGAACTAGTAGATAATTTATCGTAATTCCTGACGTACAGTGACTTTCTTATGCAAATGTAATTTTCATCAATGTAAATCATTGAATTTATCTTTTCTGTTAATGGAATTTAGCTGGTATTTTCAACAATCAAATGTTAATTTCTGTCCTACATATTATTTCTATCCATGAAATTGTAGTTTGAAAAATTCAATTTGATATTTCCATTGAATTGATTCCCTTGATTAAGGGAAGTGTGACTTCATTCGTCATTACAGTGCAACACAGCTTTAAAAATTTAATGATCTTCCAGAGACACTGTCAGTCACAGACTTCCGTACCGTACCTTGATTTGATAAGTATCCTTTTCTGTGATTGGGTGAACTACCACGGGAAATATTCGAATCCCATCATTTCCTATATGTTCATTTCCTTATTATAAATAGTATTTCCCCTAATGAACACTGGTGGATCGTGCCCACGAAACAGGTGAAGTGCTGTACATTAAAAAATACGGGCACTTCTTCTGTTGTTGCGAGCCGCCAGTGCAGAGGATAAGGAATAATATTCCTTATTACATGATATAAAGAGAAAGGAATTTTTCTTCTCACTCTAGGCATTACCTATCCCATTATCTGAGATTTGGAAGTATAAGAAGAAACAAGTGTGCTCTAAGTTAGAAGGATTCAATCTCATAATAAAATCCATCACGTCTGTAAACTCAATCTATTCTTCTTGAAAATAATAAATTTTTAAACTAAAAGTAGAATCCAGACTAAATTGTCGCCCCTACTTTAAGTAGACATCCATAGGCTGAGTAGACAAAGTACCTTGTTATGTTTCGTACGCTGTTTAGACTCGAGACTCTTAGATCCCGCTTGGTTGAATTAGTTCATAGAAATACGAGAGGTAGCAGCACTGTTCAGTTTCAGCACAGAGTACCTAAATCCTCATAAGTCCTCTGTGTGGTTATAGGTTTCCGAACAATTGTTTCTCATGTCGAGAATAGAATTTCCAGTGTACTGTCATAGAATAATAGAACTCTCTCTAGGATCCTAGGTTAGATCCACCTAGTATTAGATCCCTAGTATTTAGTTTGTATTTAGATCCCTAATTAGGGATCTAATCTAAACTAATCTTTCTTTCTCTGATGATTAAGCCCACGAGAGCTTTAAGCATGTCCGTAGCTCATTCTGTAGGTAATGAGACATGGAAACTAAACTATACTGTGTACAACTAACAAGTAGATAACTTTATTAAACGTGTGTACAAGTAGATATGGTCTGTCCAAGCAAAGAATGGACAAGAAATCATCTGGCAAGGTGGGAGAAAGACTCAAGTTCGGTTAATATTGGTTCAAAAATTATCAATTTGATCTCAAATTGTAGGTAACAATTTTATGTACTATTAAGACCACATTTATAATTCCTGAACAAATATTGACCAAGCTGGAGTCATTTTCCTATCTTGCCAGAGGGTCTTCTTTGCTTGAACAGACTGAGTAGATAACATCACTTTCATGAATAATTATAATAGATCTTCAAGTATATTTCATGACGCAACTTATAGTGCGTGAAGTATAAGGGTTCAAATCTTGTTTACGTACAATTTTTTCTGATTTTTTTTCTGACTACAATCATGCCCCTCAAGGGGGTGAACCTCCATGATGCCCCTAGAAGCTGTTTACGTACAATTTTTTCTGATTTTTTTTTTCCGACTATAATCATGCCCCTCAAGGGGGTGAACCTCCATGATGCCCCTAGAAGCTCTCCCTTTTCTTCTCAAAGAGAAGCTTTCCTTCATGAATCAATCACTTGAGCGATCAGCTGAGCGCAGCGCGTCTCTGACTGAACATCACCGCCGCCGCGTCATAATAACAGCAGGCGACGCGTTTCTTATCGTGACGCCCGTCTGCTTATCTGCGAAAGGGGAGGCGCCCCGGTTTAGGCGTCTGCGCGCTGTGACGTCACTAACACTGTAGTATAGATTTTTGCCCGATGCTTTCTCGCTCACGCTTCTCTCTCCAACGCTGCTGGAGAAATACCTGGCACTGGAGTTGTTCCATTTAGTTGAGGAACGGTTACTGGATGATTGCGGTTTTGTGTTCTAACCTATAAAGTTGAACGAGAAATTTTACATAGAAGTGGAAGTAACAGTGATTTTTGTGCCAAGGGTTTTGGGAAGATGTTGGTTCTTACGATATCAAAGTTTGTCGATTAATATAATAAACGGGAATTTTTTGAAGAAATGCTGATGAAGGTTTCATGAATGGTAGAAAATTTAGTCAATTTTAAAGATGGAACTTGATTAGTGATTTTTTTACTGAATATATTAATTATACACCTCTGTGGTGTGTACTATCGCTGAAAGTAAGTTTGATTCTTATCCATCATAAATCATGTTTCTCATTTTTAAATTATCTTGGAACTATTCAGTTCCATGTAGTTGATCATTTAGGCCTACTACAGCATCTCTTTTAATTTATCTTTATCTTGAAGGATTTCTGAAGAGTTTTAGTAAGATTTATCCTTATCACTATTGGAATGAATCATATTCATATTATACAGAAAACTTTGTATTGTAACTAAAGATGAACCGCATGAAACCGCTGTATCACGGTTGATATTGGAATAAAATGAAGTGATAGAGAGAATTTGAAATTGAATAAAAATACTAATAATGATCATGTTTGGACAACTACAATAGAACTTATTCTATTCTAATCTATTATGATTCTTTATGTTTAAAGTGTGTTCTTTGTTCTCTAAACACTATGAAAAATACAACTTCCGATTGAATGAGCTATACAGGCAAAAGTAACAATTTAGCTAGCTGTTACTCTTCATTTATTCATTCAATACAGAGATCTTGATTTTATTTTCACATATTTTGTGAATAAACAATTTTTCAATTTGAATTTCATTATTATTCTTTTCGAATTGAAAGTTTTAAGCTCTGAACAAGTAGTAACGTTTTAGATTTTGGAAAATCGGTTGATAACCGTGAGTGGAAGTAACGGCTACCTACTGTAACGTACATGGATCATGCAGGCGCATGCGCTTGCGTGCGTGTGTGCTGGTGTAGGTGTGTTGGACATGTAACGACTTCCTAGGAGATCAACTCCTCACTCGTAGTCCGTTGTAATTGTTTTTCCGCCAGCGGGAGTAGGAAAATCTTGACATGTGGAAATTGAAATCGCGGAAGATCCGACTTACCCTTGAATACTGATCCACAGTGATAAAGAGTTATCATAAGTGATTAAGTAAAGTGATTTGAACCCGTGACCCACCCCATGACACGTTACGATATGGGGCTGCAGCATTGTTAGAATTGATTCACCCATCAAGAGCTGATTTATAGGTTACATAGGAATCGTTCGTCTATTTCAATCAAAGGTAACATACACAAATGATTCCTCTATCATTAATTATTTCTATTGTATTTTAAATTGACTAATCAATTGTTCAATGTTTGAATAGCTGAGAAAAATTCTGTATCAATATTGATGAAACTTGCTTATAACAGGCGACAATTTTACAGTAACAACAATTTATTTTGATCATTGATCTAAAATATTGATTTGTACGATCTTTTTCTTTATTTTCGAATTCTTTAAACATATATGTCGAGAAATAATCTTCATTCAGAAAAAACAGACTTCATACAAATTTAATTGAGTCAGAATACAATCATAATGTAGGTATTATAAAATCTTTCTATACATTTTTTTGCCAAATCAAGTTATGTATTCTCAATAGTTGCCTTCAAAATTATGAAAAATGTTATTATTTCAGGAGTAGGCTACAGTATCAATATTATGAGTGTATTATAAGGATTAAAAAAATCACTAAAATTTTTTCTATCTTGAGACATTATACATTATGTGGTGGATGATGACGTGATTACAGAATGTGATATCATTACTATGTATCATAATATGTACAGTAATATTCTGTATTATTCAATTAATTCACATTCTCATTACGTTCAAAATCGATCGATGTTGACGACATTGACGATGTCTGATTAATCAGATCGATATCTAATCAAGAAGATAACTAGCTTCATTATTCTTTTTTTTCGAATGCGCTCTCTTATGAGATTATTCAATTCTTTGCATATCAATCTTCAGAACAGTTTCTCTACTCGAACAGTTGCTGTGAACTACTAATCAACGTTGATCCATTCTCCTGGGATATTTGAGCTTCTGTGAGTAAATAGTATTGTATATTTATATCGTAATCAAATGAGAAGATGGAAGTGGAAAAACTATGTTATTTTGGACAGCAACTAAAATTTTACATGATTTTTCGACTTGATTCAGTTAAACCTCGACAACGATGTTCTCAAATTGATTGCTTACGAGTAATGATTCAAAGATTCCAATTAATCCTTTCAAATAATCAAGAACCGTATAATTACCATGAAATCAATATTTAATTGGAGAGTACTTGAAAAAAACAATATCACTTTACGAGGCTGAACTGGTTTATAGTAAACTCTCTACATAAACAATGAACTACATCCACACGTCCATTGTACTGAAACTCCATCATGGAAGTTTCTATTCAAATAAAGAGCGATATCGAGCTAACCATCTTTGTATGGCATTTGCGGTGTTATTGGCTACAGGAAGTAATGTAATATTGATGTCGGTGGTCCGTAAAATCAGATAGAATTCATGCAAATAGAAGAGCTTGTTGGGTACCTACTGGGCTGTGTAGCCTATAGTAACTTTGGCTCTAGCATTCGGATTTTTATCGGGTTTAAAAATTATTAGATTCGAGACTTTCAATGTTTTTTTGTTTTTTTAATGAATATTCTAATTTGAAGTAGCCTAGTCGCATAGAAAATACACATTGATTGTTGAAATAATTTAAAAGATTAAAATAGTTTTATAATTGGAGGAGATTAACGGCTCATTGCAGTTTATTCCATTGAATTTAGAAGGAAAATTATGGAGTTGGTCTTATATTAGCAGGTGAGTTATCAACTATTGATTCAAAAATTTAAATATGTGAATTTAAATTTTTTTTAGGCCTACTGAACTTTCATTCACATTTATTTAACATTCGCATTCATTGATTTATTAATATATACCATAATGATAACTCCAATCACCCATTCAAATCCTGGTCGAATCCTGGTCCATCCTAATAGAACCCATTCGAATAGATCCTTATTCCAAAATACATTATTGTATTATTGTTGTGCAATTCAATCGTTGCAATTGATTAATTAGGTAGAATGCATACCACAATAGGCATAAATGCATTTTATGAATCAAGCACTATCAAGGTACGATTCCCAAGCGGCGGTTCGAGCTGTCACTGCTTTCGATGCGCTGCTAGAGCTGCCCTGCTCTAGGTGCCCTGCCTTAGACATCACAACTCTATTCACACAACTATATTATAAATGCAAATCTGCATTCGAAAATGACTATGAATAGACGGAACATGTTATGCATGGATAAAAATAATTGAAAAGGGTACCGTGATTAACATTATTAAAATGAAAAAACAATGATAACGTAGCCCTAAGATAAAGGAAACCTATAAATACTCACTATGTTATTATGGCTACTTCCTAATAAATTAGTAGTGAAATTCACTTGTAAAGGGTGAATTTCCCTATTTATTGATCTATTACACATTAGTAACATTAGCCCTAATAACATAGTAAACATTTATAATATAGTTATGTGAATAGAGTTGTGATGGCTTGGGAATCGTATTTCTAGAAACATGGAATTTCGATTGCAGTGGAACCGATTCAAAGATTCGACCATATTAGTGCATATCAGATTCTATTGAAATTCACTGGCTTTTCAACCTTGTGCTAACATGGACCCGTGAAGGGAATTCATGAATTTTATGATGTATTTCCCAAGAGCACTAATTTTCTCAAACTTGAAACTCAAGAGAAAATTATTCACGAAATCAGATTTCTATTTTTTATGTCACACAATAAACTTTTTTCTCATTCATAGAGATAAGCTAAATCAAGTTAGTAGGTGAGGATATCGTTAAACCGTTTTAAGAGTCCAAGATAAGAAATGATTTATAGCTTCCATTCAAGTTGACGAATTTACTACAGTGTTATTGTGTTATAGTTGGCGAAAGCTGAGAAGACACGCCGTCTCAATGTGAGGGGTATTGTGACGGCGGCTCTTCTCAACTTTTGTAAATTATAACAGGTGTGTGGCGGCTATGTCAACAAAAACGAATATTGTCAAAATTTTACAATTTATTTTCTCCACTCAAAGTGGTTTTGTAATATGTGAGATAGTTTTAGTTGACAACTATTATGATTAGTCCAGGCATTTTAGACGAAAAAAAGGTCAAACCTCCCAATGAGAGCGGCTAAGCTGAAAATTGGCACAATTCACTATGATAGGAAAGCTTGAAGTCGAGATTTCATACGAAACAAATGTGAAGCTTTAATTAATTATCATAATATCTACTGCAATTCTTTCAGCTTTAGGAGTTTAACATTTCCCTAAATCAGTCTATTTTCATTTCTATTGAGTGTTCTATATTAATTTGTTTAAGAGACAATATTAGTGTTATGGTACCTAATATGATATAGCGTGTAAGCTACAACAGTACATAGGCGTTTGGTTTAGTGATTAGATATTTTGTAAAAAGCAAAAAAGGTGATAGACAAAAAAAATTGGTAGACAACATTGTTGAATGGAAAGGTGAGTCTACAACATTGTATCAAACAACATTCTTTTGAAGCAGCTCAATGTGTTATTCAAAGACATCGTGTCATACAATAGTCACGATGTGAATTTATACAGATGGTATAGTCTGTTCAAGCAAAGAAGACCCTCTGGCAAGATGAGAAAATTACTCCAGCTCGGTCAATATTGGTTCAAAAATTATTTATTTGGTCTCAAATTGTAGATAAGAATGTTTCCTACAATTGAGACTAGATAAATAATTTTTGAAAAAATATTAACCGAGATAGAGTCATTTTCTCATCTTGCCAGAGGGCATTGTTTGCTTGGACAGACTATAGTTCGTCTTTACTATTTCATTTGTTTTGTAGAGGTGTCGCCAAGGAGTTAGGCGGTTTCCTATCTAATGTAACCTACTAAGTACTGACAGCTGATGTTAAGCATCTATTGTCTATTCCGATTTCAAAAACATCATCTAGGCAAAGCTAAATGACAACTCTAATTGGCAAAATCAGCTGTTGGAGCGCACAAGGAGCAGATGAATCTACCTTCTTTCGGCGTCAGCTATACACTGTGGTCCTTGGAAATATTTACTGAAGTTGTACTCGAATGCATTTTGGTCGCATTTTAATTTTTTTATATAAAATGGGGTTTGCAATAAACTTCACTTAATAAAAGATCTGGTAGAAGATTCAATGACAATTTCACCTGTATTTGACCCTAGAGGCAATAGGATAAATTTGGTACGATCATAAGAATAACAAAAAAAAAATTTATACAAACAACAAGAAAATCACTACTATAAAGCTGACGCCAAATCTTTAGACGGTTCCGTCTGTATCTTGTACTTCAAATACATTATCAGGCATATCTATAAATGAAAACTCAAGTTGACATCAGCTGTTGGAGCACACAAGGACAAAACCGCTCAACTTCCTGGCGACTTATTTTCTTTTCTTTTGTATTTCAAATACTTCAATTGGATTAATGCTCAATACTCAATGCTCTACGATTATTGATGGATGATTACCTTATCACTAATTATTTGTGCATCACAGCATTTTTCCTCCAGTTACATTACTTTAGCTAAGCATATTATTCAATTTTACTTAGAATCCTGTGCTTCAACTAACTGGGTTACCCATTTTTTTCTGTAAATATATTTGGCCACTCTTATGCCGGGGTTTTCCCAAGGTGTATAGAAGAGTAGAGGTGGGGCGGAGTGAAGCAGCTGGCTGAGAAAGTTATAATTTTGACGTCACGGAGTTCCTCTAGTCAAAAATTTAGCATTGATTTCCCTATACTAGACAAAAAATTGCGCACTTTTTCTCAATTTACAAATTACAGAATTGTTTCATAGGTACATTTCTAATATGAGCTTGTAGAGAATTTCAAGACCTTCATTTTGAGTGATTTAAATCTATATTTAACTCAAATTTAACATCAGAAAAAGTCTGTTAACGTTTTGCGGGAATGCTCTGAAGCTGGGCAAATACAATTATGAATAGCAATGCTATTGATTATATAATGCTATTATGAATCTTTCCTCTCAATAGTTTATCAAGCAAGTCTTGTCATTTAATTCGAGCGCAATGTTATAATATAATAAAAAAAGCTTCTTCCAATATAATAAAATGTATCAATTATGCCTCAATAACGCGTGTACTCCCAGTGTTTGTTTTAAACTCTAAATGGTTCAACACAGCTGGTATAACAACACAAACTATCAATTGAAGAGTTTCAAATTTTATTTCTATAGAGGTTTCGTTTAGAAGGTACCTAGGCTAACATTTTTAGAGAATCTTATTGTTTGTTTGGTACAGATACAGTATATATATCTATACCATGAACTATAGTTCATAGATAGATATATATATAAAATTTTTTAAGATCCCCATTACACTCCATCCAGGCTTTGGACTGGCTGAAGGATTAATAACAAATGACATTTTGATCCTACAGGCGTTTTCAAAATCTATTTACATTTTTACACTCATTTGCACATAATCACACGAGTATATTAGCTTATATATGTTTTGCGACAATTATACACACTTCCACACTCATCAACATTAAAATATATTTACATATTTACACGTATTCCCACGAGTTTAATACTGTATATGTATATTTTGTGACATTTATACGCATTTCCACACGCATCCAAATAATTAGAATTGAAATATTGAGATTAAAACGTACTGACAGTAATTACATTCTTTCAATTTTTCTTCTGTCTCCTAACATAAGATTTTGGCCATTTTTTCTTTGTTCTTTTGCAAATGCAATTACTTCTTATTCAGATATACTAGCCTCATCATTATTTTCATTCTTACAAACAACTCAATTATTTCATGTCAACCTCTCTAGTTTCAGTTTTTATGAATTTTTTCAAGTTATCCTTCAAACCAGCCGATTTTGGTATGTCGATCTTTTCCAACATATTTCAAGAAAGACTCTTCCATCTGAGATATTACTTTTTCGAACTCAATCGTAGGTTCTGTCGTCAGTCCTTCAATAGATAAGCTTCGGACCCAAGACTCTTACTATCGATTTCACAAATAGGTATATTCTACTAAGTGTGGCATTTTTTCTTTCAATTTTTTTGTAATCCATCCACTTATATAGCAAATACCATCAGAAGTGACAGATTCTTGAAAGTTTGACAGAGGCTTTGTTCTTCACTCCACACATCTGGCTGACGTAACAACTCGAGGCATCTCTGTCGTATAGAATGCACTCAATTCAACGTTCAATCAATCAACACTCGATCAATCTCAGCAACATATTGCTTCTCATCATCAGGCTCTAGACATCAAGGTTAGAGACCCATCAGCTAGTGTGTTATAATAAAAATCCAAGCATCCCATCATACGTCGGACACTAGAGTCAGCCAGGTCATATATCTACACAGTAAAGATATATTTGCAGTATTCAACTCATTAGCAACACATTTCACCGTAGAAACAGCAAGTTCACGGTTACATTCATGCAGTGAATCCATAATATTGAAATCCTATGGTTTATCTTGTTCATTTCTGGAACTTCAAAGTGGACTTTTATCGAAATTCAAAGTTGATTGTGATGAAATATTTTTGGAAGTGAGAAATTATAATATTAAGTGAAAGTGGACATTGTGGATAGACCTATAACCTACATCTTAAACCTTCAGACTTTTCTGATGTTAAGCACACTCAAAGTTGAGGGGCCCTCAAATTTTGAAGAACAGCTGACATTTTCTATTATAAGTATAGGAAATGTAGTAAACTGTAGTAACTTGTGGGTCCCTCACATTTGAGTGTGCTTGGAAAAACCGGGCATTACAATCGGCACAATTACAAGCAGCACAATCGGTCTATATGTGTGTCGCTCCCCACATAGTCCAGTACGAAGCGACTTGCACATACTAGTACAAGTTTTTGCCGCTCTTGCAGCAGCATCGGTGAAGTGCAAGTGAATGCCGGCCGACACGCTACATGCTACACAACATCTCATGCTCATCTAAATAGGGTTAGTTTTTACTTCAGTTCTCCAGTTAGTTTCTTAATTTAGCCTATACATTTTTCCATCTCTATCAATTTGTAAAAAAGAATAATATAGAATAATTATTCAACTTACTTTCATCATGATACCTTGTTTTAAAAATCTTCCTCCAACATAACCTATGAAGCAACGCGGGCAACGTGCCCAGTGTACAAAAAGTGTTCTTGTTGTCCAAAGAATTTTTTAAATTGTTTTATTCTTTAATTCTAGTATACTTTCATTTGCTAATTTCTTCAACCACAAATAAACATTTGAATTTATGTTATAATTATTACAATTTTTTAATTTAGTATACTCCCACGGGAGAAAAATAAATTGATAAACTTCAGTGTTCGATTCCGGGGTGTAAAATGCGATTTCAGATAGTAGGTGGAGCAATAATGCAATATTGTTTATTCGAGATTGAGCTCAATAAACCTCTGTGCAGCTAAAAATTAGCCTGCTTTCTAACACTTCAATGAATCGGTCAGGGAACGGGGGCATCATGATGAACTTCCAAACATCTGACCACTAAAGCTATGCGGAGAGTCTTCGCTTTCCT
Source organism: Sogatella furcifera (assembly GCA_017141385.1). Taxonomy (NCBI): domain Eukaryota; kingdom Metazoa; phylum Arthropoda; class Insecta; order Hemiptera; family Delphacidae; genus Sogatella; species Sogatella furcifera. The sequence goes on along the minus strand of CM029552.1, from coordinate 25,672,674 downwards.
CAATACAATAATAATTGCACATCGTGAGTCGTTTTCAAATTGCACAATCGTCTGTGAAAGGAACGGCTATCTCAATTGAAATCGATAGTAATGATATTCAATAAGGCAAGGCGATCACGGAACTTCTTGATTTTATTTATGGTCTTTCTTCTCTTTCACGACTGTTTAATATTCCGGGAATTTCTCATGTATTTCTTTTCAAAGATTTGAGGATATATTGTCATATCCAACATTAATGATCATAGACAATCAACTTGAGACTTGATTATCGTTGATCAAAAAATCGTCGTTCAAGACGACCATTGTCATCTCATGAGCCACTTTGTTTTTTGTTGATACGACCATTTTTTTGGAATACATAGGGGAGGAATTAGGTTGATATCTCATTGATACTCCGCGATCCTATTCATCATATTTATAAATGATTTGTTGAATAAAAATTTCAATGGTAAAATCCAGGCTTTTGCCGATGATATAGCTTTTTTATATTCTCATAAAAATAAAGAAATCATACAAAATAATATAATATCCGATCTGATTGTTCTGGGAGATTGGTGTTCTAAAAACAAAATGAAAGTTAATGTATCAAGAACTAAATTCATAAACTTTGACTTTAGAGCTTTTGATTTTCCCACCAGAATCCTATACCACAGTCAGGGATGTCCACAAGATGATTGCGACTGCGCAGAAATAGAAAGAGTAGACTCCTTTAAATACCTAGGCTTAACATTTGATGAAAGAATGTCTTGGAAGAAACATATTCAAGTTCTTCATGGAAATACTAGGAGATCAATCAGAAAATTTTATTACCTAAGAAATATATGTAATCAAACGCTCTTGAAATCATTGTACTATGCTTTAATCCATTCTCGATTACAATATGGTTTAATATGCTGGGGTGGAACGTTCAAAACATTTATAAAAAGATTACGTATTTCACAAAATCACATTATTAGACTAATACTGTACGAAAGATTAAGAGAAAGCTCTTTTCCATTGTACTGTAAATTGAGAATCCTGCCCATTCAGAATCTTTATTTGTTTAAGGTGCTAAAAATGTTCTATTTGAAGAGTGGAAATCATGGAAATGAAAATCTTTATTATAACACAAGAAGTAATGATCGAATACAATTTAAAACCCCTAAAGTTAAAAGAGAACTCTTCAAACATTCCTGTTTGTTCAATGGGCCATATATATACAATAAACTACCATTAGATATCAAAAGAAGTAATAATATCACCTTGTTCTGTAGAAATTTAACTACTTGGCTATTTAATTTGAAAGATACTTGGCCCATAAGAAGCATTGTAAAATAAAACCTTTTTACTTTTAACAATTTTCCATCCATAAACTATAGGCTATATTTTTTCTATTATTTACATGATTGTTGTTCTTCTATTGGTCTCTTATTCAATAATAACCTTCACTTGTCTTAAAATTATCATTTTTACCAGATTAAGTATTTATTGCGCCGCAGGCAGTTCCTGAAAATTGTGTAATAATCATGTATTTCCTAGACTAGACTCATATATCTTATTTAATTTCCAATTATATTTTTCGTTTATGTTTACACTGATCACATTTACTGGGAGAAGTGATCAGTCGATTTCCAAGTCTTTGTAATTTTGTTTTTCTTGATGTTTTTTCACAGAGGAAATAAATTCATTTATTCATTTGATTCTATAGGCAGTAGAATGCTTTCTTGTTCGTACTCAAAAACAATAAGGCAGTCCAATTTGCCGGCCTGGTTGGCGCAGTGGGCTAGGGCGTCAATTAAAACCTTCAGTCCGCTAGCACCGCCAGGTCTGGGTTCGAATTCTAGTGGCATGGCTGTTTTTCACCTCATCAATCACCTTCGCACTCATTATCCATTACCCACGCACAAGGTAAAATGCTTATGTGGGTATCATAAAAAAAAGTAACTCTTCTTCATGTTGAAAGTGCGGGATGTTTGTTTGTTTGTCAATGGCTCAACAGCTCATGAAGGGCCTAGGCCTACCAGCTGGTTGCCAGTTTCATATTCACTCCAGTATACTCCACAAGGTAGAGGTAACTTGTGGTTAGCACGTTGATACTCTCAACCATAAGCCAGTTTCCGTAACCAAATGACGGCGCAGAATACCGCTGAATACCATCCAGTTAATCAGTTAGAGTGTAATGCATAAATATTACACCTCCAGAGACATGGAGACAGTGAAATGTAAGAATATCTTAGAAAGAGCTCGAGTTTGTGAAGACGAGAATAGACTATTTAAGAGACATTATCTTTCATCACTTAGAACTTACTACACTCTCTAAACTATGTAAGTTAATAGAAAAGAATAAATCAAATACAATCAGGTTATTTAATTTTTAAAGGTTATTTAATTTTTAAAATGCTAAGTGACTTCTGGGCAACCCTATAGTATTGATTGTAAATGAATTTGAAGTGTGTTAATCACATTTTAATTTGAAATTTGAACATTTCAATGTGTATGAAAACTGATGAATTGTAAGAAGAAAAAAGAACAGTTTATTGATACTTGATTCAAATAATAAACTAGTCCTTCTTTTTGATTGGATTACTCATCGTAATTCAGAAAAGAAATAAAATACTGCAATACTTCATATTTCAAGTAATGCATCTCAATCATGCAACATCCCAGCAATATTATTCATGAGATGAAAGTCTTGCCCATTAACCTTTAGTGAATAGATTGATAACAGAACATCATAGCATTGTGTTCGCATGTACTTTCAAATGTGCTATATGCTGATTGCTTGAGGTGACTTTCGGGATCATCCTATTACTAATTTATCGTAGCCATGTCACGACAAAATTTGTGGTATGGTTCGCGCACGCTGAAAAGAGATGTCGGCACAATGTAAAGTGCATTGCGAAGGCGTCTCTTGTCAGCTCTGGCGCGAAGTTTACAGTACCAGACACGAATTGCTCTTGCATCTTTCTTTCTCACATCCTCATTCACTTCTCTCTCTCTCTCTCTCTCTCACCTACTCATCAGCCCCTCTATTTCCTTCTAGTCTATCACTTTTCCCTTTTCATACAGTTCTTTTAATGGTTGGCTGATATATTGTAACTTGTAACAACCATGATCATCAGACATCATGACGCAATCCGAATCTTCAGCTGCTTGTTGCGGCATCTTCAAAACGTTTAACTGAAAACATTGAGTGAGACGAATACAGTTAAAAGAGAAAGGAGTTGGAGAAAGAGTTTGGCAGACGAAGATTTTCGTAATAGGACGAGAGATTATGATGGGGCGCTCGTGACGTCTAAAGTGGATGAGATGGATGGAATGGTTAGAAGTTGGAAAGGGATTAAATCAATGTCCTGAAAGCGATGATCCTGACCGAGCTGTGTGATAGCATAGAGTAACTAGATCTAATAATTCTAGTTCTCTTTGAGTCTTTGGTGATAATCTTTACTAGGCTTAACAGAACAATAATGTTAACTACATTGCATCCTTTTCAAGTTCTTTTTACAATGTTCGAAATAAGATATTATTAAGGTATTTTTACCCCGTCGTGCCGGGGTGTCTACTTGGCTTGGACGGGCTGTATAGTGGAGTGAATTTGAAACTGGCAACCAGCTGGTAGGCCTAGGCCCTTCATGGGCTGTTGAGCCAGACGAATGGTGGATTATGACCTTAGCGGCCCCTAGGCACATGCTAACTTGCGTCCCCCTTCCCAAAAAACAGAACTACACTGGATAAAAGAGGTTGGGACTTACAATTATTGAAACTAAGTTATTGGCTTTGTACACTTTATAATATTCAAATCATAATTGTGACATTATACATTTATTACATGAATAGTTTTAGGTTTTATATTTCCTTACAAATCAACTTTTCTAGCTTTTAGACAGAGGCCGCACTGCCGGTGGGTAGAGCCTGGAGGGTGGAGGGTAGTTGGTAAATCTATAGAACATACTAGCCACAGTAATACATCGTATGAATGGTATGTGTTCAGCCGCCATCTTGAAATTCTTAAATATGTACAACATAACCTCAAAAAACAGAATGACGTCATACCATTCATACGATGTATTACTGTGGATGGTGTGTATTTTCTATAGATTAACCAACTACCCTCCACCCTCCAGGCTCTACCCACCGGCAGTGCGGCCTCAGCCTAAATGCAGCAAACTTATCTAAGATATCATCAAAATTCAGTTCATTCAACATAACAGTAACTTATGCCAAAACCACACGCCTTCTGACGAATTTCTTCATTTAATTTCAACCATGTTTTGTCTTCCATCAAAGCTACTGGTATCATTATAAGTGCCTTTTGATTCGTCTGGCATTCTTTCCCTCTTTCTTTTCTTTTTTATGTCTACCTCACTTCTTATTAATTATTCCATTCCATGCCACTCTTCTGTTCACAGTAATCATATCCAGTTAGTCATTAAGAGGCAGCAACTATATACTGAGCGCGCGGGAGGATGGCCCTACAGACGGCTTAATATTACTAGAATTTATGTGTAGCGTAAATTTACATAATATTAAAAAAAACTTTTTATTTTTTCGGTTTGCGGCCCCATTAGACCTGCGGCCCCTAGGCAGTTGCCTATCGTGCCTAATGGGTAATCCGCCAGACATACATACAAGGTATTTTTACTGTATTTAAGCTTCTTATAATGTCACATTACAATTAATATAAGCCTCAAAATAGATACAGTTTACAGCAAACGTTCTCAAATAGCTTCCTGCAGTAAGCTGTGTGTATAATGTTCAATTTTTCTTCAAGATTATAGGCTACTTTTATCGAATGAAACAATCGCGATACCTATTGTGTCACTATTCAAATGTTATGTTAGTTTCCAACTGTTTCATTTAATACGTGAATCACCTTGTTTAACTCCTCCTTGTCAGGAAATTATTTATTTATTTGTTTAAAACATGAACGCACAGCTCAACTACTATAACATGTTTAACTACGCCCATGGGCGGATTTAGGGGGGCATGGGGGGCAGTGCCCCCCAGATCGTCCCAGAAAGAAAAAGAGAAAAAGAGAGAGAGAAAAAAAAAGAAAGGGAAGAAAAGAAAAAAGAAAAAAATACATTTATATAAAAAATACGTCTCAAAACTGCTAACATAAAAAACCCCAATTAACTTGGGGTAGCAGTATTTCGCTAAGATTCGACCGTTTCAGTGTCTGGTCTACTAGATCGGGGGCAGTGGCACAGTGCCCCCCTAGATCGTCCCAGAAAAAATGAAGAATTGAAATGAAATAAAGGAAAAAATATATATAAGAAAACTACGTCTCAAAACTGCTGCTGACATCAAAAACCCCAATTAACTCAGGGTAGCAGTATTTCGCTAAGATTCGACCGTTTCAGTGTCTGGTCCACTAGATCGGGGGTAGTGGCACAGTGCCCCCCTAGATCGTCCCAGAAAAAAATTAAGAAATAAAATGAAATAAATGAAGAAAATTATATAAGAAAAACTACGTCTCAAAACTGCTGCTAACATCAAAAACCCCAATTAACTCGGGGTAGCAGTATTTCGCTAAGATTCGACCATTTCAGTGTCTAGTGGACCAATTTTTTTCAAATTTCTATCTAAAAGTTTTTTATTTTATAGTAGCCGGCACGCTCGCTTCGCTCGCCTTCTCTGCCTAACCAGGACCCCCGACAGTATGAGCAGTGTGAGTCAAACAGTCTCGCTTCGCTTGCTTGCAAATTTCATTCAAAAGGATTTTCTTCGACCATCATATCACTTGATAGGGATACTTTAAGAAATTTTTCTGAATCAGTTGTTCTATTAGGCCTACTTAAGCTCAACCTAGGTATATGATTTGAACGTATTTAGTTCATTAGTTTCCGTGAAATAAACAGAAAAGCAGATTCCAAACAATCAAAAACCTTATAACTGGCGTAACCTCAGAAGGAATTAGAAATTTATTAAGCACAGCATTTCTAGACCTAATCTAGAAGTATTCCGCTAAGATTCGACCGTTTCAGTGTCTAGTGGACCAATTTTTTTTCAAATTTCTATCTAAAAGTTATTTATTTTATACTAGCCGGCAGGCTTGCTTCGCTCGCCTTCTCCGCCTAGCCTCCTCCGCCTTCTCCTGATGTTTACCAAATTTCAATATTTTCTGTCAATCGGTTCTCGAAAAATCCAAGGAAAACTCCGAAAAATAGTTAAAAGCTAATATTGAGCATAACCTTGGGAAGTATATCGGTCATAGTTTGAAAATTGATTCAATATCTCCTAAATTAGTTCATCTATAATCTTGCTGAACCATTGAATTTAAAGTAAGGATTGGTTGTATGAACGCGGATGATATGCAACCCGCAATACATCTACAATTTCGAAAACCCTGATTACTGGCGTAATCTTGAACGGATTTCAAAAATATTTCAAAACAACATTTCTAGACCTTAGGCGAATCTCTCCACAAAATTTCAACATTTTCTGCCGATTGGTTCTCGAAAATTTTGAGAAAACGCAGAGAAACAGTAGAAAAATGCAAATATTGGGCGTATCCTTGAAAAGTTTCAAAAATCCGTTCTTAGCGCGCTTCTAAACGTTCAACTGAACATGCCTGCCAAATTTGAACGCATTCGATTCAGTGGATTTTTAGTTCTGGTGATGAATGAATCAGTCAGTCAGTCAGTCAGTGCCATTTCGCTTTTATAGATAACTTATAGATATTTGAATTTTTGCGCTTGCAACCATCAAGTTAGCACACCTTATTTGTCCAAAGGCGCGCTGCCATTTCTTGGCTCATGCTTTCACAGTTGCTAAGATAAAATCCTTCAAGAAAGTGATCTAGCCTATTCAATTCATTTGGGTCAATTTGTTGATTTTTTTCCATATTCTGGAGTATAAATATTTCTCAATCTTATTGGCGGAACTTATATTGCAATTCAAGCTCAACGTTTCAATGCCATTGAATTGCAATTCAATGCAATGACTTGTTCGATTTCTCTCAATTCAACTAACTTTATTCAAGCTTCTTAATACACTAAATATTACCATATTTGTGAATTACGACAATTTTAGAGAAAAAAATTAAAACCATCACTAATATATAAGAAATGTGCACTATATTTTAATAAAAATTGTGTAAGGAATTCCAATGTATATGTTTGATTTTCATTTGTATAATTTTAACAATATTCTGCTAAAATATGAAATAATATGTTCTATCACAATGCAAATAAGAAATTTCTTGCAACAATTGAATTAAGTCGTTGAAATGTAACGCTATTTCCATTTTTTGTACAATTCTTAAATTAGCTTTCAAGATATCAATGAATTTCAAAGTTTATTCAACCTGTCAAAATTGTTTTTATTTATGTTGGACATCAAGGATGTGCTTGAAACTGTGTATATTGTGCAGAAAATTCCAAAAAAGTAGGTAATTATTTTCTATTTTGAATTACAAGGATGCGTTTAAGGCGGCGTATAAGGTAATTATTGAAGTTATAAAAAATCCGATGATGTATTAGCTTTCCAATGATGTATGGGAAAAGTTTGTGAAATATTTTATTTTTACAATAAATTGAAAAAAAAGGAGAAAAAATGGTTTATTAACAGCCGTAGTATTTATTTTGGACGTCAGGGATTTGTTCAAAACTGCGTTTTTCCAACTAAAAATTCCAAAATTTTTCGGGGGAGGCCCCCCGGACCCCCCTCCTCCTGGGGGGTATTCCATACCCCCCGGGTGCCCCCCCAAGCAATATCTTCTAACTCCGCCCATGACTACGCCTCATAATGTGGCACATGTTTAATAAATCGTACTATACTATTAATTTCATTTGCCCAGGAATTGAGTACAATACTTGAGTCTTGATTTATAATATGTATGGTTTGGCTGTCTATATGGAAAATGTCTCCTGCTCGATCAGTATTTGTTCAAGAATTATTAATTTGGCCTTAAATTCTAGATCAATATGTTTCCTACAATGTGAGACAAAATTTATAATTTTTGAATCAATATTGACCGAGCTGGAGTCATTTTCCCATTTTGCCAGAATGTCTTCTTTGCTTGGACAGCCTATAATATCATGGAGATTTAAGAATAATGAGATACGGTACCGAAAATCGTTTGATAAAAGCTGCAGTTTCGATTGAAACAATAAGGACACGAAAAGATACTCATTTTATCACCGTTACTAAGTTAACTGCAGTCATAAAATTTGTTTTAATTAAAACAATAGCGCAGAAGACAATGCTAGATCATTATCGAGCACTGACGTCAATATATGTTCACATTACACAGTCAACAAGCCTAATAACCTGGTTACAGTAACGCCATATAAATTACATGGCTAATGCAGCTTAACTGATATTACTACATTCACTCCTGCAGACAGGATAGGTGTCCCCGGACCCCCTTTCCTATACTGTCTCCCACCCCCGCATACTGAACAGTGTGAGCTGAGAAGACACGCCGCTATAATGTTGAGTGTATAGTAAGTGCGGGTCTGCTCAGTTTGCACGTAACACAGTATACCTGTCACATTCAGCAGGTCGACTTGTTAAGCATCCACGTCATCTGAGTCACCTACTTTCTCGATATTGGTTTGCAACTGATTTGACCTTGAGCAAGTTGAAGTAGTAACCTTTGCATTTGTAACATTCGATTGTATAAGCTGAGTAAAAGTACTGGTAACTGCTGAGTGCTGGACAGCTTTCACGATTGTTATTCCGTGAATGATGTGTGAAGTATTTTATTCATTGACTGTATTTACATGGAATGAAAATTTGTTCTCAAGTTCGTAGAACTATTCAATGAAATTCTCTATTTTCAAGATGTAGGCTCTCATTTTATCCTTCCATGATAGACTTTTATGAGACATGCATGATCAACAGCTTTTTTATCAGCCACTTGAAATGAACAATGTAGTGCTTGTTAATACCCTCTTCAGTACATATAGGTCGCCTATTCACTCTTCAATAAGTTTTTGTAGTTGCCGATTTTGATGCAGCAAAATAAACAATTGATAATATAAACTATAAAGCCAGTTTTACACTATAATATTTTCATTCTAATTCGTATTCTATTGTTGATAATATTGAGCTATTGATAGCATTACTCGATACCGTCTCAATTGATATTTTTAATTATTTTGTTAAAAACTGTGAGAAAAAATCCATTTTGTTTGAAAATTGTGTTTTATAAAAAGTTTATGATATTATTTATGAAGTGGGGTTCTATGAGAGCCTCATGAAGTGAGGTTCTATGCACTGGCGTGCGCACGGGGGTCACCAGGGGTACCGTGGTACCCCCATTGGCCCTTCAAATTTTTTTTAAATAAACCAGAAAAAATTTCTCATCATTGCCAATATTACTCTTATTATTATAAAATACATTTAAAGTTGACTGTGGATTTTGTATGTGTTTTATTATAGATGATAAGATTAAACCTATTCGTTATTGAAACCTAAAGTTTGTTTCCCCTCCTATTTACCGGGGGGTACCAGCAGTAGGGTAGCCAGAGGGGGTTCCTGAGGGTCCGGACAAACCGAAATTTTTGGCATATCTTCATGTTTATGTAGTTTATACAGAGTGTTGCATAAGATTTCAATAAACTTCTCAGACTGATTACATACATCAGAATAATAATTTAAAAAAATTATACTGTACCTTATAAAATGAATGAAATTTCTCCAAATTTGAAACTTTATGAATTAATAGCTCTATCACTCTATAAGGTTATTGAAATTATAAATTCTAATAGAAAATCAGCAAGGAAATCTGAAGGAATAATTAAGACCTTTGTAATTTTATTTATTATTGATATAATGAGTAAAGTATCCTGAAAACCTGATAGAACGGATATTGCTAGTGACTTCATTGTCAACTGACCAAGTTGTGTCCAAAAAGTACAGATTTTTAAGGGCTCAACTGCATTTTAAATGATTGTGAGTTATCTAAAAAACTAGAGCTCTACAACGCTATCTCGGAATAAAATAAGGCTCCTTCCAACTGATCAAGTAGTATTTACTACAGTGACTATATAGGATGTTTCAGAAGTAGTGTCGAGCATTAAAGGGGATTGTTCCTTGGTAAAAAACATACCTAAATATAATTTTCAAAATGTCTGAAAGTCCTCAATTACTCACTCAGCGCCATTTTTGTTTTCTCATTTTCATCTAATCTTTCAAATTTATAATTTCGTAGCGGCCTTGAGAGGGTACCATAGTGGTAAATTATTATGTAAAATTAGCTGAGAATTCGAATGAAACCAGTTAGAAGTTTGTAATTTCAATGGTTATTGAGATAGTTGACAAAATAAGCTAAAACCCTAAATTTTTCACTTTTAAAGGGATATCAATGTGATTAATTAATTATTGAACGATATTTTTTATTATTTCTTATTGTAGGAAACTAAATTCTGAAGAAAAAATGATCAGTGACATTTTTGTCAAAAACGCACCCAAACCTCACAAATTAGGATTTCAAGAAAACAGAACAGACAGGAAAAACAGGTATGAAAAGATTAACGTACACATTTATATTCCTTAGTTGAAAAATTTAGGTTTTTAGCTTATTTTGTCAACTATCTCAATAACCATCAAAGTAATGAACTTCTTACTGATTTCATTCGATTTCTCAGCTCATTTTACATAATAATTGACCACTATAGTACCCTCTCAAGGCCGCTACAAAATTATGAAATTGAAAACTTACCTGAAACTGAAAATGAGAAGACAAAAATGGCAGCTGTGTAAGTAATTGAGGACTTTCGGACATTTTGAAAATGGTATTTGAGTATGTTTTTTAATAAGAACAACACCCTAAAATGCTCGACACTACTGAAACATCCTGTACAAGTCTTATATAGTCACTGTAGTATTTACGAAGCTAAATTGCTGGGGGTTGAACTACATAAAGTGGATAATCTGAATAATACATACAAAAAATATATGCCCCTCATCAGCAGAACAAGTTATGCTCAAAACATTCTGATTGCTGCGATTTGAACTGTATAAAGTGAATCTGTATTTCTCTTTGAGAAAGAATGCTTTACAATGATATTTTGGACACAAACTAAACAGATTAAAATAATACTGTTGAGGGATATGATTCAACCCTCAAAGTGAAGTCCGTAGTATTCAATACAAATAATAGATGGCTCTAAAACTGTATTTTGTACTGTCAAATTTCAAAATTTTCCGGGTGGACCCCCGGGCCCCCCTTGCTGTTGGGGGTTGATCTACCCCCCCCCTCCCCCCCTCCGGAAACGAATCCTGGCTATGCCAGGGTGAAACCCCCTCAGACTCTACTGCCTGGTACCCCCATTAATCAAGGTCTGCGCACGCCTATGGTTCTATGAGAAGAAGGGAAAGGATCCTGAAGGTTAAGATTGTGAAGGGTGAAGAAAATTGAAGCTAGGGAAGTAAAGAAGAAAATTGTTCCTCAGCAAGGGGTGAACTATCATCAAGATCTGGAAGAGCCTCTTCTCCCTCATTAGACAACACGTGATAACGCACATTGAGAAAGAGTCAAGTACCTTCATTAGCTCTTTGAACTGATGAGCCCTATTCTTCCTCCCGATGTTTGACATTTTTGCTACTGATAGACTCTCATTTCTTCAATCTAAGAAAACCCAGATTCTGTTAAATTCTTTAGAGAATACGAAAATCTGTTTCATATGTAAAGTTTGTTTGATTTTCTCGTTTCAAGAAGTTCCTGTTTCGCGTTGAAAAAATATTCAAATCTCAAAACCAAATATTAATCAAACTTTCATTGACAATTTCAAAACAATTCAGGGTTCTGCCAAAATTCTTATCCTACCTGGCAAGCGACTTAACGACGATCAACTGCATTTATGATTCGTCTATTGGATTTGATAAAATTGACAAACCGTGATTCAACAAAGACTTAGTAAACTAATACTGTACTGAGTTTTAAAATGCCTAATTCTGTTAAAACTTGGTTGTATGAGAAAGAAATAATTGGGAAAATGAGCCAGAAAAAACATGGCTTGGGAAGACATGAATAACTGATAATATTGCAACAATTATGGTTATTTTTGTAAGAAAAATTTTATATCAAATACTGATTACTGAATAATATAAATAACTGAAATATTTATATCGTAAACATTCATGGGAACTACTAGAACACTGAGGTGTGGAAAAGATGACTTGCGATAGTACGTTAATCATGATTTCAGATTCATTAAAGTACGAACAAAAGTTTCACTGATACTAAGTGGAAGTCAGAGAAATAGTACATGATTATTATTGAACAGGCAGTATATGCTTCGGATAAAAGTTATATAGGAAACTAGCTATTGGAGTTGCCTATCTTACTCCTACAGTTATCTGGCTGACCAAAGAAGACATTTTGGCAAGATGGGAAAATGACTACAGCTCGATCAATATTGGTTTAAAAAATTGTAAATTTCATAGTACATTTAGCAGAATGTATTCTACAATTTGAGACCAAATTTATAATTTATGAACCAATATTGATCGAGCTGGAGTAATTTTTCTATCGTACCAGAATGTCTTCTTTGCTCGAAGAGCAGACTATTATAGTTGGTACTGTGTCAGGACATCAGATGTTTCGCCGCCTTCCCGTTAGGACAAGGTCACTCGCAACAAATCATTGCCAAGGACGTCTGACGGTAGAATCCTTTCCTAAGTGCCTTTTCAATATCGGGTCTTTCTGTACATATTATTGATTTTTAGAGTTTTTAAATTTATGATTCATATATTATCAACTCCTTCCATCAATGATGCCATCGATATTGTCTTTTTCCATCTGCTTTTATTTCATAGTCGAATACCATGCATGGTATGATTGGCTGATGGCTAATGAACCAATCTATGATCTATCCATTTCGTCTCGGGTTTGGTTTCCGGAATCCATTATGAAGTCCGTTACCAGCTCACACTACAGCCTATGGACAAGCATCATTTTGTTCATCGTTGCATCCTGTCTCTGATTTCAAGCACTTTCGTGAATGACCTATATTATGAAAAAATACAATAATTTGTAATTATTGGACATTGGAGAACTTTTTGAATAACTGATTACTAAAACGATAGACTAGGTAGTTCTATTCATCTAGATTCTAGACAATCCATTGATATTATTGTAAAAAAGTATAAAATTACCCATATGATAAAGCATAACGTTGTAAACTTGTAATCATGAGAAAGTATATTTTTGAAAATTTGAATGAATCTTACGGCTAATTTTAAATTGTGGTTTTAAAAAGAATTGAAAGAATGATTTATTGACACGATTGGAATAAACCAAATATAATAACTTATTATTGTCATATTGATTACGACACTAAAATACACTCTTACTATTACAGTGCTTCTTGAAAAAGTCTAAGCTTATTTTACATAAATTGTAGAATCTAAGAATAGAATTGTTGACACAGTTTTGAGTAATAATCATGCCTGGCAGTGCGTGGATATGATAATTTATGTTATTCAGAGCATTAACATATATTTCACCTTCCTGGAATTGTTATAACTGTTCTTCAGTCTCCAGTTAGCAGCAGGAACAGATCATTTTTCAACACTTTTTTGTACGACTTCGAACCGTGAAATTAGGTCTAATGTTTTGGGTTTTCTTGTGTGCTGTCAATGTTTGAAAATCTTATACAGAATCAAACAAGCAACAATCAAAACAAGTTTTTTGTTGACTGAATTATTATTAAATTATTAGTTTGCATCCAATCTTAGTAATCTTAGTTTTCATCCAATCTTAGAACAAAATATTTTTATGGGTTCTATTTATATTGTTAGGTGAGGAAATCCTTCTGGCCATTATTTCAAATTTCATCTACTATCAAGAGTAGATTGTCTTTGGTTTCACCTAGCCAATATATGTGTATGATTAAAACTAGTCAACCAACGATGAGCAGTCTCGAGTGTTCGTGACTTGAATAGAAACTTTATTTTCATGATGAAGTTCTATACTATTACGTTCACTGTATCAAATTTATTACTCATAATATAATTATACTCAATGAACAAGAATATCTCTCTGAATCACTCGATGTGAGTTACAATTTTAATAGGCATACTGTACTTTAAATAGACACTTACATTGTAGTTTAATGCAATAGGGAACGAACTGATATGATTTGACCACATTACTATCGTAAATACCGCAACTTCATACGTGCCTGGGTGTACCGCTGTCTCTTATCTGCAAGAATGCGACCGCAACTTTCGGTTACCCTGACAGACGTCCGGTGCTCTGAAGGCCGGTATCGCCTCTTTACTAAATACAGCACTTTCTCCTACCCTGTAGCTGCACTGCAGCTCCCTCTTCTAGCTCACTCACTCTCTCCCACCAGCTTATTCACTCTCCTAAATTCTGCAACCAGCAGTCAGTCCTCAGTCATCCGAACGCGCTTGTTATAACAAGACACCGGTTTCAGAACACTTACTCTCCTTCCAACATGTGATTAATCAGTTTTGTTACTGATACAATATTATTCCTTGAAAGTGTTTAAGGAGATAATTATAATTAAATATAAATAATTAATTACTACTCACTGCTAAGGAGATATTTACTATTCACTACCTACTTCACAACATGTGATAGATTAGTTTTGCTACTGATACAATTCCTTGAAAGTTTTTCAGGGTTATCTATTACAAAGTGTTTTAGGAGAGAATTTTTCTTTGAAAGTGTTTCGAGAGAGATTTGTCCATTATTTCTTGAAAGTGTCTTCGGAGTTTAATGATAAAAGTGAATCGTACTTTTGTTTTAAGTGTGATTAAAATTATTATTAGATTCTGGAAGTGAGTTACTAGTTGAATGAAGTGTTTCATCTACTGCATCAAAACGCATACATTCTACATTGTGACTATTGTAAAAAGTTGTTGAAATGATTGATTGACATCTAGAGATACCCCAGTGATTTCAAAAAAGTTGTGCCGAGATTTTCAATAAAATGTTTTTTACTCCTTCGAAATGTGCATAGCCTATTGTGGAACTTCGTAATTCTGAAATCGTATTTGTGACATGGAGAGTGGACAATTCACGAGTTGTTCCTCAATAATTCAATCAATATCGACCTCCATGAACTTGTTCAATTTATCAAGTCATGTTGTTTCATTGGGAAGGGTGAGTGAAAAATCTGAATTAAGAGATGAAAAACATCAAAAATTCAGTATTAATAATAACTTTCCCAATGTTTTTAATGAAATCAATAACCTTATTATTATATTTATAAAAATCATGTGTATAGAGTATTAATCCACTTTACTATTATTATACCACATAGAGGAAAAGAATAATACTAACAATTATTCCTTTAAATAATTGTTAATCCTTAATAATTCCTTTAATAATTTTATCTTGAAGAATAATACTAACAATTATTCCTTTAACATAATACTAACATCAGAGTAGCAGGAATGGAGGCCTATGCTTAGCGACGGGTTATTTTCCAAAAAGTCTATTTAAGAAAATTATTTTTTCGACCTCAATAATGATTTTATGAAGTTTTTTATTCTACTTCATGTTCTATCAACTTCTAGGCTCTATCCACTATGATCAACGATTTTCTATTTCAACTTTATTGGATTCATTTCATGTATTGAAGAGATTCAATCTTTTTGTTCTCTGATAGCACTTTTCAGTGCAACAATACAAGCCGGTATGAATTATGAATTGTGAGCAGCTTCAATGAGTTATTATGGGAGAGTTATAACATTCAAGTTCAGTAGTGAAGGTATGAAGAAAATAATTTACAATAAAACTTATTATGAGATAATATAGGAGTTTCTTAGAATAGGAGAGATGCGGTTCTTAATGAGAATAGGATTCAGGATTTGCAATTTATTGTAACCGATCATCTTTGTCATTATCATTTCTTTGAATATTGCAGAAGGAGATGAAGAAATATTGAAAAAATTTCATTTTTTCATATAAATAATTTTTTGCCTTGTCTAACTGGAATATCCCCGGAACCCTGTAAACCCAGGGAAATTCCTTGATGTTGCATTCAAATTGTTTCGATATTGAATAATAGAAAAAAATTGATCTGAGAAACAATTGAAGAAAAACAATCTAACCAGTGTCAAACCAAGATTTAGGCCACATTTATGTTCACATGCACGATTTCAATATCCAGCCTACCAGCACCTTTCCGAGAGCAATAACCTTACAAAGCAAAGCATTGTTTACCTTCCTTTCCGTCTAAATATTGAAATTTTGTGGTGTGACACATTGAACACTATGCTTTCCGTGATATTCAATTAAGTAGACGTACTGTTTTACTCCTGATCATGTCTTGAGGCATTTTTAATTAACATTGTAAGATTGTAACTGAAGTCTAGGAACAAGAACCGTGGTTGTAAATCACGTAGTGGGATTGGAATAAATTATTTTGTGATTCGCGTCACTGAGATGAAATTTCTATCTTTCGGTAGAGTTTCGATGAAGTGATTATTATTGTCTTCTTAAATCTAAACCAGTGTTGAGATTTGTTTTTGTTACGGTAACACCTACCGACTTTGTAAATTATATCTACCGATTTTGGCAGTAGTAACGATACTACTGCCTCCACATTTTTGGGAGTACATGTGAGTGCCACTCCCTTGTCATATTTTTGTCAGTAAATGACTGGAATTCTCTAACCTGTACAATATTTCTCATAAAGAATTGACAGAATTGTTTCTTGAAAAACAGCGTGGTCACAGTCTCAGAAGCAATCTTGACATGGATTCTTTCTGCATACATTCCATGTGCATTAGGCTTTTGATTTCTGATAATAGTTTCAATGTTCTGCAGTATTTCAACTGATTCATTGATAGTACGTGAGTTCCTTTCAATTCAACAGCATGTTTTTTTCAATGAAAATCTATCTATGTAACAATTCGGTAACTATCCGCGAGTTTCCACGAGGATTCCTATTCATTGAACAAGCTCACATTTATCTAGAAGATTGAATTGATAGAAATACTGTATTGTCTCTCTTATCCAAGAGTGGTCTCCTACAACCTACATAACAATAGTAAAGTCAAGTATCTGTTATATCAAGTTGTATAAGATAAAGCTTTGATGTTTGAAGTGGGCAAGTCGGCTAGTTCATTGTGCAAAGGGTTCTTCCCCCACTTCAAGTTTCAACATGATCGTCTTGAAATATACACTTTAATAAACTACAATGATGAATGATATCAAATTGAGCCTTCTGGAATGCTTTGAGATAAGTATAACTGTATTTTTCATAAATGTATCTCTCATTGTCAAAATTGCAAAGAAAGTCAAATTCCACAAATAAGTCTTAAGACGAAAGACAAGTCATGCTTGTCCCCCAAATTTTTCATTTTCCTTCTAAAGTATTTTTCAGTTTTCTGCTTTCGTTATCAGGGAAGAAAGGAGCTCTAGAGTTACAAAAGCGGCTTTCTTGTTGAAAATGACAACAGAATATTCAGGTTACCAACTATTGAAAATTGACTAGATCAAGTTTGCTGTAATTGGAGGAAATTATTATCGCTGACGTACGTAACTTGACTTTTTTGAACGTGACAAATTAACGGCAACTGTCTTCTAGTTGGCTAGATAGGTATAGGCTTACGATTTGGATAATTTTAGTTTCAAATGCGGTGTGTAACGGTAAAATTTCTTCAATATTGTAAATACCATTGGTGGAATTGTCTCTAAAACTCTTACATCCAGAATGAAATTACTTTTTTGTAAAGTTTGATAAACAAACTTACGATGAGAAAGTTCAATGCAATTTAATGAGTCAAACTTTGTTTACTCATTCAGGAAATACTATGTTCATTATCAATTGTTGTACATTATCAAATGTATATTTTTTTAATGGATCTTTATAAATCAATTCTTACAATTAAGTTGGTAGTCAATCCAAGCAAAGATGACCCTCTGGCAAGATAAGAAAATGACTCCAGATCGGTCATATTGGTTCAAAAATTATAAATAATGTTCTCAATATTGTAGGAAACATTCTGATCTACAATTTCAGACAAAATAAATAATTTTTGAACCAATATTGAACAAGCTGGAGTCATTTTATCATCTTGCCAGATGGTCTCTGCTTGGACAGACTACATTAGACATTTTCTGACAAGTGATGTTTATCTTTTGTCTGTTTTGTTTCAGGTAAGACAAGTAGAGTGATGGCTGTGGAAGGTCTTCCAGTACCTTCCCAGTTGAGAATTCAATTCCATATCAAAACATCTTCAATTTGGTTTTGAGTACTGTAAGTTGCAATTTGACTCCTTTGATACTTAAAATATTAGTGTTACTCCAATAATTGATGCATAATTTACAAAACCGTGACCATCCAAAAAATAGGTTGATTGAAATCAGCATCACAAACTTACAATCCATTGAAATATTTAATTTGTTTTAAATTGTAATATTTGTTGAATTTACTATGGTGAAATCAATGTAATCATTTTTTCTCATCATCCAGATCCAGAGAAAAGAATGAATCTGAACTTTAAGTTACTGATTAATTCAATCTATTATTATAGTTCTATTTATTCTATTCATAAATTCATACATTCTTCTAGTATTTTTTTCTATTTAATCTATTTAATTTTTTTTATTTATCATCTATTTAATTTTTGAACTTCTTGAATTCATGATCAAGAACGCTATTTGAGAATAAGATTAGTGTGTTGAGATTTTTTGAATTTATTCATAGTTTATTTGAATCACTAAATGCACTAATCACTAAGGGACATTTGTAGGGAAAATTAATTTTTCAGGAGAGAGATAAATTGCAATAAATTTGATTATTCATTGAAACAGCCTCAACTAGGTAATTACCATCCATATTGAGCTTGTCGTATCATTAGGAAAGCACTGTATTCACAATATTTACAAGACATTTCATTCATTAATGATCATTTATTTAATAAATTGAATACAGAAGGTGAGAACAATGCCCAAAACTGTTCCTCAACCAATTTATACTAACAGTCCAAATGTAGGTTGTCACATAGGGTAGTAAAACTTCAAACTAATTTTCACTACCGGAAGAAAAGACAAACTATTTGAAATTCAAAAAATAGATCACATTAAAGTTCAGAGAAAAAACACCAAATAAATAATTCAATAACTTCGAACGTTATGAATTCTTTTCAATTTGAAATTTTAAGCAAAATAAAAACGCAACCACTCACTACATGCCATGAAATTCCGTCACAAACACCTTTATCCAATTATGCTCTGTAAAAAATGACAAAGTTGTAAATTTAAATAGAAAAAATCTCTGTTCCTCATGATATCTCATCATATTTGATTCAATATTATACAAAAATATTGGAATAAAGCAAACATATACACAACACTGATTGTGTGTTTTCTGGCGTTTGTCTGTGGCTGTGGTTGTCACCAAAAATGTTTGAATTCTGTTTACTAGTAATATCAATCATCTAAGATCGTCTAGTAGGTGGTTGGCTATTCAGACCTATTCAGTCTGTCTGCGTCAAACGTGAATAATTCAGATTCACGTTGAAGGTCTGTGTGATATTTCGAATAGCTTACTGCTACAGTACTATGCTTGTCCTTTTGTGTCGCATATATTAGCTTGACATTGCTTCGTCAACGATCCAGATTTTTAGACGAGTTTATTTTCGATTTCCAAAGTTATTTCTATATCTAGTTTCTCTTGATATTGTATTCAGTTGCATTTGTTGAAATATGCTCACTTGGATAATAGTTGCGAGTGAGTTTTATTAGCTGTTCAATCAGGATCTTCTTCTTTTCCTAACCCTTATGCCTCTCAGCGTAGGGTGAGGAGTCATGATACTGTATAAAACATGGTCCAGTTGGGCATTATCAAATGGTTCCACTCAAATAATCGGTTACAATAGAGTTTAGTTAATTATGCAGTGGAATAACTTTTGGCTGCTGCTTAGCCGAATATTGAATTCTCCTCCATGAAAGTCAAACGTTATTTCATTTATTGACTGCTGAACCATGTAGTAGGGCGCTATAAAAACCTCTTCAAAGAGACTATGTGCTAATAATACATAATCTTTTCTGTTATATCAGACTATAATCACTAGATCAGACATTCAATGTTTTTGTTTGTCAATGACACAACAGCCCTATGAAGGGCCTAGGCCTACCAGCTGGTTGCCAGTTTCATATTCTCTAAACTATACAGTCCATCCAAGCAAAGAAGACACTCCGGCAAGACGGGAAAACGACTCCAGCCCGGCCAATACCGGCCCAAAAGCCTAAATTCTCAATAGAACCCACTGCCCCGAACCAACACCGACCGAGCCGAAGCCAGCCCGGATAGAAAATACAGAATGCGAATAATCATCAACCAGGATAGAGGTAACGTGTGGTTATCACGTAGATCCTCTCAACCATAAGCCAGTCTTCACAACCAAGTGAAGATGCAGAACACCTCTGAATAACATGCAGTTAATCAGTTAGAGTGTAATGCAACAATTACTATTCCTCCAGAAACAAGAAACGACTGACTGTCTTTACTAACGACAGCCAATCTCCCAAAGGAGGGCAGATCAGACATTCAATATATTGTTTAAAAAATTGTGTCTCCTCTCCCACCTCCCACCACTATAAAGCCAGACTTGATTAATTAATTCATTATCAATTACATTGGAAAGTTTGATCTTATCTAGGCATCATCCAAGGATTCCTCAAATCCTTGAAGATATTCAATATCTTTCTCAAATCGTCAAGCGTTCATTTTTTTCATCCAAATTGCAATGAATATTGGAAAAATAAACTAAAGAACTAAATCCAATAAACTTAGTTGAAGCGAATGGCTCAATGTTCAGAGTATTACACTAATATAGATTGACGTGTCAATTAAATTGATACACAAGATTGGATCATATTATAAAACCGCAAAAATAATACCCATAAGGCTTCACGCCACTCCCTATCATCCCCAAGACTTCAGTATTATTCAATTGAAGATGGATTTCGTGTAAATCAAATTCCGCCGGTCCTGCTTATGTGCTTATGTATTCATTACGGAAGTAACTGTAGTGTAGAAGAAGATTCTGTAATGAATAAAACGTACTCCCATCTTACATTTCTATGATATGCTTGTGCGGACGTTTAGTTATGCGTAAATTGTATTAGAGTATAGGTAGTTTGAAGGGTCCACATGGCTGATTGACAATACCAATAAATCATACTTGAGCCAACAGGGAGTTGTCAATTAGAAGGGTCTGCCATTCTTTTGAAATTAACGATATTTTAAATGCATCCAACTATCTGAATTGAATGCTTCCTGCTCTGTTCACCTAATGCATGCAAGTTGATTGCATAGTTTGTAGCGCGGTAATAGTATGTTGATAATTATAATTCCTGCGGATATTGCACTTCTACTTAATTGCACTATCGTTTATCAACTTAATTTAGCACTCTTTTTCAGTATTTTCAGTTTTTCCTAGCATTAGCAGTTCTTATTCTTTCGTTAAATAAAGCAAACTTCTCGAGCAGTTTTTGGAAGCAGCATCACTGATATAAATATAATTCATCTCATCTTTTCTTGCTTATACTTGTTCTGGTGGTATATCATGGATATCAAAGAAATCAACAAGCAAGTATATGAGCTACATTATAATTATTGTCAATAATTTTTCGATTCACAGTCAAGTTTAGGAATAACAGTATTATTATTGCTTGAGATGAATAATCATCAATATTCTATGAGAATATAGGACCGTTCATTCAATCAACCATCACATCATATTGGAAAAAGATTCAACTCAAACATATCCAATGTCATCTAAACAATAAATAATCATTCGCTATTCTTGAGAATGGGCTCGAAACAGTTTGTATTGTTTGAACAGATGAAGAATCGATCTTTGAAAATATTTTGTTCACTTGTGGAGACAAAACTACACTCTATTTGATTTGATGTACCTTCCGACTTGGGATGCATTGTGTGATTGTATTTCCTATTTTATAAGTGCAAGGTCAGGAGTTACATCAAGTAGAGTAGAGTAAAGACTAATTTACATTGCAGTTTTTGATTACTGTATCAAATATCAAAAGTTACTGTTTTAAAATAACCGAGTTAATTTATGCCACATACGATCATAAACTGTCTCACTATGAGGCTATATGTAGAGAATATAATTGCGCATATCACCTATACCAAAATTGCACCGTAAAGTGGGGAATATCAGTCACAGTTGTCTTCTTGTTGCGACTATCTATTCACCAAGTCGTTTCAGGTCTGCAATTAATAGTCTATTGTTAGTTTATTGAAGATTATCTCACTACTCAGCTACTCAACTTACACTGCGACAAGGTTACTATTTGCTGAAATGTAAGTTACAGATCTTCTCTAATATGTAAGTTATATTAGCGGTAAATTCATTGTTAGATCTAGCTTAAAAGGTTCATCAAAATGTTATAACTTGACTCTTTCTAATTTACAGTCTTTAGACTTGAGAAGAGATTTTCTCCATCTGGTTGGTAGCTTTAGATCTAATACACAATTTTATAACCAATTAAGTTTCTTATGAAAGTTTCTAATCCATTGAATGATAATTCAATTTTCACTTCATTAAAATTTTAATTCATTCATTTCAAATTTTAAAACTATTCAGATCTCAATTTACCGTGCAGCTTAAACTTTCACATCTTCGAATCCAGTAGCCTTTCCCAAGATATTCCAAAAATCGTATTTGACATCGTTGAACAATAGCTCAAAAACGCATATTATTATTTTAGATTTTTTTGCTCTTTCAAAAGCATACCACTCTGATTTTCAAGCATCTTGGACTCTACAAATATTCCTACTATACTATGGTATGAATGATTTTCGAGATCCTTATTCATAGCTTTAAACGTATGTTTATTTTGACTTTCACATTAAAAACTCGATTCTTTTTCAATTGTGCTAGAGAATAGAGAATAGGCTACTCTCTTTAACTTTGTGTTTGGTTATCACTCCTATTCGAGAACAATTACTATGAAAAACTATGCTTCTGAAAAAATTGATGTGTCAATTATTCTTTAAGTTCTCTCCGATTTCAATAATCTATGAATGCATGCCCTTATAATAGAGGAATAGGTTTTTTCATCATATTCGCTTCATTCATAACGTGTTTCTAACTGAAATGAAATCCCAACTGAGGGTTGGGATTGAGTACTCTTCCATCTCAGAATCTCAAAGAAAAACTAATCTCAGAATTTGAGAGAGCTATGGGTGAAAATGAAAATCAGTCAGAACACAAAGAAGTGCAATTAAATAAATTATTTAAAATGGAAATATTTTGGAATACAATGAAAAATATCCTTTATCAGGTGGATTTGGGACTGGGGAGAACTTTATCCCACTAACTTGGAGTCATTGTAGCCTATTACCCAATACTTTTGGGTCTTGAGGAATCTCTCAGTATTAATAAAGGAGGATATTGTTCGGTCACTACCACAGAATATCGGAAACAAAATACAATGTGTATTATGTGGTCGCTGGTATTGTAACATGGAACGATCCAAGGATTCTCTCTCACATTGAGTAGAAATTTGACATTTCATAATACGTGATAGGAGCACCACCACATTGTTCATTGCCTCAAGTACTGTAATGCTAAATGCCTCACCTTATAGACCCCATTACCGGTGTATCGGAAGCTGTTCATCTGAGTTCATGCTGCAAATACTGTACTGTTTTGTAATAGCTTGTTATGTCTATTTCCTCTATGGCAAAGGCCAAATATCTCTACTGCTGCACACTGTATTCAGTAATCATTATTATTATTAAGCTATTATTATAATCTTCATTAAGTTGCTATTATTATACCCTTCAAAAAATCTATGAAAATTGGGATATTAATGAGTGAGTATTTCGTCTCAAATTAACTAAGATTGCAGTTATTCTATTAAAAGAATTCTGTTGTCTAGCATGCAGTAGGTGTACTGGCGCCACTTCAACGCTATCAGATTCCATGATTAACCAGATTTCATTACCTTCCTAGATGAACCTCAATGATTCATCTATTGCATAGGAATCTATACTTTTTAATTAGAAACGAATGATTTCAAAATATCAGCGATCATATACTAAAGTGTAACAATCAATCAAAGTTGAATTTTCCATCACATCTCACTGCTTTTAATCTTACCCAAACATACCTTTTTTAGTGACAATTCCAATTAATTATGTTTCATCTCTAAAAATAAAAAAAAACTTACCTTCTCTATCAGAAAATTTCTGAAGAATTTTGAATAGTGAAATTTTTAATTTTGGAGAGTCCGATCTCACAAGGTGTTATAGATTATCTATAGATAAATTGAAAAAACCTTCAATAAATATAGAATGAATTCAACTGCAAATATCTAGCGACTTTGGAATTTATAACTCGTCTTGCGGTTCTTCAGATTCCAATCATATTTTTATCTTTCATGGGTTACTCTCCAACTTTGCATGCATAGAAGAATAGAGCGCCAAAATGAGAAGCACTACTTAAAAGTCCCAACACGTCCTATTCAACTTTTGTAAACTTTTCAATGTCAACCCAACAATTTTTCTCTTCTTTCAACAGCTAGAATTCTATTCAAGCTCTTCATTAGCTGAACATTAGGCTTATTATGAGGAGTTTATAAATCAATGAATTGCTGACATCTTGGACAGCCACGCAGAATTTTAAAGACATATAATAGATTCGGTCTAGACTAGACAACATATTGATGAATTGGTGACAATTTATATTATTTCATAGTTGTATTCTATAATTCCAGAGAATCTTTAAAGTAATACCTGAATGAGCCACAGAATACCTTTCGCCTAAAATTGATGAATGTTCTAAGAATATGTTCTCTAAAAATAAGTAATCTATCAAGTCTAATACAAGAAGTATGAAGCGTTAAAACTACAATCTAATGAAATGTCATAATAAAAATTTGGATTTACATGAATTATTCATCTATTTATTCATGAACTCTTACAAACTCATGATCATAAAATTATGTTGTGAATAATAGTCTCTTAATCGTACATATTATTATTGTTTGTACCCTCTCGTTACTCTTTCCATTGAACTGCGAAATGGTACGAGTATAATAAATGTGTGGATTTTACTCATATCTCAAATATTGTAATGAGTGAGATAACTCGAATTTCTTCATCAAATTTCTCATTAATTGTGTATGTTTCAACTACTTTTTCTACCACTACAGAAAATGGAAGTGGACCTCTTAAAATGGTTTCTACACCAAATTTCTCAATAATTGTATATGCTTCAACTACTTTTTCTACCACTACAGAAAATGGAAGTGGGACTTCTTAAAATTGGTTTGTAGTAGAAGCGACTTGTATCCAGTTTTACAACGTATGCTATAAATTAGATTTTGAATTGTATAATATGTGTGTCAGTTAGTTATCAAGATTGATATTTTGTAAGTGTAGAAAAAACTCCAAATGAGAGGATGGCATATCGATTAACTTTCATTTCTTATTTCCTTTTTCCATTGGCCGTTCAGGACGAGTTTGTGCATGAGGAATACAATTTGCCAATCAATTGTCTGATAGACATGAGTTATGAGAGCCAGCTGTCCATGCGCGCGCGCGCCCATACTAAACCAATCCAATTATCCAAAGCGATCGGGCGAAACTTAATTCGATTTTCTATCATTAAATCAGACTTTTTCCGTGATGTACTAGCGCGTAGGAGAACATTGGAAGTGAAAAATAGAATGCAACTACGGATAACGGAACGAGCATTGTTCCTTCCATTGACGGAGACTTCTATTTGGTAAGAACGGAAGAAATAATAATGATATAATTATCGTGACCGTCGTAATGGAAAGCACGAGTTTTTATTTGATTTGATTCTTATCGGTGGCTAATTCGATATTCTTACTAGTCGAAATCGATGGAAAATTTCTTCAGACCCAATTACAAATTAGACAAATTGGAATTGGATAAATTTAGTAAATCAATCGGCCAGTTGCACGATAATTTAATCGAATTAGGGATACAATCGCGGTAAAAATGACGTTAATCTGAGAGAACTAATGCAACAATTCCGATGACAATATTCAACAATTTCATTTAACGGTAATTAAATAATTCTATTATTTTTTTTTGTAACAGTAGAGGACGGTACGCCGGTAGAGTTTTAAGTTTGATTAAAGTTGAACGGAATACGACAGTGTGAGGTTACCAATGAATAGTTAAGAGTAATGAGGGAAAGGTTTAACGATGAAATAATCAATCATCGCTGGGTATTTGAACTTTCTTATAATATAATTCCGTGTAACATCAATGTGATGTAGAGCGTGTATGTCTGTATATTTTTACACCCGTCTTGTAAAATATTTTGGTTCTGAAGATGAGATGATAATATGCAGCATAATTGAACAACATTTTGAGGGTATTTCTACATTGTGTTGTTAGTGAAACATTAATCTTGTAACAATAAAACACTTTGAAACCAAATTTACATTCAATCAATTTGAAAAAAATACACTTTTATAGCAGAAAACACGAACTCCGAGTATTAATTAAACCGGAGTTGATTGATGCACTAAAGTTTAAGAATGGATATCAAAAACAGCAAAATCGTATCCAAATCCTTTTTACTTTCTTTTATTTTTTGGAAGATAAGATAATCAGTATCATGTATGTAATGGTCTGTCCAATCCAAGCAAAATAGTCATATTCTGGTAAAAATTCTCCAGATTTGTCATCAACTGTATTGGTTAAAAAAATTATTGGTTGTAAAATAATTATTTCAAATTGCTGGAGCATTCTGATCTACAATTTGAGACCAAATTTTATAATTTTTAACCAATATTTACCGAGTTGAAATCATTTTTCCCATCTTTTCGAATGTCTTCTTTGATTGGAATGACCTTATTTGTTGGCTACTTTTTTACTTTTATACTCTAATTGTTGATTAATTTCGCATATGTTGTTTGGGTATTACATGACTATTTTCTAACAATATTTTTTCAATTGTGTTACAGGAATGAGGAAATCATGACGTAGGACTGCCATGTTGCCTCGCTGTCTGTAATCCGCCGACGCTGCTTTCTGTATGTGGATCAGCTTCACGTGTTTCATCTTGCTCATTTCCAACTTTCGTCACAACATCGGTCACGACACTGATGGCTCTTGGCGCATCGTCAGTCAAGGAGCGCCTGAAAATAATTCATGGTGTCAGGGCACCCCGCTACCACCTCCTCCTCATACAATGCTCTGCAAAAAACTGTCTTGCAACAGTCGGTGAGTGCGCTATCATCGTTTAAATTATTCAAACTAGAAATATTATAAATTTAATTATTTAAAATGAAAAATATTCTCATAAATTGAAATTATCTAGTCCAAAATTTAGGTGCAGTAGGCTTGAATCTAGAAATTTGTAGATAAGCTCAGTAGAGGGAGCTACATTTTTTAAGTACTACTATCAGGAGTATTGGAGTGATTAGAGTCTTTTGGAGTGATTGAGTGTTAACTGGATGAAATAAATTTAATGTCGTGGTAGATGACAGACCCATAACTGTTGAAAGGTTATAATCAAAATTAAAGCTGTTGGAACAATCAAATATATTATTCTTAGTAACTCCACTGTTTTCTATTATACCAGAAACTATATATATTTTCAAATATTGAACTCTCCAAGACAGTAATTATTATATTTTTTGCTACACTTCACGGAAATAAGCTGCTTACCAGTCCCTATGTAGACTATAGGAAGTTGTTATTTACATGGCTATATCAATCGATCAGCTGTTGTCCTCGACGTTGGGAAAGAAGTCCTTTTACATGCAAGGACCATCTCTTTCCTAAGCGTGGACAGATATGCCATCTAGCAAGAGATAATACAACTTCACAATGGACCATCTGCTTTATAATGAAACTTCTACGAATTGGTCAAAAAACAAAGAAACTTTGTATTGCTATTGTACAATTTAGGATGATCATTACAGAAACTATCATGAGCTTGAACGTTTCTGGACTGAGAATATTTGAGTATTCTGATAGTTATTAAGTAATATCCAACTTGATTAAATCAATAAACTTGTGATGCAAACTTTCAATACTTAGCAGTTCAGCCTACTCACTCAGATTCACAGCTCATGACCGAAGCTAGTATAGTAAGTTATCTTGTCTAGCTGTTCTTAGATCTCATTAATCCTTTTTGTTTTGTTCATTCATGAAATTAGATTGATAAAAATTTATTTGAAGTGGTACCAGAAAAAATTATACACAACTGCCCATGGAGAGTTTTTTACAGTATTCGGAATTATTCCCAGGCTCGGCAAGCCTCGCCCCTGAGGGAAACTATCCTCATACTCGTATCGTGATCGCCGAGCCTGATGGGGCTTCTTATTGAGTAAAATCAATGCCTTTTGTACAGGGTGTGTACCCGGATCGTCTAAAAATATTCTGAAGTTATCCCAGTCTTTAAAAAGGGGAAAGGAAATCTTATAATAATTATAGGCCTATCGCTCTTCAGTCAACATTTCAAAAAATATTTGAAAAAGTAATTAATCAACAATTATCCAAATTTCTCATAAAAAATAATATAATTGTTGGCGAGCTATAGTTCGGATTTAGAAAAGGCCTCCAGTACTGAAAAAACGCTATCATAGCTTTTGTAAACAAGGTAGCACAAGCCAAACCAAGGATGGTCACCAAACAGCTGGCTTATTCTGTGACTTATCTAAGGCATTCCAATGTATAAACCATTCCTTACTAATAGAGAAACTTGAGAGATTATAATATTACTGGAAATAATAGTCTTAACTTATTCAAATCTTATTTAAAAAATCGAAAACAACGTACTCGTGTGTATAAAAATGATATAATACAGTATTCTAGCTGGAAAGAAATTAGACTAGGACTTTCCTCAAGGGTCAATACTGGGCCCGGTTCTATTCACTTTATACATAAACGACTTACCTGCAAAGCTATATCAGCTGACATAATTCTTTACGCCGATGACACGACTGCAATTATAAAAGAGAGAAAAATATCCCAGATCTGTCACAACCTAACTGAAGAACTCACCACACGTTTAAAAACTTGGTTCTCTGGAAATGGCCTCACTGTTGAACACTGACAAGACTACCTTAATTCATTTCAAAACAGTAATAGAACAGATTGTGTATTACTAATACGGCAGACATCAGCAATAACGTAAATGGCTCAACAAAGTTCTTAGGATTATACATTATTTGACCCCTTTCTAAAATGGGAAACCCACATCGGATAAAGTAGGCAGCTAAACTCAGACTCCATAAATTATCTTTTCAGTATTCTATGAAATTCAGTCTCCTTAGATGTGATAAAAATGGTTTTACTTTGCATACGTGCATTCAATTATAAAATATGGTATAACAGTCTGGGGGAATTCTAGTTCGGCTAAAGTAAAGTCTTACTCCTTCAAAAAAGAATTGTCAGATCAATTCCTCAAGAGACTGATAGAAGAGAGCAAGCTGTATCTTTTTAAGGAGTTGGGTTTCCCCTAACAGTTACCAGTATATATATACTTGAATTACTCACATTTGTGCATATGAATAAAAACGGTATATGAACTTAATTCCTTTTCTCATAATTATAGTACACGTCGGAATCCAACAACAATTGTATGGGTACCCAAATCACAGGCTGCAACTCTATAAAAGATGCCCACATTATGCAGGTTTGAAACTTTATAATAAACTACCAGTAACTGTAAAAAATTTAAACTTCAACAGATTTAAACAGAAACTGAAGACTCACTTTTTGCTGGAAATCCTATTACAATTTAGAAGAGTTTTTGAGGACCCCTTGAGTGATTTTTTGCTGACCTGCATGAATGTAACTCGAAGGAACTTATATTAATAATCGTCTAATATATTTAACCTTTATTTGTATTTTAACCGCCTTTAATTTTTAATTACAATTATTGACTGATTGAAAATTATTGTTTTTGAAATTATTGTTAAGAGATTACTGTTTTAAAAATTATTGTAAAATTTGACGAGACATCTGCCTTTGGCAATCACTCTACATTTCTGGCGTTTTATGTCAATAAATATATTTTATTGGCTTATTTATTTATTTATTACCGTAAACTTTTCCTTCCCAGGCTTGTGGCGTAATGTACTATTACTACCTACCTACTGTTTCTTATTATCTGAAACAAAATTGAAAAATGGGTAGTGACTCAGGGACTTACTGCCTTCTGATTAAAATGTTGATAATTCGTGATATAAAATTCACTTTTGAGAGTTTCAATTATTGCAAATGAAGGAGTTTATCCACAGCCCCCTATTATCGTAAGCCAGTAGCCCTTTAATAGGGGGCTATGGTTTATCTCAACTCATTGTTCAATGCACATGAAGATCCCGTATTAGATCATTCTATTAAGTATGACGCCTGAATCATTTTTACAATAACAAACGACGTTGTAAACGTTGTAACTACTCTATAATAAATTCTGTTCAGTGTTCTAAATTCAAATTAATTTTAAGATTATTAGCAATATCTTTATGCATAGACTCGATTGGATTTACTAAAATAATATATCTTGGAAACAGCTCTTTCAAACACTTGAGCTACCGGTACTTACTGAAATCTCTCGAGATGGAAATAGATATTTTTAAACAACTTAGGTAGATACTTCTCAAGAGAAAAAGCAAGAGGCTTTTCTTGTTGAAAAACTCTTTTCCTTTTTCTAGTTATAAAAGCGTTGGGACATTACATTATCTCTCTTAGGAAGAGTGTACCTGGTACACTGAATGAACTTTGAGTTGGAATATAATGGAAGTTTATCAGCCCTAAGCCCCAACACACCTTTGCACTTAGAAAATGAAGCAAACATTACTTAGTACCATCTCTCCATTTAGTGATTACTTCTTCAAGGACGCATTCTCCTCCTGGTTATCCACAAAAAGAATTGCATTAATAAATCATGTTATCAATACATAAATACGAGTTAGAAATGAATAATTGACCGAACGTAAGTGAAGTCTAGATTCAAGACGACGATTTTGCATTTCTCTTTATGTTTGTATGTATGTATGTACCGTATGTATGTATGTTTGTTTCGCATTTACGACAATACGCGGCAATAGATTCTGATGAAATTTGACAGGAATGTTCCTCTTGTGAGGGAAAGGAATCACCTCCATGCTAAAATATTACTATATATTTATACTTTTGAACATAGGAAAAATCACACTATAGAATTATTCATGATGAACCAGCTGTCGAGTTTATTATTAATTGCATTCAATGACGCATGCAATTGATTAAACTTGAAACTCAACATAACTTAGTATTCCCTTCATGAATAATGTCCCATCCATGGGTGACTTCGCAGAGGTCTACTGTTCACAGAACTACTAGTTTGAGAGTGTCAACTCAATAACCCTGGCATTGATTATTGATTATTAATTGACCGAACGTGTGAGGTCTAAGATTCAAGTCGACGATTTTGCATTTGTATGTATGTATATGTATGTATGTTATGTATGTATGTATGTATGTATGTATGTATGTATGTATGTATGTTCCACATTTACGACTGAACGCGGCAATACATTCTAATGAAATTTGACAGGGATGTTCCTCTTGAAACCGCGCGTCGATGTATATGTAAGGTTTTTTGACAATTTTAATATTAAGGACGAAAAAAGGAAAAAAGGATTGAACTATTCTCTGATATAGGTATACTCCATAAATGATTTGATGGTATATTTATGTTGATATTACTAAAACATGTGATATTATGACATTCATAATAGAAAATTTTTCAAAAATTTCTACTTCAGATGATATACTTTCATTGAAGTCAGCTGAGATATTTCAGTTGAATATTAAGGTAAGTTTTTCTTTATGCGAGACGGTCGACTGCAGGCTAACAACAAGAGCTGTGATTGGCTACAGCTGTTCGACTGCAGCCGACCGTCGGGATCGGACCGTTTCGCATTATTGGAAACATTATTACAATTATAGAGACTGTTGCCTTGTTTTGACGATCCGTCAACTCTCCTATGTTATAAAAATGTCAGCTGTTCTATTGACGATTCGTCCAAGTTTCAGGGTCCCTCAAGTCTGAGGGTGCTTGGAAAAACCGTGCATGATTATACAATCGCTATACCTTTAATGTCAAAGAAATTGGAAAAAAATGTTGTGGCATACAGTCTGGGTGCCAATGGGAGTAACTTTTTTTTTGTGGTATGTCGTTGATTTTTTGATCGATTATGATAGATTTTGATGTGTAGATTGATATCGCTCGGATTTGGAATCTGGAATCAAAATCAAAAAATCAACGACATACCACAAAAAAAAGGTTACCACTTTTCTGCATTTGGCACCCAGACTAATAGCCTCCTTTAACATTAATGGAAGCTATAGTGGAAGTGATTAATTATGAACTTGGATACAGCTGAGCTTTTCAAGTTCAAATGAAGGATTGGTGTGACATGCTATATTTATTTGCATGTATTGAATTTTGATGAAATTGTCTGTATGTAGCACCAGCTGTGGCCATAGTGACGGACTGATGTCGACAAAAAATAAAGCGTGACTGTGGCCACTGCATTGCTGACTTCCTCGCGCCGACTTTCGGAATCAATTCTCAATCTGAACGTACCGTAAAGACATACAGTGCTTTCAGGCTGCAGGGAACATGGGTGACTTCGTGAGGTCTACCGTTCGCAGAACTACTAGTATTAGAGTAAACGCTCACCTTGATTTCGATTGGGGGTTTAGCTGAATTGCCTTGCCGCATCATGTTGCGAAAAGATACGGTAGGCCTAGATATTCTTAGATACGAAAATATCCACCCTGGAAACAGAACATTCGGGTCTGTTGCTTATTTCTTCACGAACCTACAGACGAGATAATAAGTAATTATTTTTTTATTCCTTTTAAATCGTCCTTCCTCAATGCTATAATTTATTGATTATCTATATGAAAGAGGCAAAGACCTCAACAAGACTTCAGACAAGTCTCCTGGAAAATTTATTGCTTTCATCGGTGTGAATAGCCGACCTATCGATTTCACAACTGATTAAACAAAGGAAAATTATAACAGCCCTCTTCAAAGGCGCCTCATTACTGAAAGGAGTGTTATGAGGGAGGTTGATCCATGTCAAGCTCCATTTTTCTTGTTTACTCAATGAGATTATACAGAATTGATATTTTCTTTGAGTTAACCCAATAATATCAAGGTAGGAAATGAAACGTAAAATCTGTTTTGTTAACGTACCAGCCGAAGCAAAAATGGATTATGAAAGACACGATTTTATAGCTTCCGCTTACAGTGCCCATGGTATTATATGATAGTATAATTATAGCATTGAATCAAGTATTAAGACAAAACAAACAGGCTCAAAACATGCCTTGCCTATAATGAGGAATGAACTTCATATTTTCTTTTTTTGCATTTTGGAAGTATTTTATTAAAGACTATACCATTTGTATTATACTATTCTTGCCATTCTTGGTAAATCTTTATTCAAATAACACAAAAATGTACATGAATGTGTCTAATATTATTATTATTCTCAACAAAATAATAAAATAGAAAAATAAATATAAGTACAATTGAAAAATATCAACAATAATCTAAATATCGTTAACATTATAAAGGTATTTGGTATAATATTGTTAATTGATTGCATAAGTCAATACTGCAGGTACTGAAGAGAAGAGATGGTTTGATAAAAATATTTTAAGCATGAATGTGAAGAAGACCAAAGTCATGCCAGTTTACCTGAGAAAAAATAGAGCACCACCAGCTGACTGTAAACTCAAACTTCACAGTTGTGGGGATATTACAAACCTTGAGTGTGATTGCATTGTAATGGAAACTGTGACTGAGTACAAGTACTTGAGTGTTCTTCTAGATTGCAGATTAAACTGGTAGCCTCACGTGAGTTACCTTAATTGCAGACTTAGAAGTATGATTTTTGTATTCAGCAGGCTGCATGGCATCCTTACCATAAAGGAGCTGAGAATAGTTTATTTTGCTTATGTGCAATCAACAATACTGTATGGAATAAATATTTGGTGGGGGGGTGCACGTCAGACTATCTTGAATAGTTTATCAGTCACACAAAAGGCTATCATGAAAGCTGGTCTGGGACTTGTTAGAAGGCATTCCTCTGACTAATATAAGTATATAACTTTCAATGCGGTCCCTCAACATCAGTACAACACAAGAGGGTCTTTCCTGCATCAGTCAGGACTGTCAAGAAATCTGCGCTCTGTGTGTGACAGGAATGTCTCTTTTCTTGTTCATACGCTTTTGCGCAACTGTCCAACTGAAATAAGTAGACCTAATGGTTCCTTATCAAGATACAAGAACTATTTAACACATTGGTTATCATCTGTGAATGACGGGGAGTGTTTGCGCCTCCTCAGATCGGTGTACTCCACTTGAATCATTTTTACTTTTTTCCCATTCTATCTTATTCTCTCTGCAGCTCTGTCATTAGTGACTTTTTTCTTCATCGTGTAGGCTTCCTTGGAAAGTTAGAGATGCATGGTGCCGGACTGCCGGATACATGCCATTGTAACCGTTCACTGCTCTCTTTTTATGTGAGTGTTGTGTGTGTGTGTGTGTGTGTGTGTGTGTGTGTGTGTGTGTAGGGGGGAGTAGTGGGAGGGGGTTGACATGTGAGTGGGTGTGCTGGGAGAGGGGATTCTGTGTGAATGTTTCTTTTTTTTCAAGGGAAAACAATCATTATTAATATTATTATCCTTTTTTCAACTTACATTCTCTTCTCTAGTTCCTATTTTTAATCAAATATTGTACAAAATCATGATGCTTCTAGACTCACTTGACTCCAGCAACAGACCCTAGAGGTCCATATATGGGCGTACTTTTCATTATTCTATTATGTTTAACCCTGTTCAAAGTCATACACTCTTCTGTTATAACAAGTGATTAATCTGTATGATGTTTTTTTGAGTTTTTGTAATAAAAAATATATATATATATACATACTGAATTTGTATAGGTACTCATTCTGTAGTATAATATCGTGAACTCATTGTAGAACTCAATACTGCCAGTGGAAGAGCAGGAGATGAGCCACTGGCTGAACTAGTGGAAGACATCGCGACCAGCGACTATTTTCCAAAGTCAGCGAAAGAAGCGGCTACAGTGGCGAAGAAGAGCGACTCGGTGAGCGAGCGTCTGTGGTACCTGAAGGGCGGAAAGCGAATGTCGGCGCCCGCCAAGGTGAGCTGCAAAGACGGGGCGACGGATGGCGCGACTCTGGCCGCAAGAGGAGCCCTCCGGCGACCGTATCACCAACCAGCTCATGTTCGTGCCGCCCGACAACCGCAAAAAGACTATCAACAAAAAGGTTGCGTGTGCTTTGACAACAGTGGCGCTTCGTAATTTTAGAGCTTGTAGGAACTATTAAAACTAACTATGTCTTAATACCATCAAATAAAACCACTTTTTGTTTGTATTCTTCTGAAAATTTTAAATAAAACATTTTAAATTACGTGTGAAATTCAAATTACCAACTTAACCTTGGTTCTTTATTGTTGTTGTGGGTAACCGAATTGATAACTATTCAGTGTACAATTCATTGTAATGGTACTAATTCTATGTCTATACCTGCTATCACATTCTGATAGTATATAATTTAAAATAGAGAGAGAAAATTCAATTTGATATTACAATTTTATACTTTAATTTACATTCAGCGTAAAACCGAATCAAAACCACAATACAAGATAAAACATATATAACCTCAAAACTCAAAAGGCGGTAACCGCCGCCCGCCGGTTAACAAAACATCACAACACTCAAGCCGGTGTAGATAGCTCCTCAAAGCTCGTAGGCTATTCCAGCCAGACTGGAATAATAGCTCTTCTTGTATCCGCACGAAATGCATTGGGCATGTTAGTGTCGAAATGTAGGGAAAGATTCCGCTTCCTGCAATGCAACGGAGATCGGAGTAGGTTATCGACTGTATCAAAAGCGCACTGTTCCGTATCTTACAATAAGATATGCGAATTATTCGCATATTTCAATGGACTTTAACATGCTCCCTCATGATACACAATTAGTTTATATTTTATTCTAAATAAAAAGTGTAGGAACTTCCTCACTTCCTACATGGAGTGAATCGCCCTAATTTGACAACCACTAATAGATTAATTTTTTAAGATTCATCTATGAGTTTAAAATTCATAAAATGATAAATGGTGTGCTTTGGAAAAAAATTTATTTCATGGAATATTAAAATATTTTGTAATACTTAAAACCCTACTCAGTTATCGAGAGTTTTGAGAGAACTCAATTTTATTGAATAGTAGACCCACATTATTTAACCTCCAATTGATCACCATAAGTTGACTCACCACCATTTTCTAATATTTATTGAAATAGAACTCTCTTTTTATTGATTAATCATTAAATTAAAAAAAACAGTGTTCCCAATAAAAGAAAAATAGCTAGTCACTATACAATAAATAGGCTCATTATTGAAAATCGTGTTGTGGTATCAAATAAACTGCAAGCTTTAGATCAGATCAATATAGGTACACCTCATTCCCACAA
Source organism: Sogatella furcifera (assembly GCA_017141385.1). Taxonomy (NCBI): domain Eukaryota; kingdom Metazoa; phylum Arthropoda; class Insecta; order Hemiptera; family Delphacidae; genus Sogatella; species Sogatella furcifera. The sequence goes on along the minus strand of CM029552.1, from coordinate 25,636,221 downwards.
TCAAGTGGGAATATTTCACTTAAACTATTTTTGACGACACTGCAGTCGATATTAGTCTTTAATAAAACTAATATTAAAATATCGAATAATAGGCTATTCAATATTTACTAGCAGTTCGACATAAATGAGAATATCTAATATCAGGAAAACAAAATAGATGTGATGTTCATTGTATGTGATGTGATATCCGATGTAATATCGGAAAACAAAATTATGATGTGATATCTTTTATTTATAAATACATAGGAATAGAATGAGATTACTAGCAGTTCGACATAAATGAGAATATCTAATATCGGAAAACAAAATAGATGTGATGTCTCATTGTATGTGATGTGATATCCGATGTAATATCGGAAAAACAAAATTATGATGTGATATCTTTTTATTTATAAATACATAGGAATAGAATGAGATTACTAGCAGTTCGACATAAATGAGAATATCTAATATCGGAAAACAAAATAGATGTGATGTCTATTGTATGTGATGTGATATCCGATGTAATATCGGAAAACAAAATTATGATGTGATATCTTTTATTTATAAATACATAGGAATAGAATGAGATTATACTTCATAATTTTAATCAGTCAACAAGTTTGATACCCCTAAAATACGGAATTTGCTCTATATTAGCACCAGTAACTCTCCAAGTAACTTTCGAAGTTACTATGGTAATTCTTACTCTTAACAATGGTTCTGCATGTCATATCATTGAGATAATATTCTGGGTTGATGGAATCCAACGCATTGAGCAGTGTGATAATCAGCTAGCATGGAATGTGGATTACAAAACAGCAATTAAGGAAGCCAGAATAAGTCAGTCAGACAATCTTTTATACTTTGCAGACAGTGAAAGGTATTCTAAATCATAACGAGAAATATCCAGATCATTGTGCTGCTTGTAAGGCACGGAGCACGATGAAAGTCAATAATAATCTGACAAATCACCTGATATTGTTACCATTATTGTACTCGAAGTGAGCTACATTCCTTACAATAGAACAAGAATAAAGACGTGATAACTAAGAAAAAAACAGATTAAAAAACTTCCATAGAATTATTGTAGAAATATGGTGTTATAAAAATAGATCTCGGTGATCTCAATAAATTATGGTGGCTTATCTATTTTAAGGGCCGGTTTCTCCAAATACGTTCAACTGAAATTTTAGTTTAAACTATCAGTTGTCAGTGTATGGTCACTTTTATTAACTTGTATTTCAATTTAGCCAGCTGATGGTTTAATCCAAAATTCAGATGAACTTTTTTGGAGAAACCGGCCCTAAATGAGACAGGCTAATAAAATATAACTTACATATGTTGACACGAAATATTCACATATTGTTAACAAGTCAAATTTCAGTGATCATAATGCAGTGGAAATTATGTTGTGATCACAATATAAATTCTTGAATTAATAATGATAGCTGCTTAGAAATAGTATGACAGATTTTTGTTTCCAAATGAACCTTCAAGAGACAATGAAGATATTCACGAATTTCAAGTTAATTTTTATTGTAAATGTTATTCATGTACTAGTGTTATTCATGTTGGTTGAGTAACTTATTCATGGTGTCAAATAAAATTTAAAATCCGTTTTGTAATATCTTAGAACCTTTGGATTATAACGTTTATTGTCCAGTGTTTATCACCCTACGCCCCACGACCCAGGGGCGGTTCCAGAAATGATTTTTGGGGGAAAACTTTCAAAATTTGTTTGTAGGGGTGTTAGAGGTAGTAGAGAGAGAGGACCTGAACCAAAATGACAGAATGAGAATATTCAGTTGAAAATGCCAATCCTATAGTCTATCAGGGCCGTGTCTCATAAACATTAATTTCTTACAATCCACAATTACTCATGATTCGTGAATTTTATTGGTGTTTCTGTCTCATAAACGTTTCCCATAATTCGATAATTTTACAACCTCAGCTGGCGATTATAGTTCCTAAGACATGAAAAACCAAAACTTTGCTTCCAATGCGATGATTTGATGAATAAATTTATATATTATTATGAATATAAATATTGATTATTATTTTTATTGTGAAATTTGAATACAAATAACTTTTGTCGCTAAATAATATCATATAACCTACAAATTACAAATAAAATTGTAATATGAAACCTTGAATAAGTTGGTAATTGATGTACTTTCAACGTCTGCAATATTAGGGCAACATCTAATTTTTGGTCCTTTTCAACAGATATTGCTGTTCAACGGTTTGGGCTCGTGGGGCGTGAAGGCTGGCTCAGAGGCGTTTAAGAACTGTCCGGTGAACAGTTGCACAATCACGTCGAATCGTGCCGAGTCCATGGATGCTGATGCCATATTCTTCAAAGACCATTTCGCACATCCCGGCCACCATAAGCCGCATCGACAGGTTGGTGCTACAATTAAAATCAATAAGTTTTTATGATTTGATTTTGAATTAAAAATGTGAAAGAAATTGAAGAGGTTTTAGGCGATGGCCTCATTTTTATTTCTTCAGTTCGTATTATCTGTACTCTAATAAATGGATAAATGAATGAAGTTATTGTTAAAAAAAGACTAGCGCTTGTCAAATCATGTTTTTTGAGCTATGCTGATAGAGTGGTTTGATAGAGAGAGAAAAATAGAAAATGCTAAAGTGTTTGTCCAGTCAGTTGACTTATTTGCCAGTTTAATTGTCACCAAGTATTTCATTTACGGTATATTAATTGTCTTGCAGTTTCAATGCAATAAGTTGTAGAAATAATGAATATTCTCTTTAGCACAATAATTATTCTTATACTCCTTGAATTTAATTATCAATGTACGACAATCTCTATATATAAAAGCGAAATGGCACTGACTGATTCATTCATATATTCATTCATTCATTCATCACCAGAACTAAAAATCCACTGAACCGAATGCGTTCAAATTTGGCAGGCATGTTCCAATGGACGTTTAGACGCGCGCTAAGAACGGGTTTTAAAAACTTTTCAAGGATACGCCAAATATTTGAGTTTTTCTATAGTTTTTCTGCGTTTTCTTCATTTTTTCGAGAACCAATCGGTAGAAAATGTTGATATTTGGCAGGCAGGTTCAGATAAGGTCTAGAAATGTTGTGTAGAAATATTTTTGAAATCCGTTCAAGATTACGCCAGTAATCAGGTTTTAAAAATTTTATATGTATTGCGGGTTGCATATCTTCCGCCTTGATTCGACCAATCCTAACTGTAAATTCAATGGTTCAGCGAGATTATAGATGAACTAATTGGGAAGATATTGAATCAAGTTTCAAACTATGTCCAATACACTTCCTAAGGTTGCGCTCAATATTAGCTTTTTACTATTTTTGGAGTTTTTCTTAGATTTTTCGAGAACCAATTGGCAGAAAATGTTGAAATTTGGTAAACAGGTCCAGATTAGGTCTACAAATGCTGTGTTCAATGAATTTCGAATCCCTTCTGAACGGAATTCGCAGGCGAGCGAAGCGAGCCTGTTTGTCTCTGCTAACACTGACAGAGGTCTTGCAGGCGAGCGAAGCGAGCCTGTTTGACTCACTTATACTGCCGATACTGTCGGGGGTCCAGGGGGCAGGAGCCCCCTGGCTAGGCGGAGGTGGCGAGCGAAGCGAGCCTGCCGGCTAGTAAGCTTATGTGTAGGTTACCTACAGTTTGTATGTGCGATTTGCTTCGAATAACTTCATTTTCCTGATGGTTTTGTTCAATCAATACAAGATGCACGTATGAAATGGAACATCATCCCAGTTTGTGGAACTCACTGCCATTTAATATATTTACAGCTCCTTCTATTAACCATTTCAAGTACCGCCTATACACATGTACTTATTGGAGGAATTATATCATTGTAAAGTGAATAACTTGAATAACTGACTCTCCTAATACATCTTGCACAACCTCAAATTAATATTTGTATAAATTTCACATTTTCATCGCCATTTTTTCAAATTCTCATTGGAAGTTTCTATTTTGTTAAAATTGTAGAATAACTAGTTTTACTTATTTATTTTGTAATATGTAAATTGTAGAATCTAAGCAAAGTTTTGTTTTCTATTTGAATAAAGTAATCTATAATCTCTCTAGATTTAGGCTATATGTTTCGAGCAAATGTCTGTTTCTTATTTTCCTAAACAGTGTTTTGTTTTGTACTAGAATAAATGAATGAATTGTAATTTGTACGTGTACAGGTATGGGCGATGTACTTCCTGGAGTGTCCTTATCACACGCAGCACATCAAGTACAACGACGTGTTCAACTGGACGGCGACCTATAGACGCGACAGCGACATAGTGGCGCCCTACGAGCGATGGGAGTACCACGACTGGGCAGTCACCGAGTGGCAAGGACCACTGCGCGACTTCACGCTCAACAAAACACACAAAGTCGCCTGGTTCGTGTCCAACTGTGCCGCCAGAAACAACCGGCTGCAGTACGCGCATGAGCTCGCCAAACATATTCAGGTACTAAAAAAATAAAATTTAATTAAAAAAGCTGGATATAGAGTAATTTTTTCTTTCATTTGGATATCGGTATATTAGACTCAAGATTTTCTGCTCGAACATTTTTAACGCCATGCTTTTTATAATTATTCTCATCTTGGTTGAAGTTGAAAGTGAACTCGCTGGCCGATATGAGGGTAAACGCGCACTTGAAGGCCTACGTTTCAGATCAAGACCAATAATATGCACGGAGTTGTATGGAGCAACGCAAATAAAAACATCAGCTGACCAATGTACGTTGCTCTATGTCTATTCGCTATGAGCATCTACCGTGCTGCGCGCTGGTGGATTATCGTGTGTACTTTTCTACGCGTTTTAGCATACAAAGCACAGCGCTAAATGGGAAAAACGCATTTATAATTAGAATGGTATTTTTTGCTGCTTCATGCATTTCTCAGTAATGCATGAATATTCATGCATATTCAATGCATAATGAATGATATGAATATTCCTTATTAAAACATAATTAATAGAGTTTTTGCGTTGATAATAACAGCTTATTAGATTAACTAATATAAAAACTATTCATGTACATTACCTGATGTACAGGTTAGAATGGAGCACTCCATGGTCCTACTTGATTGACAAATTCTTTTGCACGTAAACAAAACAATAAGGTTAGCTTCACCTATCAATATTTATTCAATGCAGTGAACCATTCTTTTTATTGATGAAACCTATGTATGGCAACTGGAAAAGTGTAGAACTTGAAATTTCCAATGCATGTTTTATTTTTACAATCCAGAACACAACAAATTCTCCAGGCCATTATTTTAGGTTTAGCCCTATCTCCTCCAATGTTAATTCATTCAATTTTTCGCCGAAATGATCCGTCAATAGCGCCTCGATCGCCAAAAATATCCTTTCCACCCACTTGCACACAGCGAATACAACTACGTGCTTCAATTGCGCCTTACAGTTGCACCCAAGTGTGTTGGAGCCGTTTACTGTAAGAAGTACCTTGGAGCTTCAGATAGACTGTACAATTACAGTTTAACTATTGGATGTGAGAAGAAGTCCAACGGTCGATAAGATTTTATTGAAATGTTTCTCTCCCCTTTCCCTCGAAATCTCAATAAATAATTTGAATTCCAACCATTGGCGAATTTGAGCCCATTTAATTCTTTCAGAAGACATAAAATGAATAATCATTATGATAAAATATCCCTTGAATATTATAAATATAATATTTAAAATATCCCTCTTCTTAAGCATGTACTGAATTAGTATCACACATTTTTATGTGTACTAAATTCATGTATGAGCATTATATTTATATGTAATTCAATTTTTTTTCAATTTCCATCAAAACTGCCATTATTATGGCATTCAAGAATGCCATAACTTTCATTCAACAATGATTATGTCTACAAATCATAAAACATATTTTGTATTTGACTTATACAGTATAGCTCTTTGTTTTGAAATAGCTCTTCATATAAAATTTCTTAGAAAAATGCTTCGATCGGTAGATTGATTTTACATTACGACATAATAAAATTGGAAGGAGATAAAAAGAAATGAGAAGGTTTCACAATATTCAGACATGAATTAATGACAGAAATTATTCATCTGGCCTAAAGTTGAAAATTTTCAAGTCCTGTGAGACAGATAAAAGCTCAACACACACCCAAGACCTTGAGTAGCGTGACGACTTCAAAACTTCTATAGCTATTAAAACAACTCTAATAAAATCTGTATGATATTATTATTGATGCGTAGGCCTATATTATTATATCCAGCTCTTCCCTTTATTACAGAAGTTATCAATTTTTCCTTATCTTGAAAATGTTTTTAATAATATGAATATTTGATATCTAATTTAATCCTCAATACAAATTTTATTTATCACTTTTACAGTCTATGCGGTCATTGAGAAATTACTATCACGTTTTGTCCTGAATTTTTGAAACAATTTCTCTGTTTGATTCCTCACGCATGGTTTTATTATTACTTTGCAGGTCGATATCTATGGTGCTTGTGGTCGATTGAATTGTCCTCGATCAGCCGCCGATAAGTGCTTCGAGATGTTAGATACTAAGTACAAGTTCTACCTAGCTTTTGAAAACTCGAACTGCAAGGACTATATTACCGAAAAGTTTTTCGTCAATGGCCTTGGGTAAGAATAATACTCTATTATTTTTATTCTCAGCCGATTTTTTTATGTGTGTGGAAAAACGAAATTTTCATATTGTTCTTGTTATTAATGGAATCAATTGATGTAAATGTTAATAATATAATTTCTGTGTTTCAAAAATTCAGAAATATTCAGTAGAAAATTTTAATTCAAGAATTCAACTACATTCAGTTTTCAATGATCGGTTTGTGTAATCAATTGCACTGTCAGTTTCTGTGATCAATTCAAATTTCACATTTTGCATGGATCAAGCTTCACTCCCAATTTTTTCTTATATGTAGGCCTAATAGAGTTAGAGACGAACTTTCTAGATCCAGAGGCATTTTAAACGATATTTCTTGAAGATTATTAGAGAGATAGAATGAATGTTAATAATAATTTGTATAAGATGTATGTTCAAATTTAAAAATTGAGTATAAGCTACTCATAATCAGTCTATTGCAGTTTATTAGGTATACTAATTAACTTGATTACATATTATCAAATCTGAAAATCTACTATTGGAAAAATCTTGACATCCTTTCCTATCCATTCTATGACATCCTCTTCCATCTTTCTCTGGGTGCCTTGAATCAATTCCACCTTGGCTAATTGGAGCTCTCTGGAGCTGACATGGTCAGAGTCTATAAATTAATTACACTCATTCTTTTCATTATTCAACAAGTAAGAGTACGGTACTGTATTGAACACTGTAATTAGTAACTTAACTCATTTTTTAATTTAATGGAATCGAAAATTTGAGCATAAATCCGACGTGTTTGACTATAATGATGTTTGTATGGCTTTTAATGGTGGGGACACCCTTACGAGTAGGTTGCACCTCGCCGAAGTGTACCCATTCAAATACTAATGTGTAGGCCAAATTTTGGTCACCCATCCAATTGCAGTTCACAGTGTTCGTGACTACTTCAAGATCACTAAGTAGCTACCCTCACCAAGTGGCCAATACCCAGTACTAATTGGACTACTTATTTATGTGACTAAGTCCATGATTTGAAAATTTTTTGAGCTACTGTCTATTTTCCAATTCCTAATTGCTGTATTTGTACAATTTCGAATAAATGAATACACAAATTGTAAATATTTGATGAATATTTTGGTGTTCAGTTATTTGTTCAGTGACTGATTCAACGCTGTTATTTGTTCAATAGGCGCAACGTTCTTCCAATCGTGATGGGAGCCCCGCCCGAGGATTACGAGAAGAGCGCTCCCAAGCACTCCTACATCCACGTGGACGACTTCGAGTCGCCCAAACACCTCGCCGACTATCTGCACAAACTGGACCAGGACGACGATCTCTACAACTCCTACTTCAAGTGGAAGGGCATGGGAGAGTTCATCAACACCCATTTCTTCTGCCGAGTTTGTGCCATGGTACACGACGACTATCCCACCAAATCCTACAGGGACATCAATGAGTGGTGGCGGGGAGCCGGCATTTGTACCAGCGGATCATGGCGTAAGAGTAAAGGATGGTCGCACAACAGTAAGGTGCACGAGACTGTGTTTCAATAGCTAAGGAGGTTTTTTCGATTGGACGGATCGAAAAGCGGCACAAACTTATGAATTAACTCTCAGTCATAGACTTATGGATTAACTCTTATTCATACACTTATGAATTAACTGTTATTCATAGAATTATGAATAAATTACGGTGACACTGTGATAGTACTCACAATAGTAGGGTACCCACATTCAAATGTGTTTCAATAGCTAAGGAGGTTTATTTGGGCGGATCGAAAATCTGCACAAACTAATGAATAAACTTGTCGGTCCATAAACTTATGTAGGAATTCCGGTGAGTGAAACTATGATCGTCTTCACAATAGTATGATACATGAAACTGTGATTCAATATAGCAAAGAGGGTTTTTTGAAAGGACCGACCGAATATAAGCAGCATTAGCAGTTATTCATTCATTAGTTTATTCATAGACCTATGAGTAAATTCAGGAGAGACCGTGATAGTCTTTACATTATAGTAAGGTACTACGTGGAACTGTGTTTCACTACCTAAGGAGAATTTTTGGTTGAAATAATCAAAAAAAGGCAAGAGCATATGAATAAATTCTGGTGAGACTTTAATAGTCTTCACGTGGGTGAGTGAGTGCTTGCTTTCGCGAGATTCGTTCTCGAAAAGTAAATTTTGAGTCTTTTCGTATATTGCTTAGAAGAATCAATGGAACCAAGATTCAGTAATTTATTATTCAATGTTTTTGGAAACAAAGGAGAAAGAAAATAGGATATTGTAATTGTTAAATTGCTATTAAATAATAATATTATTGAAGAAAGAAATATATAAGATTACTAAAGTTTAATAAACAATGACTCTACTAACAATTTTTTTTAGTAAATAAAACTTCCTTGCATTGAGTAGTGATGATCGTTTCGACCTGGTATTGTGTGCCAATCACGTAGAACGATTTGAGATCATACATACTTATAATATTGATTCAGTCACATTTTTCACAACTTTTTTCACGACTGTTTATAGTTCATAAAGAGGTTCCTAATTATAAAGTACAGAGAAGCTCCAACTTCAGTATAGAAGAACAGCGAACACAATGATAATAGCCTATGTAGTCTCTGATATTCAACCAATGAATGGAAGTAATTCGAATTACTTTGATAGCACATGAAGCTCTATTAAAACTTTGATATGCTGTAGGCGACTAGATTCATGATGTTAAGAACAGAATATTTGGTAAAAACATGAAATTATTCAGTATTGTAATTATTCCAAGTCGTGAAATAAGTTCGATCCTTCAACCTTTGATTGATTTCCAGGCGAGATGTTGACCAACTAAGATATGCTCCAATGACTTTTTTATTAGATTTGATTTATTTGAGTGATTCTAAATTACGATATTGTGATTGTGATCTGCTGAGGAGAAAGCGATTCAACCTTTTTTTAGTTGTTGATAGTTACTGTAACGAACAGTTGAGGCTTTAAACTATAATTGGACTATTAGTTTTGAGCAATATTCTTGTCATTAACTGGATCTAGGTTTACAATTTGATTTTACATCAGAAGTTTTAAATTCAACAACTGACTCACACTTTCTAGTGTGATGAACTGTCTTTAAAACATTGCCTTTTTCTTTTTTAAATAATTTCATTTTCATGTGAGTTGAAATAATAAGTCCACTAAAATCTCGATACAGTAATAATGTGTTCATAACATGATCATTGTTTTAACCATGCTTATTGTTGATGTTTTATTATATCTAAGAATCCATCTCCCTGAGGAATAATCTTTCGAATAGAAAATCTGATAATTTCTAGGTAGATTATGTCTCCGTAATCATCTTTATAGATTATGAACCTTCCTAACAAACATTCCATTCACGAAATAAATTTCTGTTATATAGAGGCTATGCATCTTAATAAACTTAAGTCTCTATTGATGAATGAACTTTGTGAGAGACTTGCTCAATGAATCAAACATCTTGTATTGAGATTACAAAGTCATTTTTTCAACTGTGATTGAAATTCAAATACCAGTATTTCAAGTTATTTTTTTATGTGAAAATTCAATTTTCATTTCCTACAAATTATATTATTACGTACATTCAAGGAATAATGAAAGTTAACTATTTCAGTGTTACCAACGGGCGAGTGCATTATTAATTAAATAATTAAGGATCAATTACTAGAATTACTAGTTTGTCTTGAAGCTTAAGAGTGAATAATATTATACTTATTTGGCATGAATGAATTAAAATTCACGTTATTATGAATAATAACTGTTGAGTCTGTATAAATCAGTATATTGTCTATCAAAAACTGTATTATTCAGTCACTAACTATCCACTAAGAAGCTAAGTGTTAACTATGGGTGAGTGCATTATTCATGAAATCATGTAGTTCACATAAATCTGAGATTTTCATTTTTCCTATTGCTGAAATTGTATCAATAATATACTCACTGCATTCCAAAAACAGTAGTCTACTCCTAAGTGTATCAAGGATTTACTCATAGTTTCATATAAGTTACCTCGTGTACCTTTATGACTATTTAATATTATTTTGTTGTTAGATTCAAGTGGCATTTCAATTCTAAAATCAAATTTATCAACTCTTTTCTGAATAAGAGAACATGAGATAACACAAAATAACTCTTCCTTATATTAGTTCTTAAATGAATTTTTATCACAAGAATAATTGCAGGGGGATTGGGAGGATGAAGGCCATATTGAGAAAAACATCAAACATTCTTGTGAATTGAGTTGGTTTTTCCAAGAAATAATATTATTTCAATTGGTTTTATTGTGGGCGGGGGAGGTTATTTCAGTGTACCATTGATTGACATTAAACACTCATGAGAAAAATATATAGCCTATCTGACAATATAAATCTGTTCAGTTACCAATTATCATAATATAGTAATAACACTCTATGATGCTAGAGTCGCAATTTTGATTCAATAGTTTTATATTGTAATAAAGAACTATTGGTAGGAGAAGATTATTATCATTTATGTGGAAACGATTGTGTCATTCTAAATCAACTAAATCATTCATTCTAAATAAACAACCGTAGCTGTCTTGGTATTGAACTTACTGCCAGCTATAAAACTGCTGTAGAAGTAGTAGTGAAGTTGAATTTTCTATTTATTATGAGCTTGGAGACGCTGAACATGCCAATAAAAATGAATATTGTTCATAGTTTCAATTGAGTAGAGAATTATGAAACAAGAAAGATCAAATAACTTATATGAGCTGATTAGAATATTCAACTGGTTCCAGTAGTAAATGCAATTTGTGATCGGTACTTTTTTAAAAGTGGTTCAAGTAAGATTAATAGTGTGAAAAATCGTACTTTCCGAGCAAGGAAATCTCAATAATTTGATTAGAAATCAATTTTTTATGAAAGTGAAGCAGGCTATACATAATGGTTATAATAAAATGATAATTCAATAATTTAATAAGAATAGTCAAATATAACAAGGTCTAGATTAATAGATTTCAGTGATTATTCCCCAGAAAATAGTTGTAAATCATAATTTTTACTAGGAAGGTAGGATTAAAAGTGTAGGCTACTTGTCGAATTTTCATTGGCGTCAATGAAACAAAAAATCATTCAGGCGCTCAGCTACAATTTTAAAATTACTGTAGATTTCAAATTCATTCGCTTTATTAGTAGGTACCAAATATTGCAAGAATAGGCTTCATGTACGGTAACAGATATTTTTGATAAGGCAGTACCATTATCAGATTAATGTGGATCGAGGAAATCAAGAAAAGTTATTGTACCACGAGGAAGGGTTTATAGTTTCTCATCCAAATCAAAATAATGTATTTGATTGTTGTTGTACTTATGTATATAAGCGATGTAAATACTGTAAAAACTGGTTTTTGCGAGGATGTCACATGTTGTTGACTCAACTTATTGTTCTAGTCATGGATTAATTATTTATTGACTGTAGATATAAATTAATAGTGATGTGATTGAATTAATTACGTTATGCACAGCTAGAGAAGCACACCAAAATTCCTAAGCACAATACAAAATGGTGCTGAACGTAGGTAATATTATATAAGGATTTCTAATTGTTTTTAATAAATTGTGATGTCGTTAGTTTTCAATAAAGATAAAATTTTCATTCGAATCTCAAGCAAGTTTTTCTCACACACTTACCATTTTATGTAGCTTATAGTTAGTTTCTATGTTATTTTTCTATAAGTTACTGTAGCACTATATATACTGTATATAGACTATCGTGACTTGCAATGAACAATAGTGACCTAGCTCGTTCTTGTTAGTATTCCCAATTGTAACTTGGGATTATTAACTAATCGTTAATAATAGATTCTTCAGAGCATTCTCTATTTCTCATTGCCCAATTTGATGTTTATCAAGTAGGCTACTTATATAGTTGGAAAAAAATTTTTGACAACTTTTCTGATTAATTTTAAATCTTTATTAATAATAATTATTATAACAAGGAATTATAAATAACCTTGTGTATCTACAATATCATCATCTTTTGTAAAATGAAATTTTGCTAAATGAAGCTTGTTTAAAAAATGGTGGAGAAAATGTATGTTTTATGATGATTGTGTGTAGTATGAATGGTAAAAATAATATTCTACCTTCCATAATTTGGTTACTTGAGTTTTAACTTATTATAAATAGAATCACTCAGGGAGTACCTTTTCAAATAGTTCGCGCCGTCTAGAAGGTTGGGTTGTAGTAGTTTACAAGTGTGACGCTAGATGGAGCGCGCTGTACTATTTTAAAATGAAACCAGCTGAGAGCTGAAGCGTTTAAGTAATCCAAAAAATATTAATTTTCTGAATACTACTTGACAAGAAACTAATATTTTCTGTTTGAAATCGTATTTGTCAGATTCACGTCTGCTATTTTTTTAGGTGAATTCTAAATAAAGTCCGAGCAATACTCAATTCGTTCCAATTCAACTCATCTTCGTGAGGAAAAAGACTGCAAAGCTCACGTCAAAAGGTTAGACGGATTCGTCTACTTCTCGTGCACTTCAACAGCTGATGTTATCGATTAGAGTCGTCATTTAGCTGAACCTAGATGACGTTTCTGAAATTAAAGAGTCAATAGATGGTTTACATCATCTGTTAGAAGGTTAAATCAGCGAGGAAACCGTCTGATTTTTTGGCTACAGCTATAGTGATAACGGTCACATGACGAACAGCTATAGAAATACCAGATACATAACGAACAGCTATAGTGATACCAGTTACATGACCTGTCGCATTCTACGCCGTTGACTTCATCTGTATGATCGTGATCGGATGGGAACGCTGCATGACAGTTATAGCCCAAGGTTATTAGAAAAAGGTTGTTCCATAACTGCCTGATATTCGGCAAAATGAAAAAGTGTTGGGGAGACAAAAATTAGACGTAGTTCAGATCAGAGATCCTGACTACACCGGAGCACACAACTACACTGGCGCCGTAGTGCGGCGTATGCGCGGTCCTTCAATCTTTTTAGCAAAACAATTTTTATATTTTAATATCATAAATTGCTATTTTATTTGCGCTCCTCAAAGGAAAACACCAACTTCATATTGTGCCGATAGTAGATCCTATTCCTACATTATGGAAAAATTAATTAAGTGTGAATATCAAACTAGGCTAGGCATATTTTTCTACAAAAATGAAAATTCATTTACTGGGTCAGGTACTAGCTCAACATCGCTTACACAAGGATTAAAAAAAGTTAGGAATAGCCAGGGCCATGCTAGACTTTTCAACAGAGTTTAGTGTACAGATCAGAATAGTTTATATAAGATGTCTATCATTATTCCATTTCATCAAAAGCTTATACAATTATCTAAAAAGTATCCAATTATCTAGATTATTATCATGCATGATAATAATAATAATGGGCTACAGTCTAAAATTTGAAAACCTTAAAGACTAATTAGATTTTTTTCATTGGAGTAACCTTGTAGTACTGTATGTAAGTTATGAGCTATTAGGTTCTATAATAATTATGATTCATATATTCAATGCGCCAGTGTAGTTGTGAGCTTCAATGCAGGTCCAGCTTCAGGCGTAGTGCAGTCGGGATCTCTGATCTGAACTACGTCATTTTTCGGGTTCCCCCACCACTTTTCAAATTCCCAAAAATCGGAACAACCTTGTCAACCTTGGGTATAGCCTGGGCTCAAATCTGATGCATTGTATTATCGAATATAGTTAGTCTGTCCAAGCAAAGAAGACCCTTCGGCAAGATGGGAAAATGACTCCAGCTTGGTTAATATTTTTTTCAAAAATTATAAATGTGGTCTTAATAGTGGATAAGATTGTTTCCTACAATTTGATATCATGTTGATAATTTTTGAACCAATATTGACCAAGCTTGAGTCATTTTCCCATCTTGCCAGAGGGTCTTCTTTGCTTGGACAGAATAAGGCCTTTGTGTAGTGTGCTACTATAAATCCTCATTTTATAATTTATTTTTAAAATGCTTGAAGCCCAGAACTTGCGATAACCAAACATTCAAATACACATCGCTACTAACTGAATTATATTTTTATTGACACTACTCACTTGAAGCTTCTCTTAGTACCGACAGTGGCATCAAATAACATTGCATTATAAAACTTGCCACCTATGTTATCCAGTGTGTAATAGAGCGAATGTCCTTTCACTTTGAGCGGTGTCGACCACTTGCTCTTGTCACGTGGGAAGGCACAGCTGACGTTGGCAAGGGGTGTACTGAATGTTCTTGTTCCGCCCCAAAATGTGTAAACACTGAAAATCACAGTCCTACCACCCTGTCGCAACACCACCTTGTTGACACAGCGCCGTGTATACAGTAAAGCTGCCATCCACATTCCATTACCTGGAAAAAATCAGAATCGGTTCAAATCATTTTGCATCAAATTTATCGAGTAGCCTAAGCTAGCCTACTAGCTTGCTTTACACCATTGTGGGCGCGATCTGGATTGGACAGAACAACTAATGGAACGATATGGGTACATTCAAACCAAATCACGTGGTTGCACAGTCCACATGATAGATTTAACTTACTTATGAAGGACTTTGAAACTTGTATTGAATTTTTTGTAAATAGAAAAATAAATATAGCCTAGTTGTAATGTTGTAAACATTTAACACGGTTCGATTTGGGCCCGGGTAAATCCCTACTAGCCAAACTCATCGCCGTACCTAGAAGTTATGACGTTCAACAAATCGGCGGCAAGCTGGAAAAGTGTGAATCGACTCTAAAGCTGCCATTCAAGTTTGATCAGGCTAGAATAACATAGGATTTTGTTCAATCGCTTACAATTTTCCAAGTAAATACGTCAATAACACTAGATTGCTTGGAATGATATAATATAAAAATATATATATATATATTTTTTTATTCATCATTGACATCATTACACAAATCATAATAATATCATCACTACTGTAACTAGGTAAGAAAAACTAGACATAGCCTGTACTATTTCTTTAATAAATTTTGATAGATGATAGGTGCAAAACAAAGTTATGTACAAGCGCACCACTTCACTAGAGAATTTAAAGTCCAGGAAAATTGTTACAAAGAATTTTATATTTGGAATAATAGGATGAGTTAATGCACTAGAAATATCACTCTAAAATCCAAAATATCACTCCGGGTATCAATCTCAGACCTTGATAGAAACGCACCAAAACCACGCACAGATAAGAGTGGCAGTGTCCTTATTATAGGGGACTCCTTGTTGAGAAACGTGAACTTGAGAAGGAGAGTAGGACAGTGATTGAGATAATCACTGGCGGTAGAATACAGGATGTGAGTAGATACCTCAAGAGACAGACTATCCTACCAGACAAGGTAATTATGAATATTGGCACAAATAACATGCCAACACCTAACCACGTCATGAGGCCTTTGTGGCTCACCATTGAAGCTAACCAGAAGAAACCAAAGGTTTATTGAAGAGACAAACATGGCGCTTCGCTTCATGGCCGAACAGCTGAAAATAAACTTCTTGGACAACACTTGTGAACTGAATAGAAAACACCTTGAATGGGACGTCGTGCATCTCAATGAAAAGGGAGCTAATATATCAAGTGCCAGCATTTGTAGAATAATACGAACCGGAGTGGAGAAGAATTTCCAGCCAAGACAGGCAATCTTTGACTTGCTTGGAGCTACTTCTCGGTGTAACTTGTAGCAACCATTACTTCATACACAAATTAGTAAAAATTATGAAGTGAGGAGAAGCAATCATGCAAAGGTCAAAACACAATGCAACAACAATAATTTAAATACTAGATTCATGCCTGTAAATATAAGATCGTTGTCTGGGAAAATTGAATTACTGGAGTCTGTTTTGTATGATAATATTGTTTTAACTGGAGCCATTGTTTGTTCAGTTGAGACGTGGCTCAGTAAGTCGAAATACAAATCTGTAAAAATTGAGAATTATACTATTGCTGCCAATTTTCATCGAGTGAACAAAATCGGGGGTGGAGTAACAATCCTACACTCACTCCATGACTAGTAAATTAATTCAAGTAGCCAAATTGAAAGAATTGTGTGTCGAAGAAATATTTGAATGCTGTGGGGTAGTTGAAAAAAATATATTAAGCACAATTTTATACTAATGAATGTATACAGACCACCCTATCGAACTAATTTCCTACAATTCATGGAAATTTTTGAAAATACTTTATGCATGTTCAAAAACACATACTTTGATCTTCAGATTGTATTGTGTGGTGACCTCAACATTGACAACCTTGTAGACAGCATTGAAAAAACCTTCTCTATGACTTAATTGAATCTTATAACCTGCATGTGACTTTTGAGCAACACATTAGAGTGGATCACAGAACCCACCGTTATAGTCAACTTGATTATTTTATAACAGATATAGCTAATCAACACCACAGTACAGAAGTGTTACCTCCACTCCTCTCTGACCATATTATTATAATACTTAACCTGAATTTAAAGTCTCCTGGTGCCCTGAACATAAGAACTGGAAAAATAAGTTTTACCAAACCATATCAGGACCTGTTAAGATCATTGATCACAAACCAGGATTGGAAATCTTGCAATGTCCATGATGCTTCAAGCTATTCTATACAAAGTTTCTACATATTTTTGGAATCTGCTTTCCAAAGATGATTTACAAAGAAAGAAAGGACTCACTGAATGTTGGGTGGATGAAAAATGAAATTGTTGAAGCAAGGGATGAGTTGAAAGAATTATACTGGCGCACATACATGCATGGAGGGCAAAATCTAGAAAATGAGTATAGAGAAGTCAAGAAACAATACTCTTATCTATGTAAATCAACCAAAAGAAAATTCTACAAAAACAAAATAGAGAAATCAACAAACGTGAGCAAGGCTTCGTGGAATGTTGTAAAGAGTTTTAACAAATGATGATATAACAAACCACTGCAATATATGCCTGAGAAAAAATGATAGTGTTGTAACCGATCCTGGTTTGGTGTAAAATATATTCAATGACTACTTCATATCTGAAATTCAGAAGTTAACTGGCACTACAATTGAGCCCAAAATTGATGCAGTCCATGAAATATCAGATAGTGATTTCCAGCTATGGCCAACTTCTCGAAAGGAAGTCAAAGATATCATCAAACAAATATGTTCCAAGTCTAGCTCTGGCGTCGACGATGTCCCTTGTAGATTGTTGCATGTATGTGAAGACTCAATTGCCGGACTCCTATCAAACCTGATCAACAAATCTTTTGACCAAGGCCAGTTTCCTGATTCGATAAAAATATCTAAAGTAATACCAATCCATAAGAAAAATGATAAAGATCAAGTAGGCAATTATCAACCCATTGCAGTCCAAAGTGTTTTCTCAAAAATATATGAAATAGCTTCTCTTATACCATACTTAGAAAGGAAAAAAACACTCAATGACTCAACGAATATCAATACGGATTTAGAAAAAAACAGGAGCACAACTGACGCTATCTTTGATTTAATAATTAGATTGTATGAGAACATAGATGAAATCGACACTGACATTGACTTACTTGACACTGAAGTACTAATGAAGGTATACTATGGCTGCTTCCAAAGCATAATGAATTATGGCATAATATTCTGGGGGAGCAGTCCTAGCGCAAATCGTGTGCTTCTCCTTCAGAAAAGGATTGTTAGATCTGTATGCGGTGAAAACTACTTGGCAAATTGCAAGCCTTTGTTTATTAAGACTAGAATACTGACGCTCCCGGCCCTCCTTGTTTTTGAATCAGCTCTGATGGCCAAGAGAAAACCGGGCTATTTCTTGAAGAACCAACATATACATGGATATAATACAAGACAACACAATGATACCCATATTATGACAGTGAGATCTGGACTGGCGCAAAAGGGACCAAGATAATTACTTAGCAGGATTTACAACCATCTGCCAGAGGAAATAAAGGATGTCGAAAGCATAGGTGCCTTCAAGGACCACCTAAAGAGACACCTTCAACAGATACTATACTCTACAAGAATACTATGATGACCGTTTATTCAACAGGGACCCATGACGACCACGGCGCTGTCAGCGCTACTAGTGGGATATCTACAAGTATCAAATCTTTGAAAATATAAAATCAAATTGAAAATTTTAAGCCTCAACAGATTGATTAGTACGGCATGATACAATAGTTTAGTTTATTCCAAAATGCACCACATCAAATAGGCCTATGCAATGCTGGTATCAGGTGTACACATACATGTGTTGATCACATACTAATAGGCCTAATTAGCTCAATTTGGATCAGAGATCATGGAGAAATTTTTATGAAAACTATTCACACATGAAATGAAGTAGGCCTACACTTCACTACAATCAACTCCTATGACAAAATAGTCACAATGACAACAGAGTGGTTGTGATTCACCAAATGATTGAGCCAGGTATTTGAAGTTATTCAATATTAAATCTATTGCGAGTTTTTTTTAGATCTTAAGTTTAATCAACAGAGTTTTTCAATTTACATCAACAGTGGAAAAATGAATTAGTCTGAATTTTTTTAAATATTAGGCTTCCTAACTTACCAATGAGCATACATCCAGCAGAAAAAGCGATTCTATATTTATTTTGTCCAAGATTGACTTTGTCGTACCATTTTGAATTTTCGTCCAATTTACTTTCATCAACTGGGGTATCCTTGATTGCATTGTATAGAAAGTGCGCCCAGTAGTTCCAGAATAACATTTGGCCAAAACCAAATATGTTTAGCATTCTAATCTGTTGGACTTTATCGAATGTGTATAAGACTACATCCTTGGTAACATTAGTATCGACTCTCAATATATTAGGACTAGAAATTTGACCGAAAAACCGTGCGGAATGGACGCATAACACATTTTTAAAAATCAAAGATGATTTGTACACCGTGCTTCCGAGAATTGCATTCATTTTAGAAAACAAAATTTTTACTAGGACATGTAGTAATGTCTTTTTTTATCAGTACATTAGCAAGTACGAACCACAAAAATTGATACCTTCACACTTCAGTCATAATGTAAAATGAATAACTATTACTTTCAAGAACTAACAACAATAATTATTATTCTTTCTCTGCTGAAAAAATATTGATAAAATTTCAACTTTACTTAACCTAAAAAAATGGTCAAACAGAAAATTTGATTGTCGATACTTCACTTTTAGTATTCTACATCGATTGGTCGAACATCGAAATAGGCTGGGCGTATGCTGGGACGCACTTCAAGCAGCCCACGCGAAGCACTTAATCGCAGCTTATATTGATGACAAGAAAAGAGCTGTAATTGGCTAATTCGCGTGGAATGCGTTACGTGCGTCCCAGCATACGCCTTTAAATGATTGAGCAAACGGATGGGACTTTGTACCCATCGCGAATAATAATTCGAGATTTCTATTATTTTAATATTTTATCAATCTATTTTAATAATCTATTCAATAATAATATTCATTTTATAATTAGTAGAATATTTAATAAGAACATTCAACAAATTGATTTTGATAATGGGAAATGTTTATTGAAAACGTGCAAAGCAGCCCCACTGTATGCCATTATCATCGATATACTGTATTAATATCGATTTTCATAAGTTGATAGTCAGTTACGTGCGTGTGTAACGTCTGTTTTTGTTTTGTTGTTGAATGTTGAATATTCTAACCTCAATTAAACAGAATCTCCTAAGTTCTTCAATAAATTTATCTATTTATTTTAAATATTCGAATTATAGGTTAAACCTAATTGATGGTTTATGAATAAGAATATTTTTTAATTTTTTCAGATGACTAGAAGAAACAAATTTGAACACAAAACATTGAATAAGGTCAGTGTCAGTGTAGGTAATTTAAATGTTAGCTACTCTATTCCACAATTTATTATTATTGCAAATTTTCATAGGAATCATAATGAATTCAACTAATTTTTACAGGTTGAGCTGAAAGGCTTCAAGGTAACCGATGTAAATCGTTCAAAGCTCTTTGGTGTTGCCAGTAGATCACTAAAGGATTTAATTGCTAAAGGAAGCAAGAAGCTCAATGTAAGTACAAAAAACCTCCTTACAAACAGAAAATAACAAAAAAGTCTGGAAGATAGTTTAGGCTAAAAATAACTGTTCAATAGTTTGTTATTTTCAGGGTTATGACGTGACATTTTGGCTCTATATACTATATTGTTCGTCAATGATTTGACAGCCTTTGAAGGGCCTAGACCTACCACCTGGATGCCAGTTTCATATTCACTCCACTACACAGTCCGTCCAAGCAAATATGACACCCTCGGGAAACCGACTCCAGCCCCATTACCGGCCTAAAAGCCATTATTCCTCAAACAGAACCCACTGCCCCCGAACCAACACTGATCAAGGCGAAGCCAATGGCTATTATTAATAATTCATAATACTACTTATTATATAACATTGGTGTCAAGAATTGAGGCATTGGAGCGCACAAGGAACATATGAAGCCGACTTTATTATAGAGCAACAGAACGAGGCTGGAAACTGGACTATAGTGCTCTCACCTGACCAATATGAACTAATCCTAAACCTCAATTCCATGTTTACATGTCAGAGGTACCGACGTTTCTAATAATTATAACAAAAATGCCAATGTTTATTAATGGTTGAATAAATGAGTAAATAAAAATATTCTAAAATGAAAGAATAAAACATCAATTAAAAAATTATTTGGAAAACTAGTACACTTTTTACAGTCAGCGCTCTGCCTGCGTTGTTTTTTCTGCACTATAGCTCTAACTAGAGATAATAATTCCTTGCCATTTGAGTAGGCCTACTGGTACGTTGTTTTTTAATTATGTAAGCTAGATTACATTCTTCTACTTAATATTTCCATGTCCTATCTGAACATATTGTGGTTTTTAGATAAAAAATGATGAGGAAGTAACTGTACATCTGAACGATGGAACTCACGTCGATACACAAGAATATTTCAACACTCTCCCTTCGCAAACTGTTCTGATCTTTAAGAAACCCGGAGAAAATATCATTACAGGTAAGCACTTTCTTTGGATGAAAACTTCATTTTTCAAAGCCAATTGATAAGTTATAGCTATAACAAATACACATTGATTTGACTGAGAAAATTTACTCTTTACATTCGCCCGACTCACATGTTACTTTCCTGTTTCCATCTTGAGTTAAGATTTTGATATTGATGTTAATTGAATGCAAGGAAGTGAACATTGGCTAATTAGTTTTCATCATTTTAGAAATATTTCATTGGAAATAATCTCTATTTATCCGCCTGATGATGGTCAATAATTACTCTACTATTTTCTATAAAATAATAATTACTATTTTCTAATTATAGGATGAAATAAATTTTAATTATATAAATAAATAAATTCACACTGATAATTTATAATTATAATTAATTTATAATTTTAGAACTGATTTTATTCCGAAAACAACGCAGTATAATTATAAGAAGCTATTCAATTTTTCTAACTTAGGCTACTCTATTTCACTTAATTTATAACTTTATTTAGTCCTCAATTAATTTATCTTACGTTCTTGATTTACAGGTGCCGATTTAATCTACAACGTATTAAAAACCGCGAACATCGATGTGCTGAGAGCAGCGGTGCAAGTTCAGGAATTTTTTGACGATAAAATTAAAGAGAAGGTTAGAGTACTTAGTACGATTGTTGAAAAAGAACAGGAATCAAGTGATAAAACTATTTGCAGCAGCCGAGATGAAGACCCTGATTGGTTTGCAGGTGAATATTCATGGTTAAACATTATCAAGTGTATTTTTAAATTTTGGAAATCTTGGCAGGTCATCATTATTATCAACAGCTTTCAAAGAGAATGAACTCTATTTGGCAGCATATATTCTAAGGGGATGTTAATTTTATTAGATTAATCTAATAAATTGGAAAAATCGTCATTGGAATTTCCCATTACCTTATTGATAATACTGCCTCATTGATAATAAATACAATTCACTTCATAAATAATTTTGACCACATATTTTCATGCAATAGAATTTTATGTAAACAATATACCATTGAGTTTTGTAAATGAAACTATTGCAACTCGAGGCTTTGTAATAACATGTCTCAATTCTCTATTTCAATGGAGTTCAGTTTATTGTTGTTACAAGGTGAATAATCCGGTAAAACAGACCTACAACAACAACAACAACCAGGCGTATGTCTTATTTGTTGCCTCATTTTCAAATGCGAGTAGTGATAAATATGCTATTGCTGAATGATGTTGATAATTGAATTTTGATTTTTCTTAGGCCTTGACACAAACGCTCAAACAAAGGAGACTTTTATGTTCCGCAGAAGTCAAGATCGTATCAGAGGGTACCTGTATAAGTCACAAGCGGATCTCAAGAAGAATCCAGAAGTTCTCAATAATGCACTAGTTTTGAAAGTCGTGGAGGGGTCTTTCTCAACATTTAAGGTACTTTACGTAATATTCAATTTACAGTTAATGAGAAGATTATTTTAATTCATAGTAATTTGAAAACTGAAATGAGTTCAATAGAGTACATTAGAGCCTTTATTTGGCCAACATACTACATGAAACAGTCTAACAAGCATTAGTCTGTCTAAGCAAAGAAGGCATTCTGGCAAGATAGGAAAATGACTCCAGCTCGGTCAATATTAGTTGAAAAATTATAAATTCGATTTCAAATTGTAGGAAAAATTCTAATCTACAATTTGAGACAAAATTTATCATTTTTGAACCAATATTGACCGAGCTGAAAATAATTTCCCATCATGCCAGAATGTCTTCTTTGCTTGGGCATGTTTGGACAGACTATACTAACTACTACTAACAAGTAATATAACAAGCTAGCTTGAAATCATTTCATGAATCAAATTTCATATAAATTTATTTAACCTCAACATAATTATTCATATGAATTTGTTTCATATCAAAATTATTATAATTCCAATTCATTAGTAAATTCCAATACATTTATTGTTCTAAATTCGAAATTTTTATAACATGGTATTTCTCCTGGATTATAAATTCTTGATTGAAGTGCTGTGAAAAATATAACCTAGTTTTGAACTTATTACTATAAATTTGGTATAAAGACGTTTTGGACAATAGTCTGTGTTTTTAACATATAAGTTTAATTGTTTCCGTAAAATGAATGAATAAATAAATAAATTTTCAGGATATGTTGAGGAAAGACAGATACTTCGGCTGCTACCTAGACAGGAGTGAATCGGGGGCAATGTGTAATAAAGAGGGCGAATTCGCCTGCTCTGGAGTCTGGAAGAATGGCAAATGTTTGTACGAAGGCAGAAGAATGCACTTGATCAACCCATATAGTAGTCGTGAGGCAAGAATTATTTTCTCAACGTGGAATTTGGATCACTGGTGAGATAAAGCTTCTCACTTGTAGTCTAATACTTGAGTTGGTTATTGAAGATGTTTAAAGTTTAGCAACATTAAATTTGATTCTCATTAAAATCACTGTAGTTTGAATTTCCATTAGAATTTCATCAAAAATTTTTTATACATTTTTAGCTTGTGCAACAGTGCTTTGGGTTGAATTAGACCTTTGATCCAGGTTTGCCTCAATCCTTATACACCATCTTCATTTAAACCAAGAATAAATTAAGCTATGGTCGCATTTATCAAACCGTAATGAGTTTCATCCGAGTCAGCTAAAGGTTTAAACTAGAATTATAGTGGGGGTACATGGGACATTTTAAACACCAAGTAATGTTTGAGAGTTAAGTGTACGAACATGAAAATTGAATTATACGTCACTTAATGTAATGCCAATTGCTCTTCAGTCTTTAGACTCAAACTAAAATTGCTGATAACAATTGAATAGCTTATTGTCGAATAGAATAGGGTGCTAGTTTGAATATTTTTTGGGGAAAATATCCGGTATAGAAAACAGTAGACTATAAAAGTATTTATTTTTTCAAATCAGAACTTATATGAATTGAATAATAGTCATGTTGGGAATTCAATCAATAAGACCTTCGGATTTTCTTCGTTTTTTTCTATTTTATGATTTGATGATGATGATTATTATAACTACTATTTGAAATGTTATTCAAGTTATCAATAATTATTGTTTTTTCTTCTGTTATGTAGGAAAAACAAAAATTAATTGCATCAAGCCTAGAAACATTACACACGAATTTTTTATCACTCATTTATTTCACCATCAATTATTTTTTGTTTTATTCCAGCATTGAGAGATCTCGTACCATACTTCCATCCCTGCTGTGGGCATCTAAAGAAGTGGCTCTGAGTTGCAATAAGCAAGCTGTGAATACGTCCTACTTCTATACACTGCTCTTCACCGCCATCAACCTAAGACTGGTTCACATTGTCTGCCATGACAAAGGCAAACATGATACAGCCAACTGTGATGCAAAGAAACTGCTTATACCTTTATGACAGCGCTACAAAAATTTCTGGCGACATGATTAATCCATACTGGAGAGTGCCTTGAGTGATAGTACTCAAATTCACGCATAAATGCATTTCTGCATTATGCATTATTTCTGCATAAATGCATTATTCATATTTTATTGAGTGATATTGTATCTATAGAATATTTTATAATGAGGGGAGGTTTTTATCATTGAAGTTTACAATGAACGATTATTTGAGATCAAATGAACGCGAAGTGTTTTTAGAGCATTTTAATTATATAAAATATTAATGAGAATCTCATAAGAAGCCTATTGATTGTATTGGGAATCTTTCAAGTTATATTAATAACTATAACTCTAATTGATAAAATAAATATAATTCTTGTCAATTATTCAACAACAGATATGAGAAAATAAATTAAACTTTTCATAGGTTTTTTTTAATTTACAATAATATTAAATCAAGTAAACTCACAAACTTTGTTGAGTGTTGATTGTATCGAGAATAATCAAGGTTCCGATTTTTTCTGATAGGTAATGAAAATTTTCATGAATTTTGAAAATTTTACAATAGCAATAAGCAAAGTAATGGAAAGCCATAGACTCTTAAATGGTAGGCATATGCAGTGAGGTTCTAGATGTAATATGTCCGTATTTTAACGGGACATTTTTAAGGTTCATACTTTTTTACTCAATTTATACTTTTTATTGAATGTAGCTTACTTTTAAGAATGTATTTCAAAAATTTTAGCATTTTAATAGTATTGCTCAACTTACCAAGTATTTGTTATAATTATTGAATTTGGATGAAAATTACAATAAAAACTGTAATTAATTGTATGCCGACTGAATACCAGTTATTTACCTGTATATTCTTGTCTCACATATTGAATAACTTCCTGTCCTAATTACATCGATAAGCGTTGATTAAACAATTTATTTGCAAAGTCTTGTACCGTTGATTAACTTATAGATCACGTAAAGTTTTAATCAAACAGTTTCCAACTGTAACTCATCAGATGAAATATAACAATTATTATGGATACTTTGAAGACTTTCTAACATATTTTAATGAGATTCAATGATTTTCATTTCCTTGGATAATTAATCGGTGGTTATCAGACTAGTTCCACTCACCTGTGTATAACTTGGAGCATTGAGTCAAGAGGCAATCTGCATATTCTTTGCAAGTCATCATTTTTCTCCTGATCAACATTGGAAATCAAGGCGATTTCATCTCCCAAAGCATTGATTTTGGAATCTCCTGATGTTAATGAAGTTGTTTAAGCTGATGTAAGCCTCCTTCTTTGAAATTTACAAGAGGATTCACTTTTTCGAATTTCTATTATTGTGGTGTGTTTTCATGTGGGTATTAAGATCTCGTTTTTCAGCGAAACTCTTGGGACAAACATTGCATTGAAATCGTCTAATATTGTAGTGCCGCAATAGGTGCTCTTTGAGCTTATCGTTTCGAGAGAATCCTTTGCTACATATCTTACAAACGTAATCTTTTACTCCTGAGTGTATCTGTAAAAGAAAAGACTTTATAACTTGGAAAAAAATATTCATCTACTTCTGAAAAATTACTAACAGAATAATGAATAAACAACGAAATGCTACAGCCGTATTTGTTCTATAATAACAGACCAAATTGAAATTCTTTATTCTTTCTTTACAATTGCGAATTGGTTTCCAAGTATTTTAAGCAAAGGATGAATGAGTGATGATTGAAACTATATGGATTCAAATTGTAATGACAATAACTGTAATAATTATTGTAATTGAAATAAAAG
The DNA here is from genome assembly GCA_017141385.1 of Sogatella furcifera. Classification (NCBI taxonomy): domain Eukaryota; kingdom Metazoa; phylum Arthropoda; class Insecta; order Hemiptera; family Delphacidae; genus Sogatella; species Sogatella furcifera. The sequence continues at coordinate 25,609,463 of CM029552.1, read as the reverse complement.
AATTCTTGACTGGGTACATCCGATTCTTTCACTTTTTGAGTAGTTGTGAAGGTGATATTGTGGTAGTTATCCATATTAAATGAAAAGACAAGATGTTGTCAAACCACTGATTTATTTAAAAAAAAGAATATACAGAAAATATTTTTTAATAAATCAGTGGTCTGACAACATCTTGTCTTTTCATTCAACATCCGATTCTCACTTACTTGAGTGAGCTGACATTTTCTCTTTATGAGATAAAAAACTCTCAATGAGATAAAGAACGTGAAATTTTGTCCATAAATAGAGGCTCTATCTGCTCCAAGAGATTGATAAAAATTACATTGTTCTTATGGGGCTTGATTTTGCCGTTCGGCAGTTTGCCGTCCACTACCAACCACTCTTAAGTAAAAAAATACCGTTATAGAGCCCTATTTTTAATATTGATTGATAATGCAATCGACTTCATGTCGATCCCTCAGCATTATTTCAATACTATTTGATTATCTGGTTAGTTGAGAGGGCTGTTGGGAGAAAATTGCATTTTAGAACACTTTTTTGAAGAAAAATTAATAATACAGATTAACGCTCTATACAGTTAAAACCTCAGTAATCTGTCATTTTTTTAGCAACACTTAGTCTGTTAAGGGGGAGTGGCCGATTTTATTGTGTCCTAAGTAGCGTTTTAAACCTACTCTGTTTCTAAAGATTACCGTCAATGATAATACAGATTCAGGCTTTATGCAGTAACATTTTTCAACGCCACTGAATATTATTGTATGATTCTTCAAACACATTTCTTTTACTAATAATTTTAAATTTGAATAATTACTACTTTGAAGTGTGATCACTGAAGTTTTTGAGCGCGACAATTGTTTCAATGTTCAATTTTTAATGATTAAAAAGAAACGCAGATTCAGGCTTTAAAGCCCAGGCAAAGTAGACTTCTAGGCACCCAAAAAATGATGGATGGCTGGAAATGATCTTAAACCACTGTGGACATCCCAAATAAGTTTAATATGAGTTTGCGACACTTTCTGAGTGGCGCGTAATACAGGGTGCCCAAAAAACCACGGAAAATTTGTTCATTTTCTAGTTTTTTTGCAACTCACGTCAAAACCAAGCGTCGGACAGAAACATTTGTAATTACAATGTCTTAGTAAATAAAATTTTTGAGCGATTGATATCAAATCCAACCCTCTGTGATAAGCGACAACCGAGTTATGAATTTTTTTAAATGCTGTATTTTTTGAGAGAAATTGAAATTTGACAATTTTCAATTTTTGATTGCTTGTATCTTCTGTACGTTTCATTAGAAATGTAAAATTCAAAATCCCTTTGAGGATAATTTTATTCTGTACAATTCAAGACCAAATAGAACTTTCTATCTTGTATATTTTTTGTGCTAGAGCTCTCAACATATTTCCTTGTACAACAAAAAATACAATATTTTCAACAATAATGACCAAAATAAATCTCTATATCCTTGTATTGAAGTTTTCTACCAGAATTTTTTTGTTAGATCATATTTCAATATAATACTCACCATACCGTCCTCAATTCAGGCTATTTCCAGTTAGAAGGACTCTTGAAAGATAATAAATTAAGGACACCCGTAACATTTGTAAAATTCAGTGGATCTTAACAAACTGTAGGTCATTGTTCTCAGCTCATCAAGTCGGTTCAAATGCATATATCATTTGTTAAATTCGATAAAAATTGAAGAATTTTACGACCTTGAGTACTTTGAGTTCATTCACATAGACCGGGAAAAAGGCTACTATTTGTGTTAAAATGTGTCTATCTTGGTCTATAGAACAAAATATTTTAAAGCATGAAAACATACCTTTTGATGTACACTCAATTGATTCTTATAGCGAAACTTCTTTGGACACGATTTACAGGGATATATCATCTTCCCAGCATGTGCAGCTTTATGAACAGGTAAGTAATCTGCTCTTGAAAAAGTCTTTCCACAAATCTGTAACAAAAATAAACTGTAAATTAGAGCTCATAAAATTTAAAACGAAGAAGGTAGAGATGAATGTTCAAAATTCTATTGGACAAGAATACTAGGCAAGCGCATGCGGAGGCAGCTGCAAATAGAGCGGAGCGAGCTACCAGTATAATAGAGCGATACTGACCAGGTCTACCACAAGTACGCATCTGATACACTCGAAGCACGGGTTGCACAATCAACATCTGCTCCACCATGGTGAGATCTTGCAAGTGTGGTGGCACAGGCCTAGACTGCATGACTTATCATATGTCCATCATCATCACCCTCGCACGCACATTTTCGAATATTACATGACAAATCAGTCATTACAATGCTTTTCACTTGGAAGCTTCAAGGGTGATTATTCTTCAAGGACACGAATGTTCAAAATTCTTTATAGCCTACAACCTGGTTATCTATGTCTATTATCACTATAGCAAGTTTTAATTTAATCGGTCGATCGGTTCCGGAGGAGTAGAATTACAGAGAGTGACTTTCCTGATCCATTAGAGCTTCGCTACGCTCAATAAGCCACCTTTTGAGCATTACACTCTTATGTATCATGAATAAACTAGTGGATACCCATGAACTTTGTTAATGACAGTGGTGTTAATTCATAACATTAATAAGCCTTCAGAAGTTTGGAATTTCCTACTTCCAATAAGTGAAATTAATATTATTAATTCATCAATAATACTGTAGGCTATTGATGAGACGCAATAGAGTTAAACGCAAATGGTACGACCAAGACCAGTAAGATGATAGAAACACGGAGTTGTTTGTAAGGAGCATTGCAAATCAAAAATTATCTGAACATGTGTGAATTGCAACTCAAATGTTTCTATTCTTAGCTATCTAATATTGGTCTTGGTCGCACCATTCGCGTAAGAAAAAGTCCTCTGCCAGTATAACAGCTGTTCTACTTAATGCCTAAAAAGCTCAATTTCAGCGAATATGGTTATGTGCTCGCCCAACTCACCCGATCACTCTATGCATTCAACACAACAGCCGCCTTCTTCACAAAAGCTATCCTATCTGCAATTGAGTAATACCAATAACTACAGTATTATCAAGTAGATAATTCAATTAATTTTTTCTGCTAATGTCTAAATACCGTGGGTTATCCTTATCGTTATTTCGATCTCTTGTATGAGAAATCACTCACATCAAAAGCAAATTACTTACAACACAAGCAGATTACTTACAACACAAGCAAATTACTTACATCACAAGCAAATTCCTTCTTTTCATGCGAATTGATGTGTCGCGTCAGTCCCAGTTTTGTTGCAAAACTCTTGTCGCAGTCAGAACATTTGAACTGGTTACCATGTTTCCTGACGTGTTTCACAAGTTCTCTACTAGTGAGAAAACGATAGTTACAGGTGCAACACTCAAAGTCGCCATACCCTCGGTGAAGAACGTTACAATGCTCTTCCAACTCCTCAATAGATTCAAAAGTCTTCTTGCACTTGAGACACATGCACTGGTTCTGTTCTGAAATATTTTCTTCTTGAGTCAAATCATCACAACTGCATTCATCGGTGTAGGTAATTTTTTGAAATTGTACATTTTGGACAGAGGAATGCTTGAGTGATTCTTTATCAGATGCCTGATCATCTTCTGGCATATCCACAGACTTTACCACCAGAACAGTCGCTATATTCTGTCTTAATAATTGCAAATCGCATTCGTAGTTCTCTTGTTCGTTTGCCTCGACCAAATTATTGTTTGTTTTACTTGTAACCGTGGAGTTCGATGATAAACCTTTCACAGTTTGTCCAGGGTAGTTTTGATTGTTTTTTATGTTAGTCTCGACAAAATTATTTGTCGATTGTAGAGCATTCCAATTCCGCAGCGAATCTTCAGAAATGATAATTGAATCTACATTAAAGACTTCAATAGTGTTGATGGTGTCACCTCTCTCCGTATCGGTTTCAGTTTTGTCAAAATCCAAAAGTGTTGATAATTTGCCAGGAAAAGTCTGAAAAAATGAAGAATTATGAATTACAATTTGTACATTTCCATAAATAAATATCATATAATTCAATTTAAACAAAATTCTAAAAACATTTTAAAGAATCATAGTACAATATCCAATGATAGAATACAAAATTTCAACAAGTTCAAGTTTCGTAACTGAAGTATTACATACTTATGCTTCACATCGGCAAAACTTGACATAATAACAATTATCTCAACAACACATAAGATATTAAATGAAATTTAGACCAGAGAGAGTGGACCTACAATATGGGAACTAAAATAGTGCAGCATACTGACAAAAATTCCATCAATAACATTAATGAAATTTATGGAATCAAGCATACTGTAGAAAACCCTGATGAACACAGAATCAATGGCACTTAAAAAGTCATATCTCTAATGGTTGAAACTACAATTTTTTCAATGTTTTATTTGATGAAGTTTCAAATTTTCTATCAAAAAGATATAAGAGTTATAGATTGGAAAAATTATCAAGAAATATAAATATTTCCATCGAGTGCTCTAGTTGAATTTTGAAGTTGAATCAATCAAATTTTGTGATAGAAATAAATCAAATAATTTTGGGCGAATGTTTTTGTTTCTTCCCACATAGGAGGCCCAATATATGTTTAGAGAGTTAATGAATAATGATTATGGAAATTCACCTGATTCTCTGCAATTAATGATCTCGTCTCCACCGAACTGCTATTGCTACAGTTTTGATTCGATTCTTTGCTGACCATGGAGGAACCAGCCAAGAAGGTTTTGTTGACAGGTGAGGCCAGCGAAAATGGATTATAAGCGACAACAATGTCTCTAGTTGCTTGTTCATTAGTCGAAGATTTGGAATTGTTGTCCTGTTCCAATACTTTCTCTTCAGAACAGACATCAATGATATTGCATTTACTGACATCTTTATTTTCATTGTTATCACAGTGAGACAAAGTCGTATATATTTTCTGTAACATGAACAATATTAATGAAAAAAAAAATTACACGATGTATATTGTTGTCATCAACTTGAAAGAAAAATAGCATGGAAGAGGAGTAAATATTGGAAATTATTATCTAGACGGAAGAAAATCATATTTAAAAATAATACATACAAATACGACACATATGTACGTTGTAACATGTACCTACTGCAACTTTCAACAAAGTATCCAAATTCTTGATCTTGATCACCAGCCAGGGCTTTCGGATGGATCGCGACAACAAAATAAAAACATTTCAACTTGAGAATAAAATGAATCCGCGAGGAAATTTCACACTGTAATAGCTTCTTTAGATCAGCAACCTTGATAATTTCAAAATCTATCCAACAAGGCAACAAATGCTAGTTATGAATGGAGATGTAAGTTAATCTCCAATGTAGATTACTTATTTACTTCTTTTATCTACATTAATGTGACTAGATATTAAAGACTGGTTTTTATTCAAAATATACCTAGTTTTATTACTTCAAGTCTATATCTTCAAATATTTTGACGCAATTTAAAATTCATTTGTAATTTTTTATGAATGAAGAAATTTCTCACCTACCTTCAACCTCCTGATAAGCACCAAAATTGTATCCTTTATTTTGGAAGTTATTTCGTCATCATCCAAAGCAATTTTCTGAATTTGGACATTATAATTCAGAATTAAACCAACTTCTGTCAACTGTGAAAATAAATAATAGGTCTACAAAAATATTATTAAATAATATATAGCATTTTTAAATAATACACCATAGCATAGTCACCATAGACTTGATAGCAAATTGTTCATTCATGCAATTACATTGGATGGCAATTCATAAAATTCTTCAACAGGGTAGCCGCACAAGAGGCTGGTTTTGGCCAGCTCAACCCATATAAATCAATGGAGCGGAACAACGGCTGCTCAATTTTGGTGTATAGTTTCTAATGTCAATATGAGATAATTTTTTTTCTGAAATTGATGCCCACATGGGCTCAATCACGAGGAATGATGATGAAATGATGACTAATTTATGATAGCGAGTTAGTCGGGTGGCCCATGTAAAAGTTATTTTCTGTATTTGTCAATTTCGATAGTAATAAGCTCGAGGAAGCAAGAGATGTCTCAAAGATAGCATTTCGTATGAATAAAACCGACAACTGAATCAAATTCTACCGACCAAACAAATATTCTCAAAATTAGGCTACTTACCCCTTTGAAAAATGAATCAAGCATCAAAACAATCTCCTTCAAATTATCACTCATATTCAATAAAATGATTAAGGCGATCTGAAAAATCAAACAGAATTAGGTAACAGAATAAAATGTGTTCATTCCATGTTTTGAATCAATTCATAATCAGTAGCTGAAAATAGTGAATAGATACCGTAAATTTTACGATTATATATTTTAGAATTTATCAGTTGATAAACGATTATTATTATTATTATTATTATTATTATTATTATTATTATTTATTGAAATAGTTCACCCACTTTATTGCTTTGTTTATTAAATTTTTAGTTTCACCGACACTGACACTAGCGGAATGAACACAAAATTACATTTTCTAGGTTATGGTCACCTTAGGCCAGCTGTCAAAGTGACAGCTTTTATTAATTGATAAAGCATAATATTTTTAAAATTCCATTACGATTTATGGTATTTTTACAATGATTGAATACGATGTTCATATTTTATTGATCAAATTTTGACAAATTCGAACAAAAATCTTTGGGACGGCGACATTCTGTACCTCCGACATTTTGTACCAACGACAGCCTGTGATACTTTTAGTCAAAAAATGGTACAGATTGTCGTTTGACGCAGCCGACAGATTGTACCATTTGGTACAGAATGTCGTTAGCACACATTATCGGAACGTGCAGAAATATAGAAAATGGAACAGAATGTCGTTGCACGCAAACTACAGATTGTGATAGCTTAGGAATGTGGTACAATCTGTCGTTGGTACATTTTGTCGGATAGAGTAGGAATTTAAATCGGTACAGAATGTTGGGAATGTGGTACACTTTGTCGTTGGTATAAATTGTTGGGAAGGGCAGGAAAATAAATTAGTACAGAATGTCGTTGCACGCAAACGACAATCTCTACCAACTTTAGAATATATCGATTTTTATCGACTTTCTCTATCGGTTTTTTGATTCTATCAATATGCTACCACAATGAAAGTGAAACTGGAAACACTACCTATATATTCTGCCCCCTCTCTCAGATGCACTCTCAGATCTCAGAGCTCAGTCCATAGAAGGATATTATTGGGAATTTTTGAGAAAGGAAGAGCAGACTACATGCTAACAAAGAAGAGAAGGATAGAAGAGAGTGAGAGAATGGATAAGCTTGATGAATGGGCATTGACTTGTTGGTAACAATAATACTCTACATATATATAATGTGTTCAAAGCTACAAGAATTGAAGTCACCAATTGACTCAATTGAACAGTCGATACTTTTCCAAATCGATACACCATTTTGAATGGGATATGGAACATTCTGTTGTTGGTACACATTGTCGGGAAGCAAAGAAAGTTCAAAATGGAACAGAATGTTGTTGTACGCAAACAACAGTCTGTGATAGCTCAAGAATTTGGTACAGAATGACGTTGGTAAATTCTGTCGGATAGTGAAGGGATTTAAAATGGTACAGAATGTCGCTGCACGCAAACGACAGATTGTGATAGCTCTAGAATGTGTTACAGAATGTCGTTGGTACATTCTGTCGGGTAGTGAAGGAATTTAAAATGGTACAGAATGTCGCTGCACGCAAACGACAGATTGTGATAGCTCAGGAATGTGGTACAGAATGTCGGGAGCGGAAGAAATGAAAATTATCACAGGATGTCGTTTCAAGAATGGTACAGATTGTCGGTGGTACACATTTGTATCATCCCAAATCTTCAAATGAAGAAATAACCAAAATTTTGTCAACAGTTCTGCACAGTGTAGATTGGCATTACCGTATTCGTCTTTACGCGGTAAATACAGCTTGAAGCAAAAGCATAATGAATGAGTTAATTTTTCAAATGTTATTAGTTGAAAAGAGTTTTCTTTTTAATAGTTTCAATTTGGACGAATAAATTTGAAAAAATCAATGACTTTCGACTGAATTTATTGATGTAGTTCATATTTCAATGAATTTTAGAGTTCTAAAAGTACATGTGAAGACACACTCAATTTTTTTTAATCCATCTATATTCTATATCAGTCGTCACAGACTAAAGAAAGAGTGTAGTAATTATTCAATATTGTTATATTGAACTCATATTGGACATGATAATTATTATTATCTCTTATCTTAGATCACATAAAACCAATTCAACTATTCTATCATAGCTATGTGGAAAATAATGGATTTTTTGTAGTTTCTCTAAGATTATGGATACGGTATGGATTATGTACCTCTTGTTTTCTTCTAAGAATTATTCCTAAGACTGGATTAATACAGGAAAAAGGAATAGACTGGTCTATCTGGGATTGTGTATTGAAAATATTTTTTGAAAGAGAAAAATACTACTAAAATAAATGCTACTAACAAAGCCAGAATACATTAAAAGAGTTTTTTTTTTTATTGAAGGAGTGAATAAGATGAGAATATTTTGCGCTGGAGAAATTGCGGTTGATAAACAGATAGCAAGAAGATTAGATCAACTATATGTTTCTACCCGAAAGTAAAACGTTTTTCTAACCTGGAACTGAGAAGCTGGTCATTTTTGGTGCATTTCATTCGAAAAATGCACTATTGGTCTTGCCCTGACAATCGAAAATTTATGATGTGATATATTTTTTACACGTTTCCGAGCCCCTAGAACACGAATTTGATGTCCGTTCAAATTCACATATCTCAATATAAATATTTATATATGTACAGATTCTTGTGAACACGATAAGTCCCGAAGGGCTTGTCGGAGAGCGACCAAATTTTGCACAAAAATCATTACTGTTAATATCTCCGTCAAGTTCGTTAATCAGCCATATTGGTTCAAGGGTAGGGGATGAAAGTTTAGAAAAATCACTGCAAATCGACCAATAACTTGATCGTTCTGAAAATTGGTGTGTATAACTCCACTATTATGCCCTATAATTTGAGCCATTAACGGAAAAAATCCAATCAAAAATGGCGGAGAAAATGGCGAATAACTTGCCAAAAATGGTGTTTTCATGGGTTTTTCATAAACGGCACTTATGAATTCATACCCTGAATAGCTCATTATAAGTCATATGATTTGATCCATCATTTGAAATGCACTCTTTTCGACCGCCAGCTGCCGCAGCGAATTTGTTTAGTTTTTGGGCTGTCATTTCTCTTGAAACCGAGTACCGCCAAAAATTTCTTAAAGAAATTCCTTGGAATATTTTCGATCAGATGAGTTCCACTCTAGTGGTATTAACGCTACTGAAATAGAGCACCATTCAGCATATTGTGTGGCCGCATTATCATACTTACCTTATACCTAATTCTGCATCCTTTATCCATAATACGGATTCGACGATGGCGTCAAGAACATAAAATACACACGAACATACAGAAAGGCATGTTCAGCAAGATGACATTCCAGAAAAATCATCACTAATAAGTTCCTGAGAAATCTTGTATAATACGCCTTGTTTTTCAAATACGATACTTGGATAATGGTGTTGAATTGATGCACCTCAGTGTACGAGTCAACATGTTCGGTTGGTTCTTCTTGACTTAGGCTACATCAGACAGAGAAGTAGGAAGTGGCAGATCACTTTTTGAATATGGTATCAATTCTAACAAAAAGGGTCTTGTAATGAGCACGATATTATAATTTGCTTTGATAATTTGGACAGCCCGTTTTTGCAGCTTCAGTAGTCCAAGTCTACAACCAAATGTATTATAATTATTGTAAAAACCATTATATGATTATATCTATTCCTATTCGATCCTAAACGACCCCAAATAAGAATATGATTATAATATTATTATTATTATTATTATAGGACACTATAATTCATGTCGATGCGGCACATATTAAAATTCATCAATATCTTATTGGGTCTAATTACAATGTTAAGGGAGCTCTTGTACTGTATCCTAAAGCCACGTTTACACCGGAATGATAATAAATTTTATAATATACAAGTCTATATAATAATACGTTATTCAAAAAAGTTATTAACATTCCGGTGTATACGTTGCATAAGAGATTGATAATATTGAACTTAATATCATTGTAATTATCTACTTGAACATTGTTTTCAAGTCAATTTCAATTTTTATTCTCAAATAGCAGAAAAAGAAATTCTACTACTGTTTCTCATGACTCGAACCAATTCTCTTTTGAATTCCGTTTTATATGGAAACAATGAGCTGGGAATAATAATTTATCATTCTCTTCTGCAATCAATACAATGAATAAAGGAACAATAGCAGCTCTTTTCCACATAGGAAGGTGAACGAACAGTACTTGTATAATAAAATGTTTCAAAATTATTCTTTTTAATTGGTAGAAGATTTTTGGTTTTACTTGAACGGGGTTTCTTTCTACTCAATCCCATTCAATGAATACGGTACGTCATCGATTTATATATGAATAAGTCTGAAAAATCAACTTACCTACTTTATATTGTCAGCATTGTTAACCTACTGTACCGCAGAATCTTAATTGTGTATAATTGAATCTAAATCTCAGCTCATTTTAATTCATATCAGAATTTCCTATCATCTCTCTGGAATACCTAGAGACAAGGTTTTTTGGGTTAAGTGTGAAATAAGAAATAAAATAAATGTTATTGAAAACTTTCCATTATTAATACTCTATAAAAGTGAAAAATACAGTAGGCCTAATTTATTTTATCTATCTGAATACTGTTATGATTCTACAGGGAATTAATGGTTTGATGATAAATGTATGCTAGAGGATGCTAAGATAGATGTGGGATTCAATGGATGATAAGACGTAGAAGATTATGAAAAAGATTAGGCTACTTTGAATCCAAGCTAGATTATATGAAGCAACAGGATAGTGGAGGAATATTTCTCTCTATGAATGTGCATGCATTTAAAACGGTACCTATTTTATTAGGCTCTATCATACACAGCAGCTATATATAAGGTGTTTCTGGAAAGGGTAAGTTATCCGCAATGCGGATCTTTAATTGAGCTTAAAAGTAAATGGATTGTACAAAGATGCTATCTCATGATATTCCAAAATAGGGTATCAAAGCAAGGTCTTATATAAAAGATAACATCAAAAAATATTCACCATCACCAATTATCCAGCTTCTGTATAAGGAGTCTCTCTCTTATCTTATTTGAGCCTAGGACTTCCAACACAACATATGATGCTATTTTCCAAGACAAAGAAGAATTCCAATGATTATTTTAATCTCTTTAAAAATTCATTCAGTACTTACTGTAACGTAAATAATTTTCAGTTGTGTGCTGTTTTTGTTCAATTACCGTAGCCTACACATTGTGAGATCAGTTTCTAATTGAAATAATTGATGGTGAGGGCATAGGAGGCCTAGAGCCCACCAGATTTTGGCAGATTCTGAATCTCTTTCATATTTATTGAAATAGGTCTATATTATATCGAATCAATGATTCAAATAGAATGTATTTTATCGATATCATATAAATTTTAAAGCAGTTATTACAAATTATATTATGACCTGGCCTCTATGACCATCATCCATAGGCCTGTTCTAATCTAATATATTACTGTATCTACTTGTATTATTGCTATCGTCCATAATCAATAAAAGTTTCAGTGGGAATATTATTTTATAATTAATTTTGAAAAATAACCTGCAGGTATAAACTATATAGCCACTCACCACTTTCTGAGAGCCCTCAATTATGAAATTCTCTTTTTTCCCTAAAACAATAATTCAAAATCTTTCTTAAATCAAAACTGAAAAAGCTGATAATTCATCTATAGAGTTTCTAGAGCTCCAGAGTTTTCAGGCTCATCGAATGTTTCTGTATTGGGAGAAAATATAACTCGACAAATGATTTATTTTTTATTCACTTCCATGTTTAACATTATTATCACAACATCAGGGCTCAATTTACATAAGTACATATTAATTATAATTGATTTGTCATACTGTCCAGCAGGAGTAAGCGTAGACTCGCACATTTATATATTTTTCATGATATACATCTCTATCTATATTTCAATTCCAGTCGAAATATGAAATATTATTTTAACACTTTACATCTATTTACATCAAAATACACAAATTTACATGGAAAACGATACGGTACTCGACTTATTAAAACGAAATCAAGATCAGTTCTTTTTGCAACTCATTGCCTATCTACTATGAATGAAGGTCAAAATACGAGAACAATTCCTGGTAGAATAATAGCAGGATTAGCTTTGAAAAGGGATGTAGAATGAAACATAACAAAGTTGTAGCCTAGGATGCTGCTTATTATATCTATTTCTACATTTTCCAATGCAATTTCTGAGTATGCTTATGATGGTTGGAAGAGCAGGTATAAATGACTGAAATAAATTAAATAATGCCTCATCAATAATTCAATATTCGATAAAAATTTTGTACAGACGATATAAAAGAATTGATACAGTTATATTTTTAATAATTTCATTCTATAATATGTTAAGGGGAATAACAATCATTCTAGTCGAGTTTCTGGGTCAAGCTTTAACATCAATAGTGTTGGAAACATCATAGCACACTTTATCTTGAAAGTATGGAAATTAAAAATATCAGAAATAACAATTATTTTATTGAATAGTTTCTAAACTAGATGACCACATCAATTAACATTGTAATCTTATTTAGACATTCATCTTCTAAGATCTGAGGTAGCGAATTTATTTCTAGCTCGAATAATTGTTAAATTTTCATGTAATGAGGACAATGCATAATCCTCAATTATATCCAACTTTATTTCATTATTTATCATTCACATCTAACGTATTACCGTATGTGAGATATTTTATTGCATTTTCATTCAAGTTATTCAATTACACGAATAATGAATTGTGATTGAGCTGTTGGTCATTTGAAGAGACTCTGAAAACTTCTAATTTTAATTGTTTTATGTGGTCCAAGTTATAAACTAAGGAAAAAATAGACAGAGACTAAAATGGATTGAAAAATAGATTGAAAGTTGATAAGTCAGTCGCAACACGGTTTATTGAAACTGTTTAAATTATTAACTCATTGACAAATAAGATTACTGTATTAAGAATCTAGTGGGTGCATTATCGGATCTGTGGTAGCAGCTAGTACCGTTCCACGAAAATATCTAAAATATAGAGTATGTCAAATTTTGTTTTTACGAAAAAATAAAAACCATTTTCTCTCAATTCATGACCACATAATATTTCACATGTTTGAGGAATAAATTTTAATACGGTACCATCCTGTATAACACAAAAGTTATACGATTCTGAAATTACAGGAAATTTGAAGACTTAGATAGTAGTTATACTGTTTCAAGCTAGAGGTAAGTAACTAACTGGAAAAGAGAAAAATATAAACCAGTATAATTACATTAGCATAAGGGATAGTTCACTACCACCATGTAATTTTGTTCCTCATCTCTCTATAAAAAAATTGGATCTTTAATCAGAGTTTTGTGAATTTCTTATTAGAGTTCTGGAATATATTAAACCCTCAAAATTTTCTAGAGAATGAAAATTACCTAGTCTATAAGGAATGAACACGAAAATATAGAATTATTAAAAATTACAGTGATATAACTTGTGCTTGATTATAAATCTCATTAACTCAAGAAGAGAATTTATGCATACTCTATACTTAAAGAGTGCTATTATACACTTTTTGATTTAATACTTTCACGAAATTGTTCTCAGAAATTTTATATGTACAATATTATAATCACAGTTCAATAGATAAAAATTATAATAAAGGATTTGAATTTCATATTTATTAGATTGTATATTACTATTTGACTGAATGAGTCGATCAGTCATAATTAATTGAAAAAGCTGAGTAGACTAATGTCCCAGACTAGACTCAGTTCAATACTTGTTCTTTCATCAAATGATATTGGTTAATAATTTGAGGTCTGAAAATCGAATATGGAAAATAAATAGATATTTTTGAAGAAAAATAGTTCTTGATAAGACAGCAGAAAATCACATTTTTGATCAAAATATGAAGTCTCATCTAAAACCCCTATTATTCATTGGTAATATTTACATGAATGTAAATATTACGAGAGTTGTTCATACAAAACAATCAACTTCAGCTCTTAATTATAATTTAGACTTTTCAAATCTTTTGATAAAAATATTAAGCCTCATTTATAATAACCACCCTATTCAAAATCATGTTCAACAGCATTGGTAGTATCACTCAGCATTTTATACACTTTGTGAGAAATTAATTTCCATCACTTACCAGTAGACTACTATAATACCTAAAATTTAATCAAATTCACCTTTCATTTGAAAATCGTGATCACAATATTGATCGACTCTCAGGGGATATTAAAACAGAAACGCTTGACAATTAGGGCCTACAATACAATTTGGAATGTTAAATTTCATAGTAGAATAATGATAAAATTCATGGTTAAAAAGTTACACCTGATTGAAAAATTGTGCTTTTGTATTTTGAATAGCTGTTCATTTATTTGAATGAATTAGTACATACTTTTTGCATTATATAAGATTCACTGAACCTTTCCTCAAACCAGTTTTTGTTTATCTAAAATCGGATTTTTTTAAAAAGATAATTAAAAAAAAGTTTATTCATCGTATAGTACTTCTTAGGTATTCAACTTATCTTCACTTATGTCCGAATTTGACATCAATTCGAACTCTAAAACTTGGAACCCAACCTGTTGCATTGTAAGACGCATTGTTTGCTCACACAAAAATATTAATATTCACTAATGTTTACACAAATAAACTTTTTATTAGTCACTATAAATAGTCATAATCTTTATTTTCTTAATATTCAGTACTGCTCTCAATTATGATTCAATTTGGTTGAGTCCTGAGACCACTTATTGAGTCTCTAGAAAGTTGAACGGATTTTTCCCCCTCAAATTAGAATCTATCAATATTGTCAATATTTATGCCTCTAGACTCTCCATACCATTCAGTCACAAGAGGATTGACTCTTACAATTTTTCCTCTCAGTAGTATATTTGCAGAATGAAGTTTAAAATCATTAAAATTTTAGATCCTTCATATAATCTAGAATCCCTAGAAATTTTAGGTATCAAAAGTACACTTGTTGTGTAGGTACTCGACTTCTCAAAATTTTGATTACATCTAATTTATTCATTACACACCCCTCATTTTTATAAGACTGTATTAATGAATTCAACAATCAATAATCAGGTAATCTTTAGAGAGTTCTCCCCTAGTATTTCTGCATTCTATAATCAGGGAATCTTCAGGGAGTTTTGATTGATATCTCAGTTTTTCATTCAATCCGATTCCCGAATCTTGTGGATGAATCTTTATAGAGTCTCCATACCGTTTGGAGTCTCCACCAGGGAGTTCGACTGAGACACCATTGATAATACAGAACCTTTCCCTAATAAAATGGAAACTCCATGTGTTTTATAATATGATTTCTTTGATCTTCAGTGATCAAAATGAAATTCCAGATTCTCCACATTATTTGGAGTCTGCTTCAGGGTAGGATGATTTACATTCCTGTATCAAAATCAATTTCCCAGATCTTCAGTTCATAAACTCCATCGCATTGTCGAGTCTCTCAATAGTCTTTCTCTAGAGTTATAAATGTCTAGAGTCTCCAGAACTTTAGTCTCTCAAAAGTCTTTCATAGCCGATTACCAGGACCGGCAAAGTCTCTTTGTCACGCCAGTTCAGTGTAATAATGTCCACGGCTCTTATCATACATGACGACAGAATTGCTGAACTGGTAGTGTGGTGGGGGTGGTTGGTAATACTGCTGCAGCGAGGGCTGCTGATGGTGGTACCATTGCAGTCGCTGCTGAGCTGCAATCGCGTCGCCGTTGGCAGCTGCAGCAGCGGAGGGCAGGTAGCAGCGTGGCGTTTTTGATGACTGTGCAGCTCTGCAGCGCGCTGAACGCTGCTTGGCAGCCTCCCACTCCTGCAGGAGCCGACAGAGACGCGCATGCTCAAGCGCTATCTCATACTCGCAGCTGGAGTCGTAGTCAGGACCCTGGAATTTATTGAAAAAATTTATATTGGACCAATAAATAATATAAGACTGATAAATAATAATATTAGACTACTTAGAAAATAATGATACAGTATTTGACTAATAAACTTGTCGGTAGAGTTTTGATTGATGTTCAGAAACTCCATTATAAATAAACAAGTGGTACAATATTTCATTGGATTTTATTTCACAATTAAATGACAAGTTGAATTTAATTCAGGCCTACACTTTCTTCAGATAATCATGTTGTAGAACCTCTCCATAATAAGGTGAAATTGAAATTAAATTGGAAAGTAAATTATTATCTTTCTTATTAACAATTCAATTTACTAGACAAATTTGGTTTATAATCCTTCTTAAGAATTTTTCTGACAGCTAGGTTTGGACAGCGTAATATCCGGTAGTGATGACCACTATTAATAATACAACTATACAATTGGCCAAAAATAAGCTATGATCGCTTGATCCGATGAAGAAGTAATAGCTTGTTTATCATGAGATACAGGGTTCGCCAATGAAGTGGGACGATTTGAGTAAGCAACAGGTTGTTTAAGAAATATTGTATTTTTGTTATTTTTTATCATAAATAGAAAGTAGAAATATTGCCATTTAGTGTACAATAAGTCAAAAATCATTCTTTTGAATATAAGATCTTCCAAATGTCCTCCATTGGAATCAATGCAGGCTGCAAACACTTTTGCAGCCGGGCCTGGAAGTTTCCCATGACGCAAATTTAGTGGTATTCCTCCAATATCATCTCGAATTCGTCGTTTTAGAACTGGGATATTTCTGGGTTGATCGCTTTGAAAAACTCTCGTTTTTAAGTACCTCCATAGAAAAAAGTCACTGGTTGATAAATCTGGAGAGCGAGGGGGCCAAGGGATATCCCTGTCTTGAGGAAGTGACGCGGCTTGGAAACAAAACATTCACAGCATTCATGACAATTCTCGCAGTGTGGCTTGTTGTCCCATATTGTTTGTTCATTCAATAGAAAACGGGCGAATTCTGATGTAAGAAAGTTATGAATCATTTCGATTCACGAAGAGGTAACGCACAAAGTTAAAAGTCATATCAAATATACCCGTTTCTTTCAGGCACGGCTGCAAAGGTGCATGGATTCCAATGGAGGACATTTGGAAGATGTTATATTCAAAAGAATGATTTTTGACTTATTGTACACTAAATGAAAACATTTCTACTTTCTATTTATGATAAAAAAATAACAAAAATACAATTTCTTAAACAACCTGTTGCTTACTCAAATGTCCCACTTCATCGGCAAACCCTGTAGTTCCATAGCTCTAACATCGTTTTCCTTAGACAGTTTTTAAAGACGGTTTAAAGTTAATGGCGAACCACCAATAAAATTCAGTTACATAGCTAAAACGTTTTGAAATTAAGTTACAGCTTGATTGTCCTAAGACAAGTTTTATTGGGTTCTCATTGATGGATATCACCAATAATAATACTATAGCTTTGCGAACCGAATAAAAGAAAGATAATACATTCTCCGTTGAATCGTTGAATGTAAGATGTTTGAATAAGAAAGCGTATTTAAACTCGGTTTGAATAAGAAATTTGTAAGGAAATCAAGATAATATAATATATTGAAATGTAGAAATCTTTTGTTTTTCTTGATGGAAAGACGCACGGTAGTAATAAGTTGTGACAAAGGTTGAATTGGAGAAATACTCGTATTGCTATCACTGTATTATGACAATTGTTTTTGTTGAAAAGTCGATGAAATGAGGAAATATCAATTCAGTAATAATATTATGATGAATTGAGAAGAAAGATTGTATTGATGAACAAAATTTGTTCAACAAATTTAATAGAAGTTGATAGATAATAAAATGAAGCACATTTAGTCTACATCATTCCGAGATTTCATTACTTTTAATCTGAGAAACAACTGGGGTATATCAATAATAATAAAGATATCTCAGATATTAATGTCAATTGATTCATCTTATACTCACACTCTCTACTTTCTCATCCAGCATCTTGAAGAAGTCTGATTGACTTGAAGAAATATCTCTGAAAAAAGAGAAAATTCTTTGAGAACTCTGAAATTAGAGAACTTCAATGATTCGAATAATACAATCATTTGATAATGGAATTGCATACAACACAGAGTATAATAGAATAGAACATTAGCTAGCTTGAAAAAAGCATTTCGTGTAAGGAAGAAAGCAGGATGAATAAAATAAATTAATGAATTCAGAATACAGTAAGAATAATTCCAGCTCATAGACCATTCAAATCCATAGGGTTGAAAACGAATAATATTGTCAAAGATCATGATTTATAACAAAATTAACTAAAAAAATCAATAAAACACTTTCTTAAATTCATATTTGGACGAAGTCCTCCCAAAGACCCAAAAATAGTGTTATCAGTTAATAAAAATTAGTACAAAAATCGAACTTAATCGTAACTACGCACACTTCATTGGATAAAAACCACTCAAACCAACTGTAGTTCTTAGTTCAACATGAAGGTTCATTCACCTGCTTATTAGGTCTACGGCAATATTTCTCAATCAATAAAACTTGTCTTTGAACCTTTTCGACCTTCTTGAACAGCAACAAGTTGTGAAACGTGAGAATTATGGAAGTAGAAAGTTTTTTCACCGGTCGCTCAAACCATTTTACATAGTAGATTCGTACCTGCAGCTTCTAACGTATTTCGATTACTTAACTTATTTGTACAAAGCCGATCAAGCTGTTCAGAGATAACGGAAAAAGAAATATTTTTGTTTCTATCATTTTTCTATAGAAGATTTTGAACATAACGTATATCTAAACGTATTCGGAAAAGGCCTTAATTTGAAAGAGCTTTTTATATTTGGAAGTTGAAAAAACTTCAAATCACATAATTTCTTCAAGCTACTTCCTGATCATATTGGTTTGATAAGTACAGTTTGCTGTACACTAGTTTAGAATCTAGATTCAAATTCAAGAAAGATTCAAATTCTAGATTCAAAAGTACCTACTTATTTCAATATTGATCATCATGAATGACAAAACTTCGTTAGCCTGAATTGTTGAGACATCTTTTAAGAGAAAAAAATTAAATACATTGATCAATTAATTTTCATGTTTTTAGTCTTTTGTAATGCTCTCTAAGTTTCAAGTCTATTAATCCAAGTGATGTTGAAATGTACTGATGTCCTGTCAGGTATTTTTCGAATAATTTATTTGAAAATTACAGTAATGACTGAACTCAATAAAACAGAAATCAGTGACGATGTAAGACATTTATTTTAGATAATAAAATATCATCTGCAGATTTAGTCATTTTATCGTAAATACTCTATAATTCTCAAGCTCAAAAATTCACATTGAAATCAAATATCAATTGTTTAAAAAGCTATCCGGCAATAAATATTAAGGGATATGATTGATGCAACGCTTGAATAAGTTGGTGTGGGAATTACAGGTGTAAGTATTGTGCCAAAAATTGAGATGGTTGGCGAATGACTATTATTAATGCTAATATTTTCCAATACAGTCTGAAGCTGTCTTCGAGAGCGAATTAGTATACCTAGCTGGCAGCTGGGATCACTTTCGTTTCGATGTACTCTCACATTCAGCTCACCAAATGTCCAGACAAATCTGAAAATTTACAACAGTAATTCGCCAATCGCCTCATCTTTTGGCACTAGCTATTACTAATTTTTTCCTCATAACTATGCAACATTCAACATATTTTTCTGAACAACTATTCTCTAAAAACCATTATTCCTTCTAGCAGTTTCGAAGAGTATCAGATATCGATTTCTACACCCGTAAAATGATGTCATGTAACGGAACCATTGCAATTTGCAAAGACACCTCTATCAAACTCCATAAACTGACGTCTCCTTACGGTAAACAGCAATTGGATTCAATTGCCGTTAGTGGAATCGGCCTTCAGCCTACATATTTTAATAATTCCCTTTTTGAGGACTATCGAATATGAATCGATAATATTCTCAGGAAAAGTATTTACTAAATTGATAAGGTAGCACTAATTGAAAAAATGAACTTAGTCAATAAATGAATAACATTCACACCAAAATCACTCACGAAATTGATAAGGTTATACAAATTAACAAAGAATAAACTTACAGTCGCTTGAAATGAAAATCAAAAAGAGGCCGGAATACATTGCAGCAAGCAAGAAACATTCCCGGTTGCAAGCCGGCTCAAACACAAGCACTACCGGTAAAACAAAAATAGCACACACTCTTGTTCTAAGCTGAGGAACCAAACCAGTTTATTAAAATATCCGCAACATTTTGCAATCACCATTCAATAATAATACTTCACCTATTACAAAAAAGTACTAAATCGAACGAAAAACGTAAAAAAACACAATATTAGTAGAGCGATACGAAGCGCGATAGCTCTTGTCAAATAGCACAAACGCAACTGAAGTCACAAAAATAAAAGAGCAGGTTATCGTTTCTGTGATCATGAGAAAGCTGTTACCTAAGTGTGTGAGTATGCGTGTGAGAGTACAGGTTTGATTGTATGTGTGCATCGTGCGATCAAGTGGAGAGAGAGATGACAAATACTATCGTGAAATACGTGTGAGGGAGAGAGAGAGATTGAGAGTGCGAGAGAGAGGGTGTGAGAGTGTTTGAGAGAGTCCTCGGACGCAGCCTTCGCTGCACTGCAACCTTTCAGTAAAGCACATAAATGGATGGAACTCTTCATATGGAAGAGAGGTGAGGTCAAATTCATGGAATGGATTAACAAGAATATATTAGGTCACATCACTTATAATTTATTAAGAATTATTATCGATTAATTTTGACAAACTCAAGAAGTATTTTCATCTTGCAAGCTGCTGAAGTTCGATTGCGATGGACTTAAAAGTGAGAAGGTGGAGAAAGAGTGAGAATCTCAGAAAAAGAAACAAGGAAAAGATGAAGATGATTGGAAGAGAGTGAGAGAGTTTGCAGTTCCATACGAGAAAGATGGAGTGATTGGAGAGATAGGATGACCATTGTGTAAATAAGTGACAGTGAGGTAGAGAGTACAGAAACAACAAGTGACAATGAGGTGGAGAGAGAGAAAAAAGATAGAGAGGGAGAGGGTGATGAAGAAATAGTGTGAAGGGTAGAAGGAGAGAAAGCGCATGAGAGGAAATAGTGTGAGAAGGAGTGGGATGGAAAGAGGACGAGAATGTATATGTGACAGCATATGTATGAGAGAAGGTAAACGATGAATAAATAACATAGGGATAATGAGAGAGGTGAAGCAAGAGATGATAACGACAGACAAAGTGAGAAACATAGTAACTAATACAAATTATACAATAGCTTTGTCATAGGAGTGGGAGAACTAAGCACATGCCAAGTAAGAAAAATAAATATGTTTGGCAGGTTTTTAGGAGGGGAGCGGAGTGTTGAGCTTCAGTGGTTTTCAAGGTTCACGAAAGAGCATTATTCAAAAAATGAAAAACGAATGCATCTAAAAATGATCAACAACGCAGTATGACGAATAATCTAATCCCTGGAATAAACTGAGAATCATCGCACACCGATTAAGTTGTCACAGAGCTACTTTATCAAATGGATTTTTCCTGTAGCGAACAATAATAATTCGGTGCTGCTGAAGTCGATATGGTAGCGAAATTTAACTTATCACTGGCAATGATTTTATTCGAACGTGACCTTCCGAATGATTGCCACATTGTTAAACGGCGTGAAATTAATTCCTAACACGAGCTTCTGATTCACTGCGGTTGTTGTTTTTTTTTTAATTTATTTTCTTGTTCATTTAAAATACGAATTGTCTAGTCAGTGAACCCTTGAAATCAAACAACATTGAATAATAAAGCATATTACTCAATATTAATACTTTTGAAAGTTGAAACGTACAATGTGTACGTTAATAAGTTAACAAGTTCGATCTCATGAATGAACAATAAATTGAAGTTGCATATATAATATAATAATTGATTTCAATGTTGCATAATATTTAACTCGTTGGAGAATAATAAATTCTAAAATATTCCATCAGAACGTCTGTATATTTGAGGTAGTTGTAGTTTGCTGAAATTGATTATGGAAACAAAGTAATTTAAAAGCACTTGTGCTTTTGCTGATTAAAAATTTGTCATTGATAAGGGGGGAGGGGATTAAAGTTAGGGATATAAGAAAGTAAAGAGAAGAGCGAATATTGAAGGTACCGCAGAATATTCCAAATTGAACAAATATATTTCTTCAATATAAATTCTATAATTATTATTAATATAAATTCTAGCTGAAATTGAAATATCAATTTCTTATTGATATTTGATGAACTGAGAAAACTATTAACTGACGAAAGACGGATAATTACTCAACTCCAGGGGTATAGAAAATAACTTTTTCACTATCTCAAGCTAGAGTAAATAATTGAAGTAAACACTTTTAAGTAAAAATTGAAGTAAACCAGTAAAACACTGGCATAGGCTATTCAACATTCAAAAATATAATCTAGTTAAATTTTGTTCTATTGGTTATGGGAGATTAAAAACACTTTCTATACTCTATTCACGATCACTTGAGACGGGATAAACAAACTTTTTGAGTGTGTGTGCGTGTAATGGAAGGTCTTCTATGCGAAGCTCTCGGCCACAGACCAACAGCTGTAGCCAATCACAGCTCAAGACTACAGTTTTGAGACAAGACAAGTCGGACTGTAGCCAATCACAGCTCCAGACAAGAGTCAGCTGTTCGACTGTTTCGCATAGAAGAGGACCTTCCATTACACGCACACACACTCAAAAAGTTTGTTTAGTCCGTCTCAAGTGATCGTGAATGGACTATAGTTGAGATTTGTTTTGATGATACATTTTCAATAGACTCTCAACCACTTGTTTCTGTAGTTATTGGACCAACATCAATTGAACACTTGGTTCGAGCAATTTGGCTCACACTTTATTGAATTTCAAGACAGATGTTCGAAACTACCAACTGCATAGTAAAACTCATCCTATTTATCCGGCAACAATAAACTTGCCGGTAGCTGGTATGAAATTACAATAATTATTATTATGACTTGGCTATAATCCTATCTTCAACCCACAGTTGATAACGGTGTTGACAAATGACACGTATCCGCAATAATTTTGAAAGCTTCAATTCCAATTAACTGCCGTTAGCACTAATGGCATTACTGCGCAATTACTTTTATCAATACTTGATTACACTCAAAGAGAATATGACTAGATATAATTAGTCCTTTACATATTATATACTCTTTGGTTACACTCATCATAGGAATCTAATTGATTCATAAATTCAATTGTATCACACAACACACAGTACCTATATTCAATAATAATTGTTTCGCATAATGCCATAGTGCATTCTGTAACAGGATGTTATTATCAAGGGATCACAAAACAAGTGTCATCCCACAGTGTGACCTGCGACCTGGAGATTTACCAGGTGAAAAAAGTAACGAGGGAAGTGATCTCAAGATTTTAGAATTTTTAAAACTAACATCCAAGTTGATCATTTGATTATATTATTGTGAAATGTTTCTAGATTACAATAGAAATATAGGTTGACAAGTTGGAACATCAAGTAGTCTATTCTTCTCTTAATTCTGGCCAAAATTGTGAGTGCTTTATAATCTTGATCTTGTTTAAAAAAATGATAAAATCAAACATGATAAAGGTATGTTTCGAATAGTACAAAATGCATTATTATTGACGAAGTTTGATGGATTGAAATTAATTAAGAATTCATAAACAAATACATAGGAACGTATTTCTGGGGAAAAAGTAATTACAACTTGTCCAAGCCAGTTGGTTCTAGTTATTCAAGAACATATATTATATGAAATTTTTCACACCCAAGAACTCCTTAAAATGAGAGCTTAGACCCAAGAATTGTTGGATAATTTAGCACATTGACATGTACCACTTTGACTTGCTAAGTGGTCATTAACAGGAAAGTGTTAACTTCTGTTTTAGCTTTCAGTATGCTTTTAAAGATTATAAGCTCTTTTCAAGATTGTAAGCCTTTCTAATATAAGTAGGCTACTACTGAAATTTGTAGGCCTATACAGTTTCTTCAGGCCCTGTAAAATCTCTATCAGGAAAACACTCCTAAAAGATACAAAGGAATATTATTTAGAAGGGTATTTGATTTTGATTTTATCTATCAACAAATGAATAAATAATATTCCAATCTATTAACATCCAAAGCCATAAGTGCAAAATAAATAGAGGCTGACTTGACTCGTGTATCTGAAGCATTTTAGCATGATATTGATATAGGCTAAGAACGATATAGGGGCTACAACAGCACAACAGCTATGCAAGAATAATACAAGAAGCTTTGCTTCATAGAAAGGACGTGAATATGATAGTCAGCACCTTCTGTATAACCATGTCCTAAATTTTTGCTTCAAGTGCTATTTTTTGTCTTTGGCTCTATAAAATTTGATGAAATTAACCAAAATTCAATAACTGTGTTTAAAATCAAGAACTATCACAAATTCCCATCATGGGAAATTGTGGTTTTGTCGGCTGTGGAAATTCTTCAGTACTCCCCACTAATAAGGCATACGCTAATAATAATGGTACCTATTCTCCCCACGGTACTACACAACTTTTCATGAAGTTGCAGAAATTATTACTGTATCATGTTTGTGCATTGTTACTCAACAATCTCTTAAAATTTCAAATGATTGAGAGTGAACTTTCCTTCCTCGTAGCTCCTTCTTATTCTTATCGTAGCTTCGTATTTCTGAGATGGAGAATATCTCTCCAAAAATTTAAAACGGTGATAAAATTTCGATAAAAAAACTTTCAGTCCAGGCATGAAATAGCAAACAAGCATTATAAGAAGAAGCATTATCAACCAGAGTTTTATAAGCTAGCCTAGTCTAGGATAAATGAAGCGAAAGCGAGACTGACGTAAACGATTGCACTGACGGCTGCGAGAGGAGTGGAGGGGGTGGGGGAAGGGCGGCGCCGCCCCCAGGGGGTCCTGCCGCCCCCAGCTGGGTCCTCATGCGAGCCGAGGCTTCGTCCGATTCGGCCCCAGACTCTGCACAGCCTCCGCTACTGCCCCCGTAACCGCCTTCGCCTTCATCGTCTGAATCACCTCCTGCAAAACAAAATAGCAAACATTGAATAATACAGTTTCGAGAGGCAGTAGATTTCAAAACTCGAAGTTAGTTTTGCTAAAATAATGTTAGTTAAGAAAAAAGTTTTCCTCTCCTGTTTTCTGATAGTGCTCTACAGCCCAGCTCTCTATCACAACATTCATCGTCTAAAATATAAAATAACAAAAAATTCATGCCAATAAAGTTTTGAGGGGAAATAGATTCTAAATTTCATAAACAATAGATAAAAATCAAAAGAACAGAGGAATGTATAAATCCGATAAAATTAAAAATTTGAATGCAAAATAGTTTTTAGTTCTATCAACTCATTATTATTCCATTTTGATGCAATCTTTGTTTTTGTATAGATTTGACACACTTTTCAGTCTTCTAAAACTAGTCTTGACGGTCTTCAAATCAGTGAATGTTCGACTGATTCCCAACAGAGTGCTCCTAAATTATGTTCCATTAAGTTTAATATCCTGCTCAACCAATTACATCGGAAATAGCTCTTGAGTTTCAACTCTAAAACTAAAACCAAATAGCTTTGCTTGAGAGCCTTGAAACGTTTACGGCCTTGCTCATTGTACAGAACCAACTCTATAAAGCGGAAAGACAACAATTCTAAAAGTAGATAGATGAGTCAATGGAAAGCAATTCCGATAGACGCACTCACGTTGTTATTTGGAATATTTCAATCTAAACAAGGTAGTATCTATTTCAAGCTATCTTGCGTCCTTCTCTGTGAAACGATAAGCCGGTATTTGGAGTTGTGAGAAAACAGAAACGTTTTAGCAACACGTGAACCAGCATTTAATTGACGAAGAGGCTACAGATCAAAGATTGTATTGTGATGATCACCTGCAAAGCATCGATTGTGGAGAAATACGGCGCAGTAGAACTTGATTTCCATGTAATCGATTATGTTTCTCACGTGAAACGATGACAAAAAGATAACGAGCAACTTGTGTAAAGAGGCAAAGAATGAAGTATGATGGGAAAAAAGGATTAAAATAATGGAATAATATAAGATAGTATTTTTCATGCTTGGATTGAAATTCTATGCGCATTATCACAATATGTATTGTATCACTGAGCCTTTGAAATTGATAATACTGTACTCAATTCTTAATTATACTATACTTATTTTATGTGGAGGAATATTCTCCTGATCAGTTATTCTGGAGCTGAGGCATATTGATTGATTCCCAAAAAACAATCAGATCAGAAAGGTTAATTCAACTTCAATAAAAATTGGTATAATGTGATCTCTTATGAACCTTTTCTATTCATTCCGCTCTTTTTGATGATTGAAATTCTTAAATCTTCTAAAAAATTTATATTCAGATTAGCTTAATTTTATTGTGATAATATGAACCACGTCAACATGAATAGAGCGTAATTTTCATTCACGGAAAACTTTCATACAAAGGTGGCTTAAAAAGAATAGCTTAAAAGATGGTTATAAAGCTTGACCAGTGAATATAAAGAGATTATATTCTGGCTTGTATTCACAGGCTTGACGTTGAGATTATACGAAGTTGGTGAAATGTGATCACCTTTTCACATTGTGATGTAGCTACCATTTCTATGTTTATTGCCATCATTTTAACACTCATTCCTCCACCAAAAACTGCTAATTGGGTTGGATACTGTGCATTGGGCAAAAAGCTTAACAATTGAATTTTGTCTCAGGCCCGACGCGAGAAATCGAGTTACTCGGTACCGTACATGTCTTTTTATTAAGTGAATCATTTTGCATGGCTGGTCGTCTGTCAAATGCAATCAATTTCCATTAGTTGGGAATGGTTGCCTCGCGGGAATTGCAACAACGAAATCAATTTACTGCAGTCTGATCGCCTGGTGTCACTCAGACCTGGTGGACCGAGCCAGAATGCAACCAAGAAGAGGTTTCAAGTGACGGCAGGGTGACAGAGGGGTGACGGGACAGTCACTCTTTTGCCACCAATGCTCACCAACTGGATAATTTGACTCACAGTAGCAATTATCAATGACAAGGACTGGCATAATATCAATGGGGTAGTGTCGTTCATAGAAGTTGACGAGGGTGGATTGATGATCAATATATTCTGATTTTTAATACGTTCTGATTTTTTATTTTAAATAATATCACAGTTGAGTATCCTTTATCATCCAGTTTATTTTTAAAGCATGTAGGTTCTTTACACTAATAAATATAATATTATAAGCTGAATGAAATTAAGTATTCATTATAATGTAATGAATAATTTCTTCCTTGGTTGCAATTTGCTTGTCGTTCTTGGCTCTTACATTACTCTTTCACATTATTTCATCCTAGAGAATATAGAATAGAAATCACTGCCGGTTCGAGCCCACGAAACAGGTGAAGTGCTTCACGGTAAAAGATACAGGCACTTCACCTGTTTCGTGGGTACGAGCCGCCAGTGATAGAAATTGAATTTTATTTTCTCTGTTCCATCCATCGTCTTTTCTCTTGTCTCTACCTCTCATATTTATCTTTCATTTTTCATGCTACTAATAATTATTGTGAACCTATTTTTTAATTCACTCAAATGCATGGATAATCTTTTCTACACATTATATCAATCTTACTGGAAATAGAATTCTAAAATTCTTGAATCAAAGACAATACTGCAATACAGGGACCTCGCGTGGGCGCCACAGCCAAGGGGGCGCCGCGGCGGCTGATGCAATACGGTAGTTTTAAAAATTTCAATTGGGCTATTAGAATAATTTTTCCACTATTTGATAAAAAACTTATTTTACCAACAACTTGAATCCATCAGCTCAGATGCTGCAGAGGCTCTTTTACACTCACCTTACAGATGAAATATTACAATTTACGCGAAATTAAATTAAATGCTTCACACAGTATCATTTAACAAAGCCATTAGACTACTGCCAACTCAGCCCTTGAAGCTGAAATAAATGTTATTTTTCGCTATTCAATGTTCATTATCTATTATGATATTAAGAATATTTTATTCTCATTTTATTAATATTATATATCAATACCGGTACTTTATTTTATTTTTATATTACCATTACTTATTGTGAATTTTCATTACTAGTGTTTACCTTCTGTCTGACAACTCCTTCCTGCACACGGACTAATCATCCACGCAGGGAGTATATTCATGTAATCTGAAACACCTGTATTTTTTGTAAATATGTTAAATTGATGAATAAACTAATTTTAATTTGAATTTGACAAGAAATTATTTCCTCTGCATAAACTCATTCATTATTGATCAATTGAAAAGCCGCAATCAATGTATGAAGCAAGCCAAGAAACGCCCTCTTAAATTTAATTCTATTGATGGCTGACAACAACCTTACACTCCACTGGCGGCTCGTGCCCACGAAACAGGTGAAGTGTTGTATAATAAAAGATATGGGCACTTCACCTGTTTCGTGGGCACGAGCCGGCAGTGTTACACTCTGTAAGAAAGCCAGAAACTGTACACAATCCAGTTTCCGATAAAAAACTTCTTCCTAATATTTTTAAAGAATTGTAGTTTTTCAAACTTTTTTCTGGCATGAGGTAGGTATTAGATCATGAATAATTTGAGTTCTTTTTCATTATATTCATAGTGTAAGAAATAGAATTAATGAGTAGGCCTTCAAGATGGGAGTGCAAAATCGTATTTTCATCTCATTTCATACAGTATAAAACTATTGAAGTCTAGTACTGGCCCAAGTTACACAATTCCGGTAGAACCGAGTCTAAATTCTATTAATAAATTCTTCAATAATACTAACTTCATAGAATCTTACCAGCCCAACAGAATCTTACCAGTATTAATAGCATACTTATTAATATTATATTAGCCCAAGACCATCAATTAGTGGATCAGCGTAATTTTTTGTGTGTATGATACACCATCCATCTTTTTTGCGAGCAGCCATTTTCTATCAACCAATAAGAAAAGAGCAGGCGGGGCATGAAGGCGTGTCCAAGTGAGATCTGAAACATTACCCGTCAACTGCTGCCATCTATTGGTTGAGTTTGGAAACTTTTCTAACCAATGTTTTCGGCCATTTTGATCGTAGGCGGAGCTTGGAGGTGTGTCCAATGAAAGTCGAAGCAAGTCACCCTCTTGCTACTGCCACCTGCTGGCTGAATTCGGAATTATATTGAATGTTATTCAAGAAAGTTGGGTAGAGCAGTGAAAATGGCTAAAATATTCAATTTGCTTGTTATTGATTTTCCGATTTTTTATTAAAACATCTTTCTTTCTAGTAAATGGAATATTTATGTAAAACCAATATTTTCTGTAAAAGATTTATTATTCCCTGTCTTATGTGCTTTCCAGCAAACTAATAAAATAAATTAATCAATAGTTAAAAATTCAATATTTTTTAAATAAGTACGGTAAAATGTAGTACAATAAAGTTTTGCTCAATGTAGCTATTTTTTATCAATTCCTGTAGGCTTTTGCTTATCACGTATCCAATACATAAAAATATAAAACAATACGTTGGGATACACTAAAATGAGTCCCTATAATCCTTTTTGCCACACCACATGCCACATTTATGAGAAAAATGTGTACATGCAAGGTAGCTTGAATCATGTTTGGAAAATATATTAAAATATGTTGGATTGCATCCGTCTGGTGATGGGGGAGGGAGGCACCTGCCAAAATTTCACACAGGTCGCCAAAAAACCACGCGAGGGCCCTGCTGCGTGCTGCATTATGTCCTATCTACATTTACAATTGAAGAATTTTGTCCGGTGAATGCTCAATATGGAACTTTTTGAAACTTGAAATAATATTGGAAACCGAAAACACTCCAGTTATTTTGGAGCAATAGTTTTGCTCCACCTCCTAGTATCGTTAACAATTTTGAATAGTTTTCCATTGTCTTGGAATTTTATTAGGTGCTTATGAGTGCTTGAGATAGGATTCAATTATTCTATTATTCAGTCCAAATCTTCCCTTACCCATTATCAGCCCTGGTGTCACTACACCCGTGGTAGGCCAAGTTGAAGTCAATTAGCATACTGAGTAGGTGGTTAAGGCGCTTCACACCAGTAAAATTCACACATATATGTGTGTATGTGTCATCTGTGAGCATGTGTCCGTGTAATTACATTGACAAGCACCAGGCCTGCCGGTAAATCCGAAATTCGCCTGCCCCAGCTCCAATCTCGGTCTATTAATATCCTATTCTCAAACTTCGTTGGCTTGTATTAATAATTATTTGAGGAGGAACTCCAACATTCCTGTACCTTGCACCTAGGAGATGCTTAATAGAATTCAGAGATAATTCATTAGAGATGGAATAGATTAATGATTCAATAAAAAAACTCTTGATGATAAGCTAGAATATGCTAAATTTTCGTTCAAACTAAATTCAATCGAACTATGAAATCGGGTGAACCATAAGCTAAGTTTAACTGAATAATAATTTGAACTTTTGTGCACTTGGTTGAACGAGAGTAAGTTTGAAATTGGTTTGGACGAGCAGTGGGTCTAAAGTGTGGTCTGTAAACAATGTTTCAACTAGCTTTTTATACAGCTTAGTTTAAACAGATATAATACATCTCTTACGGTTAAGTGTAAGAAAGGACCTATTGAGTCCTAACTTTGCCTTTGTTGAAAATCAATGAATAATAATAATACATAAGGGATTTGGTAGACAACTTGCTATTCATTCGAAATCATTTTGTAAGTAATGACATGCTTATAATCCTGCGGCTCGTACGAGTTAAACTTTATCAAAGCAATAATTTAAAAGATAAAAGGTCTATTACAATTCTATTACTCTATTACAATTCAATACAC
The DNA here is from genome assembly GCA_017141385.1 of Sogatella furcifera. Taxonomy (NCBI): domain Eukaryota; kingdom Metazoa; phylum Arthropoda; class Insecta; order Hemiptera; family Delphacidae; genus Sogatella; species Sogatella furcifera. The sequence continues at coordinate 25,578,495 of CM029552.1, read as the reverse complement.
ATATTTGATTGTTATCACACAGTGCCAAATTTGAAATCAACTTGACATGTTCACTTCCGAGTAAACATCGACCTCACTTCCGGAGCGTTAACAATAGAGAGGACGTGAAATACGCTACTTATTGATTCCACGTTATTTGTCTTGGTTACGACTCCACACTCCACACAGAAATTCTTCAATTTTTCTAGGCCAAGGAAAACAGTGAAGCCAATATTCATTTCTTCTAAGAGTGTACTTTAGAGATGTGAGATGTTGGATTTCTTTATCGTACGTTAGAGATGTAAAATAATAATAATCATAATGATAACAACTAGTATTTGATCAATTGAGATATTCTACAAATGTTCAAATATCAACATGAAACAGAGAGAGATTCGAAGTTGTATATAAGTAAAGTTGTATATAATTGAAGTTGGTGACAACGAAACTTTAACTAGCTGGTGAATACTTGCATAATAACGTTTTTCAATTAATAGATTATAGATAGTTAAGAGAGTCTTTGCCAAAAGAGTCGGTTGATAGTGTTGAGAAAGAGGGTGATTCACAACAAGGAAATGTTCGTCTAATCAGCTGATTCATTTGCCAGTTTCGTTGTCACCAACTATCCTGGGAATGGTTTTGGCCAAGGTGTATAGAGTACTATTCTATTCATAGATATCGTCATTCTAATTCAATCTAATACAACAAATCAATCACGTTAAAATATCAATTTAGTTCCAAATAATAGAATTCGGGAGCCCTTTCTGTAAATTCAGAAAACGCGATTGGAAAATCGATTTATTGGAAAACACGATTATTACGAGAAAGTAACATGTTAAATTTGTGTCAATAAGTTTCGCTTATAAATTTGTGTTTGAAGACATGGCTGGTTTATGAGAATGTGAGCTGGCTTGCTAGAGTTGCTTCAAAGTAGGAAAGTTGTATATAAGTATAGTTGTATATAAGTATAGTTGTATATAAGTACTAGCCTGCAGGCTCGCTTCGCTCGCCTTCTCCGCCTAGCCAGGGGGCTCCGCCCCCTGGACCCCCGACAGTATCAGCAGTGTAAGTGAGTCAAACAGGCTCGCTTCGCTCGCCTGCAAAATCTCTGTCAGTGTTAGCTGAGACAAACAGGCTCGCTTCGCTCGCCTGCAAATTCCGTTCAGAAGGGATTCGAAATTTGTTGAGCACAGCATTTGTACACCTAATCTGGACCTATTTATCTAATTCCAACATTTCTGCCAATTTGTTCTAGAGAAATCTGAGAAAAACTCCGAAAATTCAAAAAAATAGTAAAACCCTAATATTAAGCGTAACCTTGGGAAGTATATAGGACATAACTTGAAACTTGATTCAATATCTTCCAAATTAGTTTATCTATAATCTCGCTGAACCATTGAATTTACAGTAAGGATTGGTCGTATCAAGGCGGAAGATATGCAACCCGCAACACATCTACAATTTTGAAAACCTGATTACTGGCGTAATCTTGAACGGATTTCAAAAATATTTCAACACAATATTTCTAGACCTTATCTGAACCTGCCCATCAAATATCAACATTTTCTACCGATTCGTTCTCGAAAAAATGAGGAAAACGCCGAAAAACTCTAGAAAAACTAAAACATTTGTCGTATCCTTGAAAAGTTTTTAAAATCCGTTCTTAGCACGCGTCTAAACGTCCAACTGAACATGCCTGCCAAATTTTAACGCATTCGGTTCAGTGGATTTTTAATCCTGGTGATGAATGATTGAATCAGTGCCATTTCGCTTTTATATATAGAGATAGCTGTATATAAGTATAGTTGGTGACATTGAACGTTTAGCTAGCTGGTGAATACTTGTATAAAAACGTTTTTCAATAAATAGATAGTTACAGTCTTTGCTAAAAGCTGATTCATTTGCCAATTTCGTTGTCACCAACTATCCTGGGAATGGTTTTGGCCAAGGTGTATAGAATACTATTCTCTTTTGCCACGTTTCTATAGTATACACTGTAGAATACACTTCATAAATATCGATATTTTAATTCAATCTAATACAACAAATCAATCAAGTTAATATCAATTTAGTTCCAAATAATAGAATTCGAAAGACCTTTCTGTAAATTCAGATCTACTAAATTCTTTATTACTATTCTATAATGACTATTAACAAATTCAAATTTTGTTGAAAAACACGATTATTACGAGAAAGTGATAGCCTGTGCTGGACTTGTGTCAATAAGTTTGGCTTGTAAGTGAAAACACCAATAAATTTGTGTTTTAAGACATAGCTGGTTTATGAGAATGTGAGCTGGCATGGCTGCCGGTGTAGCATATTCGCGGTTGAGAGTTGCTTCAAAGTAGGAAAGTGATTTCGCTGTAGCTGCAACGGATTTCCGAATCTTGTTTCGCTTGCTCAGACAACAACGCGTGGTCTAATCAAATTTTCCAACAAATTTGAGGCTTTGATCACGTTTTAGTGCGCGAATTTATCCGCCAGGCTGCGTGCCAGTAGCTCCCAGCTTGCTCACTGCGTTGAGATGCAATTAATCCTCCTAATCCCGAGGATTAAACCCGCAACGACTTGTGAATTATTTCAGGGGTCTGACAGCCATTTCTCACTCCTGCTCCATCTTCATCTCCTTATTTATCTTGTCTTCTTTCCCAATGTCATTCAACTTCATTGAAGTATAAAATGTTTCTACCTCTAATTTTTTTCTCTTCATATCCTACTATTCTCTTTCTCCTCAAAATAATTCAACGTCTTTCTTTTTTGCTTTGTTTTTAATTTACAGTATTTGATGTTTTTATTTTCATTTTTAGTTCTAATCCTCTTTTCAGCTCCTATTATTTCTTTTATTTCTCCTCGAATTCATTTAACTTCTCCCTTTTGTATTTGGTGTTTCTTCTTTTATTCTTTCTCTTAAATTCATCACCTGTTATTTATTCTTCTCTTTCTCATCAAAATCATTCAACTCTATTCTCTAGTATCAAGTGTTTGTACTCTTATTTCTATTCTAATTATTTTTTCTATTCACCTCCTATTATTCCTTCTCTTTTACATTAACATCTTACTCCAGTATTATCCATCTTTAATTTCACTTCTAATGTCATTATTAAATTTCAATTCATCTCACATCTCCTTTTCCTCAACAACATCATTCGTTCTTTCTCTTCCTTGTAATTTTCTTACTTCTACCTCTATACTTTTATTTTTCTCCCACTCCGCAACCTCTTAGCTTAACCCCTCGTAGTAACTCTTCCTCCTTTGACACCACATTTTCATCTGTAATCTCTCATCTCCACTCTCCCTTTCTTGTCACTTATTTTTCTCCGCTCTTCTCTGTTATGTCACCCCATTCATTACTCTGATTAGCATTTTGAATAAATCACTATTAACTGAGCGATTTGTCGTGGAAAAAATCGAAGCACAATTTGAATGAAAAGAAAAGAAGAAAGGTATATCTTCATCATAGATCACAGCAAGATAGATATTTGTATACGAAAATCAAACTACGGAAGTTTGAATATTTGCTGTATTCTTCAGCCTATTGATTTATGCCGCAAATATCGTGATTACTGATCTCGTTATCCTTTGATATTCGATGATATATAAATCGAAGCAATTCATTGGCTCGGAACGACAACCTAATAAAATCACCACTTCATCGATCTGTATCACTACCCAGAAATCTGGTTACAGCTATCTTTGACAAGTTCAAACTCATGATGTCTGATTAAATTAAAACTTAAAGTACAATATTTGCCGACGACCTCGCAATTCACGAGAGTGTACGATCAACTTCAATTCAATCTATTAGATGAGTCGCTAAAACAAGCGTGCAAGTTTAAATGGTCGCCGGAGATACACTATAGTCTGTTTAAGCAAAGAAGACATTCTGACAAGATGTAAAAGTGTCTGCAGTTCAGTAAATATTGATTGAAAAATTGAAAATTTAGTCTTCATTCTAATTGTAGATTAGAATGTTTTCTACAATCTGAGACTAAAATTGATAATTTTTTAACCAATATCGACCAAGCTGGAGTCATTTTCTCATCTTGTCAGAATGTCTTCTTTGCTTTGACAGACTAAATCAGGGCCTAAAGCGAGACAAAGAACCCTGGTAAACTTTTCGGGGAAGGATATACTTTTCGGATACGAGCCGAGTTGAGAACTACTTACAAGAAAGCCTTTACTTATCAAATGCATGCCGTCCAATGCAATACGAATGAGTTTAATCAATAACGAAACTTCTCTTCGAGCTTGTCGACTGTTGATAGAGTTATTATAGTGGAGTTTAGAGTTATATTAGCAGAGTTTCTCAAAAGTCACAACGTCTGAATTTAATCAAATTAATTATCATCCACGCCTCAATGTGTACCGTTAGCACATTCGCAAGATTGACAATGAACATATTCTCTAGAGTCTAGACACCCTTGCTCGAAGTATTGAAGAATGAAATATAGGTATCTTTACTCCACTCTTAAGCGCCCTGTACACGGGGATTGCAGTGTCGGCCAGTTGAATATCAGTCAATCACAGCTGTTGTTGTTTGACTCATTGACAAGACAAACTGTGATTGGCTACAGATATTCAACTGGCCGACACTATAATCCCCGTGTACAGGGCGCTTTGGGGTAAGAACATGTCAAATAAGGTGAGGCTTAAGATAGGCTGCGGGTGCTACATAGTATATACATAGTTCCAAATCTATATCATATATCAGATCATATAATTTGTATATCATAGTATAGTATAAACTTCAAGCCTAAGCCTCACCTTTTTGACATATTCTTGCCGTTAAGGGGGTCTTAGAGGGACGAGAAGTGTAGACGTCGCTTATACTAGTCACTCTTGTAAATCTCTTGTTAATTTGATACTATAATCAAAGACAATGTACTATAATAGTACATTGTCTTTGCTATAATGCTCCACTGAATTTTAGCTTTGGTTCAACTTCAATATCGTATAAACTTTTTGCCTTTTACTTAAAATTTCCGTGGAGTGAAACACATGATGAGTCTATTCTGAATTTTTTCTCGTATAAGAAATAACCAATTTCATAATTATTGGATGCTCGTATATTATTTATTTATTTATTCAAGAGATTACAATGAAGGGTAAAAACACAGGCAATTAAGCACAAAACGTTCTTTTCCCAAATCTATTCAATTCTAATTATTGAATCTATCATTGAAAAGTTTCTCAGGTGAGGATAGAAGGAATGCCAAATTCATATCATCTGATTTAACAGTTTGTTTGGGGAAAAATATGAACAAGATACTTGATACCGTATTTATTGTCCAGTGAGTAATGGCGATAACAACCAATACAATGGCATAAATCACTTGAAATTTATCAATATTTTGATCATAAATTTTGACAATTCATTTTATTGATAAAATTTATGACATTTGTACAGAAACAACTCTTTCCCCACTGTGGACAATAAATGTACAAAAAAGTTGGAGATAAAGTCACAATGGAAAAAGAAGGTTATAAATAAGAGGGAGCAAGTGTGAGGGTAATTAAGAGAGATAGAGACTCAAAAGAGAGAGAAATAACTTAAGATAGGGATAGAGAGACAGACAGATTGTGTGTAAGAGAGAGAAAGAATAGGCAATATCAAAGATCAGAGGTCAAGTAACAGCAATAAGTTAAATTTGAGAGACTTGGCTGGCTGGCACACTCAGGCCTGAGGCTATTAGCCAGCGTCGTAGCTATACATAACAGGCATACTCTATTGAGAGATGGGCGCATTACATTATTGTGTTCCTCATGCGGCTGCAATAAGAGCTTGCCAAATTTCCAGTAAGCCAGTAAATGCTTTGACCCGATTTGGTTTCTAGAGTTAAGTAAAGATGCATAGAACAATTAAATATCTCCACTCTAGCAGCAAAATTAAAGTCATTAATGCTGAAGAAAATATTTGAATTCATACGAACATTTGAAAAAAATTGTTTTGGAGTTGAAGAAAAATTAAATTTTAATTTGAGATGAGTCCTTAATGATAGTCAGGTTGTGGTGAAAAGAGGGAAGTGGGGAATTGTTAGTCGAACTCTGGGTTGTGAACTGGGATCATCGGTATCGATTATCAGACCAGTGCTTTACATGCTTTATCGGCTATCTAATAATAAAATTTATTAGACCCAGATCAAATTTTCCCCCACTATTCTCCTCAAGTATAGTTAATGTCTCCAGTATTAACTTAATTCATTCTATAACTAGATCAATCAATATTAACATACTGGAAATAGCTGAATGTGTTTAATCAATGATAGCCTGTCGTCACCATCAAACCGATTTCGATTAGGACGTTTGAAAAACGCGTGCGCTGACGATTCCATAGGACGAACAAAGTGGATTGTTTGATTTGAAAGCTGTCAGCTCGCTTGATATGTTGCTTTGATTTCGCATCGGTGTGAGTCGCTGTCTATCTGTCTGTGTTCTTCCAATCGATTTCTTTTCAATCATCATCATCATTGTGGTCATTATTATCGACGTCAGCAAACCATATGCCAATGAGAAGAATGGATGGTAGGAAATTAACACTCCCTATTCCTCCTAACCCGCTACTCACGTACGGGCGTCACAAAATTCGTATGGCAGCCACAAAATGTAATTAACACATTTATGCTCAAACTTTCTCACTAATCTCTCATTTTCTTTCTCTCTTCCTCCCTCTCTTCTCAATATTACTTTAGTTTAGCTCATTATTTCTTTATTTCTTCCTCCCTCTCTTTTTTCAATTACATTAGCTCATTATTCATTTTTTTCTTTCTCCCTCTATTTTGAATTACTTTAGTTCAATACTTTAGCCTTCTCATTTATTCTTAATTTGCGTTTCTTTTATGTTCTCCTTTACCTATCATTTCACTATTCTATTCAGCAATATAGGCTACAATCCCCAATCAAACAAATGTGACATATAAACATAGGAATTCCTTGAAGCTTTATGGGATTTAAACATTGAAATGTAATAAAATTTATGACGAATGTCGCAGTTGAGACCTAAACAAATACCTAAGAGGCGTTCACACTTATCGTTAATTTAACCACCGTAGAATAAAATAACTCCATAGAACTTTGTAGGAATTTAGTTGAATTTCATGGTGGTTGGATTTAACTGACTCTTCGTTCAATAGACGGAATGACCATAACGTTTATCAACGCTCAACCAATTTATCTATTTCCAATTCAGGAACCAAATTAGAAAAAAAAATGTGTGAAAGACCTCATATTTGGAATGATACTCATACCTAATATCCCGGATGAACACTATGAGAAAAAAATGACTGAATATTATTGGTGCATTTCCCATAGCTGTCTGTCGTTGTTATCCGCTGAACAGTTCCTTGTTTGCTTATCAAGGAATGTATCTGGTGCTCGAGACATAGAATAAAGAAATCAAAGTCGGATACACGGAGCAATTTCTTTCTTTCCTCTTCACTGGGTTTTCCTCGTAGCACAGTTTTCCATTTTCTGAGGTTATATTCCGAATGGCACCGCATGTGTATAGTGATGGAATACATCTGTCAAAGAAAACGAGCACTACGCAGATGCAGATCGGTCTCAGAAATAGGATTACAAGTGGATTATCTGACTCGATTTTGTTGTTCACAACATGTTTGTCAGCCCTGGAAGACATTATAGAATGATGTTTCGTATATTATGAAGTTGGTTGTCCACAGTTAAATTACGTTTCAACAAGATATACAAGATTAAAAATGAATCAAAATGATGTACTCATAAAATAGAGTATAACTAGGATAGTACGGGAGGCACAAAGCACTGGCGGCTCGTGCTCACGAAACAGGTGAAGAGCTGTATCTTTTACTGTACAGCACTTCACCTCTTCTGTGGGCACGAGCCGCCAGTGGCACAAAGGTTGCGACTCTCTTGAATCCTGTGAAGTATGAGATCCTCCACCTATTTCAGCTCCTCAATACCATTAGGCTAAAAATTAGCCTACTCATGAAAAAACTACTTTAAGAGTAGTATTGTCTTTGCCCATACCCTCGCCCATTGGTACAATTAATAATGGAAAATATCAAGATATTTCCTAAATAATATCAGAATTCCAGTATCTATAAAACCCTACATACCTACTTCAACATTCATACAAGAATGCATACAGTGTGTTTAAAATATACCAATTCCTCTAAAGGGGAAACATTTGAATGAAACAATCAGTCTTTTATTACAATGAAATGCGTGGAACAATGTGCCGGTTAAAGACTAGTGGCCACACTTTATTCAATAGTCTCAGTAGTAGAAGTAGAAGCCCATCAAGATTCTTAAAAGACACGTGTGTAAGAATCTTTTTAGCTAAAGTGACTAGATAAAAGACTGGATAAAGACTTTTATCAAGTCACTTTATTGTTAGCTCATGACTAACGCTATCTACCGGAGATTAAAATAAACCAGTGAGTTGGTACTGTCTTTAATACTCGACTCCCATTGTTCGACTCCTACAGCAGGCGTTGTAAATGGGAGTGGAGTGTCTCGTCCAATCGCAGAGCTTCAGCCTAGCGAGCTCCATCTTATTCGAAGGAAGCCATTTTCTTGTTCTTGTCAAGCATATCACAATTTCTTGACTATGACGAGGGAAATATTTTAAAAGCATTCCATTCAAACTCATTTGAACAGTAACTAGTATTTTGATTTAGATAGTAGTCTAGGCTAAGATTTTGATTTAAAAAGGAATTCAGCAAAAGGAAAAGCAATTTAGTTCGAAAAGCATGGTAATATTTTTGAAGTTTTAATTCTGTTTAATACTAGGCCAGAGTAGCTTGAGCAAACAAATGCGCAATTGTTCAATAAATTGAACAGTATGATCATACATAATTATATAATTATAGCAAGCATTCAAAAGGCACAATGTTTTTAATATAAAATATTCAAAATAGATTCAGACTATATTCCATGAAAATTCTCTAATCGCGATCAATAACAAAGTGAATTAATTAACAACGTGTAAACACAAATGTACAAATTATAATGTTATCATATATGATTATCATTGTCCTAATGGAAAATCTGGGTATCAATTTTTGTTACATGAACCTATCAAACTGTGTAATAATGCTTATTTTGGACAGGTTTACTTGAATTGAAAAAAATATTGGGTGAATACAAAATAATTTTAGAATTTTTTAATACTATTGAATCTTGTTGAGTTGTAAGCAGGGATACAGATGAGTTTGCTTGGGAAAGCACACAAGAAAGAAGCTTTCCGCAGAAAAAGGTAACATTTATTTTGAAAAATTTCTATAAAACAGCATTGTAATCCCTTCAAGGGACAAGCTCGCCACACAAAAGCAGGCTACAACAGAATGTTGTTGTCAGCTTTACAGTTCTGTTTCTCTTTGGCTTTGAAACGTGAGTAGAATTGATAACCAGAGAAGTAACCTTTTCCAAGAGGCTTGTACATGTACAACTGTCTTCATCGTCAGCAGAAAAATATTCTCTGATTTTCTCTTCCATAATTCTCTTTTCTCATTCTTGTCTGTTCCTACTTTCATTTTTCCACTTTTCTTCAAAATATCCTTATTTTTCTTTTTCGACTCCATCTACCACTTACATCATCAACATTTTCTTTTTCTTGTTTTCCTATTCCCTTATTATCTTGAACCACTTCAGCATGTTGCTCTTCACCCATATGAATTCTTACAACTATTGTATCATCAATTTTGTACAAGATCTATAGTCTGGCCAAGCAAAGAAGAGCCTCTGGCAAGATGGGAAAATGACTCCAGCTTGGTCAATATTTGTTCAGGAATTATAAATGTGGTCTCAATAATGGATCAAATTGTTTCCTACAATTTGAGATCAAATTGATAATTTTTGAATCAATATTGACTGAGCTTTACTTGGACAGACTATAGCTACACTGATTCCTACAAACTTTCCACAATGTTTTTTTGTACACTTGAAAGAAAGTAGCCAGTTTCGATCTCCTTGACAGGCTTTGAAAGCCTTCATTTTACGCACTAGTGCGGAATAATCGGCTGATATTTGGGCCTTATAGCCGTACAAGATAGGAAAAATCAGCTGTCAACAAAATTTTTCGTTGACTTAGCAGCGCATTCCATGCAAATTGGTCGACTAAACAGGTAAGTCGACTATTTCGAATATTTTCCAACTGATTGCACCAGACGATTTAGCAGATGATATTCTTCAAACAATAATTTTTGTTCCGTATAATTCCACACCTAACTTTTTGTTTTGATTGGGAATTGATTTTAGCGACTAATAACCTTTGTTGAAATTAGAATCCTGAATTTATTTCAAAATAAATAAAACGGAAATTACCAATATGGAATTTAGCAAGTTGAATTCGTATGTCGTATTTATAAGAACGTTTTCATCTTATTCTAATAAGCCTTTCTATAAAGTGTACCAAAAACACAAATACACGTTTCGAAAACGTTCGCGACGTCGCGAATACTCACCTTTCCAGCCTCAGCTGATCGCTTCGGCTGTAAAGCTCCGTATTCTTGACGTCGCAATAGTAGTTTATGCAACGGTTGTATAATGGGAGCCTTTATAGCATGAGGTGAGATGTAAGTTAGAGCCACGAGCGAAGCGAGTGCTCTAAATATTTCACGAATGCTATAAAGGCCTAATACAACCGTTGCATACACTATTTTATCTACATCCACCAGTGTAGTTATCAGTATCAGACCAGTATCAAGCTATAGACCACCAGTATCAAGCTATCTGTAAGTGTACACTATTATAAAAATCAACATACTGTCGTTTATTTAACTTCTTTTGTCTCCATCCTACTTGGACTGTTATGATAATCAACTTATTACTTGCTAAATATGTTAAAAATAACATATCAGTCAGAACCACAAAACGCATTCAACAAGCAACAAAATCGTGAGTGTTGTTGTAAAAGTGAAAGTTATTAACATATCCACTAACAAAGTTATAAGTATATTTAACTATTTAAACTTTGGACTATTTAAATTAGTTAAATATTCAAATACATAAATTGAAATATTGACGAAAAAATACTGATAGGCTACTCAATTCCAGTCGCAGTTTTGATTTTGAGGTTAGTTGAACACTGTTTACTTTTTATCACCTGATTTCAAAACGAAACAAGGAATGTATCATAAAGTGGAATTTGGACTGTATCGTAAAGTTCCTCCTGTGTCGAAAAACGTTCATTACGACATGGTTCTGAGATTCCGTTTTTAAATGGTAGTCATTTCGATTTCAATTGTAAAATTGAAATAGGAATTTTTCAATACGCCCGTAGATAAAACAATGTTTTCAAAACTAGTGGTGTAATATACTATTACGAAGTAGAAAAGGTGAAAATGGAGTGTATGAAGTGAATGATTTGGAATTGGAGCGAATGAACTACGAGTTTGACGTCTTTAAAAGGGAATATTCTGGATGAGAGAGCTATTCGTGCTATTTTTCTTGGATGATTTGGATAAGTTGAATACTAGGATTAATTCTACGGAAGATGGTCGAGCACCGAAAATTATCATCTTGTTTCTTATTAATTGAAATACTGAAGAGAATTCGTCCCTCCATCCATTTCAAATAGTCTGATATTAGTTAAGATTATGAAAAGATGGAGAGGGTGGCAAGTAATTAGTGATGAAGTAGAGGAAATTACTGAGTGCAACTTTTAGCTTTTCTGGCGAATGGAACTGTAAGGATGCATTTATAGTGAGATAGCCGATATCGATGAATATGAAAATAAGATTAAATATTATATTCAGGACCAGTCATTGTAATCTAACATAAATAAAGAAATTTAAGAGGGCCATATGAACTGCATCGCAAGTCACATTTTTATTTTCATCATCGACATCGGCTATTCCACTATAAATACATCCTGAGTGTTATGGTCCTAATCATACGAGGCCAAAAAAGAGCAGAAGATAGACGAAGGAAAGGGGTTTAGAAAGAAAGAGGCAGAGAAGAAAATAAAACCAACGAGAGAGAGAAAGAGAGTGTGAAGTTTAATTCATTAGAGAAGGAAAAGACCGAGAGTGAGCTGAAGAATTGAGAACAGGAGGGAAAGAAGAGAGAAAACAGCAGTGCATCATGAGAGAAAAACCAAAAGAGAAAGAGTAGGAGAGAAAGAGGGAGAGAGAGTAGGAAGCTGAGGAGACAAACATTTTCACATCGATAAATTGCTGATAACGCTATTATCGTACCGCACTAGATGCCTTTTAAAAGCCTACCATTATGTCTGTCGGGGGAAGGTATTCATACCCCTTCTACTCTTATTCTAAATTTCACAAAGTGAGTCCAAACCCTTTCGAGTTATTAAAGGAAATATCGGGTTGATGGTCCTTTATTCGATTTCCGCCTGCGGCCTTTTCTCGCTCTTTTATGCTTGCGCCTCTCTTGCTCTTCCATAATTGAATTCTGATTGCGCGCTATTATTAGTGAGATAATTATTTATTGTTCACTTAAGGTTGCAGTTTCAGGTGGCCTGTAATGATTAGCAATTGCTTGGATAGTAACTAGCCTTGGACAAGGTGGATTCTAAGTGCTAGAGAGATTGACAATCTCTCTGGACTGAGAAAATCAGAAAGTGAGAGATAGAAGGAAGAGAATTAAGAACTCAGATAGAGAATTTTTTCTATAGAAACGATAGATTGCTATCTAGTCTTGTGACTAATGAGCAACTTTTTTCTTGCCTAAACTACTACTAATTACTTCATAAGAGAATCCTCCTTAGGGTCTCTTATTTACATTTTAGCATTTTTAGTACATTATTGACTATACTACACAGGTGGGTTTCACTCATTTCCACTGCTCTGCTTTTCCACTGGACACAAGACACTTGAAACAGCACTGAACCAGTTTAAATGGCTTCTTCCTTTTCAGCCTCCTCACCTATCCTTCATTCCTCAGCAGCTGGATTGCTTTGATGTTGTCATGTTGGTGGAGTTGGGCCTCGTGTTTCTCAGCATGCCTCTGGATTTCGGTGGATACCAGGTCGACTTGCAGGTCTCTGTGAAGATCGCTGTTTCTGACGTACTAAGGAGCACCAACAATGTTTCTTAGCACCTCATTTTGAAAGCATTGTATGACTTTGATGTTACTGTCTTTGGTACACCCTAAAAAAATAATATTCGTGTAACCTGGCTGGCTCAGGTCTGGTGTCAGAGTTTTCAGGTCGCTCCTGACCAATTTCAGGGCCTCTGACATGACTTAACGACTGTTTCAGGCAGCCGGGACCGACGGCTTAACGTGTCCATCCGAAACACGGGGAAGTGGCCTGAGAAAAATTTCTGGTCTGACCTGGGTTTGAACCCGGGACCTTTTAGGGTATACCCTCAAAGTTGTATACTGAAGCTTTGCATCTAAGGTCAAACCTAGGTACTTTGCATCATTGGCATATGGTACAATCTGGTTATTAATAGATATTGGTATAGGTTGAGACCTCTTATTGGTAAAATTGATGTGAACCGATTCTACCTCATTAAGTTTAATCTTCCATTTTGTTGTCCAATCTTGAATTTTTCTAAGAGATCTTTGAAGTTTTTCTGTGGCACTTTCAATCTTGTTATCTATAGCCAATATTGCTGTGTCGTCTGAAAATGTTGCTATTGTATTATTCTCAAGATATGGCAGATCACTCGTGAATAGAAGATATAGAATTGGCCCCAAAACACTACCCTGTGGTACTCCTGCCTTTATTTCTTCAAGTCCAGAATAAGCATCTTCATGTTTGACTCTGAAGTACCGTCCAGTTAAATATGAATGTAAGATGTCTGTGAACTGCCTTGGAAGTAACATTTTCAACTTATGAATTAGTCCTTCGTGCCACACTTTATCAAAAGCTTGACTCACATCCAGAAATGCTACAGAACAAACTTACTTTTTTCTCTTCCAAAGATTTTTCTATTACATTCACTATCCTGTGTACCTGATCAATTGTTGAGTGTTTTTTTCTAAAACAAAATTGATGATCTGGTATCAATTTTTAATCTTCAATAATAGGTGTCAGCCTTTTTAGCAAATATTCTTTCAAATAGTTTAGACATTACTGGAAGCAAAGAAGCCGATAAGATGAGATGTTGTGAAGTTCTTTACCAGGTTATGGTATCATTATTACCTTTAAGTCTGAAAACAGCATTTAAAATATTAGTTAATTTCACTACAGCTTTCCTTGGTAAATTTTCCAACACTTTTCCTGTTATCAAGTCAAATCCTAGTGCTTTGTTCGTGTTTATTTTTTTTATTTCTTTCTTTACTTCATCCAGTGAAACATGTGGAAACTCTTGACTCTCCTGAATAAAATCTTCTTCAATTTCTAGCTGATCATGGTTGTGTGGTTGGAATGTGTTTACCAGATGATTGACAAATGCTTGTGCTTTTTCTGTATTGTTTCTAGCCCATGAACCGTCCTGTTTTCTAACTGGTGGTGCATGTTGAATGGGTCTCTTCAGTTTCCTGGCTGCCTTCCAGAGAGAATAGTCGGTGCTTTCATCTCTTGTTAGGTTTCTCAGATAATTCAATGATTCATTCTTAATTTGTTGGATTTCTCTTCTGAGCTGTTTAGTTAAAAGATTTTGTTGCCTTTTATCTTGTGGAGATCTTGTTTGCTGCCATTTTTTCCTAGCTCTCCTTTTCTCAGCTATCACTTCCCTCACTTCTGTTGGGTAGCTATTTCCTGCAGTTCTTCTTCTTAATTGTGGGGTGTTTTGCCAAGCTGCCTGTTGTACGTCAATGACAAATATTTCCAGTTCTCCATCAATCTGTTCTATGCTTCTCAATGGTACATCAAGGATCATTTTTTCTTCCAGCATCTGTTGAAATCCTCCCCAGTCTGTATGCGTATTAAGTCTGTAGCATTGGTCGTTCATTTTGTTTCTGTATGATAGTTCCACTCAGCTGTAGAAGGATTGGAGAATGGTCAGAATCAAGGTCGAAACTTTCCTCAATACTCAAGTAGTTGAAACTCACATTTTCAATTAAGAATAAATCTATGTGGTCTGGAATTTTTCGTGTATCTGATGGCCAGTATGTTGGTTTTCCGGTAGAAATAGCCTCACAATTATACTCCACTATAGCTTTATGGAGCTCTCTGCGTTTAGTGGTTGTTGAACGTGACCCCCAAAACACGTTTTTTGCATTAAAATCACCTCTAAGAATGAATTTATTACCTAACATCTCAAATAAAGCTATACATATTCTTCTTTTCGAATGGAATGTCTAGGTGGGCAGTAGATAGCAGCCACAACTAAATTATAACTCCTTGTTTGAACAGTCACACTAGATAATTGTACTCTCTCAGACTCATATTTTATTTCTTCATGGTGTTGAATATTATCCTTAATAATAGGACAGTACTTCCACCTCGCGCAAAATTATTGGGATGAATAGCATGGTAAGTCCCTCTGATTCTTATGAAAGATTCTTTGGTGAAATGAGTTTCAGAAACTAAACAAATATCTATCTTTTCGAGATTCAATACAGCTTCTAATTCTTGTTGTCGTTTAATAAGTCCATTAGCATTCCATTCAATTATTCTTAAAGTATTTATTACAATTTGGAAGATTTTTACAGCTTCTCAAGGCGGCTTTGGAGACTGAGGATACTTTTCTCTTGCTTATCCAACTTAAAAATATGTTAGATAACTATGTAAAATAACCTTCAGAACCTGATTTATATCTCCTTCTACATTATAAAGCGGACAGCTATTCGAATTAGAGCCATGATTGTCAGCAACAGTCTGTGCAAATGTTCTTTTACTTTGAGTAGACATACGAACTCCTACCTGCTTTGGATTTCTATCTCCTTGTTTTGTAATTATTGGATTTTGACTAATTGATTTCTTTAGAGTGTTCGACTTACTTTTTTGAGCTCCATTTTTTATTTTCTGTAGTTCAATAGCCGCAGTGCAACCTCGATAACTCGCAGGATGACGATAACTACAGTATTTATTTATTGACTTTTACAAAGGCGAAGTTATGACTCAACGGTCCTCTCGTACGCTTAAGAACCTTACAAAGCAAGCATAGTGAAATTTCATACACAATGTATGGAGCTAGCCAAGAAACGCCCCTCTTAAATTCAATTCTATGGTTGGCTGACAACCACCTTACACTCAGTTGACCAATCATAAGCCAGTTTCCGATAAAATCTCCTCCATATAATAATTCTATAATAATAATATTTTTACCGAATTGTTGTAGTTTTTCAAACTTTTTTCTGGTAAAAGGTCGGTATTAGATCATGAATAATGAATAGTTTGAGGTCTATTTCATTATATTCATCGTAAAAAGAATAGAATTAATGAGTAAGATTGGAGTGTTAAATCATTTTTTCATCTTATTTCATACAGCATAAAACTATTGAAGTCTAGTACTGGCCTAAGTTACACAATAAAAGTAAAACTGAGTCCAAATTTTTCAAATACACTACTAACTTGAAAGAATCTTACCAGCCTGAATACATAAATGAATATTTTATTAGGAGTAGGACAATATCGTCAAAAGTAAATCAGCGTATATTTTCGTGTATGATACACCATTCATCATTTCCTTGCTAGCAGCCATTTTCTAAGGAGGAACTCACGAAACACTGTCAACCAATAAGAAAAGAACAGGCGGGGCATGGAGGCATGTCCAAGTCAAATCTGTAACATTACCCGTCAACTGCTGCCATCTATTGGTTGAATTTGGAAACTTTTCAACCAATGTTTTCGGCCTTTTTGATCGTAGGCGGAGCTTGGAGGTGTGTCAAATGGAAGTCGAAGCAAGTCACCCTATTGCTACTGCCATCTGCTGGCTGAATTAGGAACTATTCCAAATGTTATTCAAGAAAGTTAGATAGAGCAGTGAAAATGGCTGAAATCTCCAATTTGTTTGTCATTGAGTTTCCGATTTTTTGTTAAAACATCTTATTTTTCAGTGAAATAAAATATTAATGCTGATTTCCAATATTTCTGTGTGAAAAATTTATTGTTCCCTTCCTTATGTGCTTTCAAGCAAACTAATAAAATAAATTAATAAAAAATTTAATATTTCAATGATAAAGTACTGTACAATGTGACAGTTTTGCTCAATGTAGATAGCCTTTAGTTATTTTGTATTAATTTCTGTAGGCTTTTGCTTATCACGTATCCAATACATGGAACTATGAAACAATACGTTGGGATACAATAAGTAAGTCCCTATAATCTTTTTTGCCTCATCACATGCAACATTGGGATTGCTTATGAGAAAAATGTGAACATGCAAGGCAGCTTGAATTATGTTTGGCTTTGAATATATCGTAATGTGTTGGATTGCATTTGTCTGGTAGGCTAATACGCCTGAAAGAAGGAAGAGAATAAAGAACTCAGAAAAAGAGTGAAGGAGGAGAGTGAAAAAGGACGATGGCTGTCTCTATTTGTTGGAGAGATAGAGAGAGAATTGGAAAATGTGAGATGAGTTTGTTTGTTTGTTTGTTTATGAGGGTGAAGCCCACATGAGCTCATAGGCTAATAGAGATTATAACATTACTATGGACTGAATCAGTATAAATTTAAGCTATTATAGACCACTACATCCAAGTAGATTACGAAATATTTATCTGGCTCACAATATTCACTTCGTTAGATATAAATATAGATGAGTTATAAAGAGGAAACTAAATAAAATGTCAAGTTATTGTGATTCAATGATGAAATAGTCATTTGGACAAATGGTCATAATTTTATTGCTGTTGAATATACAAATTTATTTAAAAAGAACTAGAATAATACTCCACTTTTAAATTTTCTTCTCCTTGCATATGTGTGGCTTTGTGTATGTCCATACTCGTTTCAGTTGTCATTCAAGAACTATTTTCCATAATAATGAGGGATTTGTAGCAATGGAGTTATCACGAGGTTTGATCAGGTTGGAGTTCTCATCTTCGATTTTAATAGTATTGGGAATACAATATTTTAAACTATACAATAAAAGTGGAAACTCTAGCCTACAGTAAAGGAATGATATCTATATCATAAATCTATTGTGTACTGAGCAGTACTCATAGCAAATGGAATAAGATTTCAATTCTCTCTTAGGAACATGAATTGCAATCTTCCAGGTCGAAGTCGAGGGAATAGAAAAAAATTATAATTTATATTCTTATAACGACTTATTACGACAGTACATAAATTTTTATACAATATGTAATAAATATTTTCATACAAATCTTCTCGTTTTAGATTTTTGTGTGGAACTGACTCCCAACTGATTCACAGTGCACAAAATAATGAGCATTCAGAATTCAGATTCGAGTGGAATGGTTTTACGAGTAGTCTAAACTAAGTCGTAACTACGCAGCAAAATGCAGGTCATGCAATCGCGTGTTGGAAACAGCCTCTTAATGCACGCAAAACTGAGAATAAAATTCTCTTCGTCTATTAGTACTCGGTAAATCTATTTCTAGGCAGTTAACCCACTATCCAAGCTTTGTGATGGGTCAATGCAATGCATCTCTCTAATAAAAAAAGCTACAACACAAGCTAATACCAGACACACCCCCTAATGCAGTTGAGACATTTAAAGCACTTGTAGCGTTCTCCGAGCTCGCAAGGTAGGCTGATGTACAATTCACAATGTACAAGGTAGTGTCAAATACCTAGGACACTTCCACCTCATTGTGATTCACTAGGAAGTAGACTTGTAAATATTAGAATTTTCGCGATGGATCTTTTCAATGGAATGCGTTATATCGTTGTTTAGTTTTCAATACATTATCTTATTTTAAATTACTTTCATTTTTAAAAGTAGAAACCACTTGTATTCCAATGTAAATTTAGAAAATCACTTACTTTTGGCATAGTGAACTTAACTTTCATTCTCCTCTCCTTTTTTAAATCTCTCACTAATTCATCTTCCAGTCCCATTGGAACTTACTTTTATCCTATTTTCTCACCAACATATCAATTTTCAATTTATTTCTTGATTCCCCGATTCTTTTTCCGCACCAGCGAACAAAACTCGACCAACCACCGCTTTGCTTTATTGACTGAATTTACCCAGCGAAGCGTTCAAAGTGGTAAGATTATTGAACAGGATTTGGCAATATCCGAAGATGATTCTACGTAGAGACAGCGAACTCATCTCGAAAGGGACTCGGTGATTACTGAGGTTGGAAAATAAGGGCAAAAGGGAGTAAGGGCAATGAACTGAAAAAGGAGACGGATCACAATCACACCAGACCTCGCATTTTTCACGAGGAAAAGCATTTTCCAAGCCCTTAAACCAGACCAACAATCGATATCCGTATATGCTGTCTGCTGCATGCCATTCATAGCATTGTTTTTACAGTCAAGACACCACTCGGAGATATTTCTTTATACACTGATCATCAACATGGAGGTTAAAAATCTGCTTTCTCAGAATCACCTCATATTTTCATGCTTGTATTCTCATTCTTTCCAGAAGATGTTTCTTTTTCGATAACCGAAAGCTCAAAGACATTCTTTAATATCTTCAAACTGACAGGAAACTTTACAAGTGAGATTACTGTTCAATTTGAACAAAAATTGATTTTTAGGGAAGAGGAGTAGCAACAAGTGAGTTAAATGATTTTATAGAAAAAACTTGTTTAAAACTTCAAACCATCATTTGATGTAAGAATAGAAGATATATCTTTATTTTCAAAACAACCGGTTTCTAAACACGTTTTTATAGTTGGCCTATTAGTTTTAAATTCATGAAGATGTTCACAGAAAATAAAATGAGATAGTGATGGATGAAAAATGAATTTTATCTCAAATTATAAAGCCATTGAGGACTCTCATAAAGAGAGTGATCATAATTCCACAATGGTACGTTTTATTCCTTTCAAAAACATTCCAATTTCAAGATTACTCCGATTAATCTTGAACTTTACCCTAGTGAACCTACTTGGAGCGTTTCAAAATATCATATTCCGATAAATAAAATGAAAGATCAAATACCCTTTAAAAAAAGCTTTGGAAGTATTATTTCACAGACATGTTTCGGGTCCAAGCCCATTCTCAATGTAATTAGAATAATACTCTAATTAGAGATGAAATAGAATATTATTATAATCACATTGAAAATGGGCTTAGACCCGACACATGTCAGTAAAATAATACTTCTAAAGTTTTTTTTAAAAAGGGTATTAGATCTTTCATTTTATTTATCGATTAATTTAAATAGCCCTAAGTTTAAAGCTCAATTTTCATATTCCGATACTATATTTTCCATAATATATATATTATATATTACTATATACTATACTTTTTGATCGTATTTTTCTATGTGCCACATCATAAATGATAGTTCTTGATCCAGTCAATTTCATCTTTATAATACTGTACAATACCATAAAATCTACTTCAATTCCAATTTATAATGAGGTCTGTGAAAACTTCTGCTATACAACAAAGCCATTTTTGCATTCTATCAAAAATTCCTGTGCAATTTGATGTGCGATGGCACCGTTTAATGTCGCTGCTTTGGAAGCTGCTTACAGACGTTTCGCGTGATGAGAGACCGAGCCAGATGAGTGATGTGGAGCTCTGAATAATTCATACACAATGTTGACAGTCTGAAGAGTGTACACATTGCTCTACAATAACGAGATTCCCATTTAGGCAAGCCATTCACAAGTGCGGAAGCTGAAATGTTAGCAAACTTCGGTGGCTAGAAAGTACTGTGTATACCCTACTGCTGAAGTATTATCTCGACTTCATAAGAGAGATACGTCCAAGAACTCAACAATAGCAGACATATATCTTCCATTATCAGACACCGTGTATCATTTGGAAAAGTTTTTCCCTCGAAAATAATGGATAGGAATAGCATGCACAACAATAACATTCAGTGAGATTCGAAGTATAAGTTTTGGGTATTCGGATGGATTGAACCCATTGTGTGTATTAGTATGTTGTTGAGTATCAATCACTCTAACAAGAAAACTCGAAATTAATAGACAGTTGTGAAGGAAAAACCACTCCATTCACGTTAGAAATAAAAGTCTATACAGTATTACGAGATAATGGAGAGACAATCCTTGATTGATGGCTGATTACAACTAAGATTTATTGGAACCTTTTTATTATCTTACAACTTTAGATTCACAGAATAATATTGTTTACCTAGAGTCCTTCTACTTGACCTTTTTAATTGAATAAAAAGAATCACCTGAAAAGGATTCATCAAATACTAGAATCAAAGTTAAAGCAGATTTCAAACGTAGACACCATATTACTCCTACAATATATAAATAGCGTTCAATATTACTACCAAGGTCATTAGAGGTCACGTTGAGGTCACGCAATAAAATTTAACTTTTCATTAGGGCGCCATCAATTTCATATTACAGTATGTATCTACATGGGACACATCCAGCAACAACTGTCCAATTGAATGTGACACGAGAACGGTCTTGTTAGGTGGCATGATTACTTCAGCTTGTTATTGTTGTTGTTAATCAGTGGTCGATACTGTTCCCCACAGGTGGGTTAAGCTGAGTGGGCGGTCACAGTATTTTAGATGGTCCAAGTGAGGTGGGAGTGGGGGATGGGTTGATTGGTCCTGCAAGTTTACCTGGATTATTTGAGTGTGTTGCGAGAAGATAAGATGCAACTAATCGAGTAAATACTTGCAGTGGAAGTTCTGTTAATGATTCTATTTTTGGTCGAAGAGCTACCTGCGCCTAGGGGAGGAGATACATTACTGGTCCATCATAAACCTTATTGAATTTGGTTTCATGCTCATGACCTGTGATATTTTGGTGGCACAAAAATAATATAGGTTCTGTTATTTTGTGGAGAAAATCGGAAATCAAACGAATGTTGTCGCATACATTTCTTAATAGTTTGTGGAATTTAATTTTTTGTTTAGGGCACACATTTTTTCCGTTGTGATAACATATCTTAACTTTTTTAAGCTAACGATTGAAGGCTCTACGTTATAATTAAGATTCAAGAATGAAATTTAAATTCAAGCTCATTTCATTCGACATTTTCAAACATAAATAAGTAAATTGTAGCCTAAACTGTTATTACAATAAAGAATAATGATAGTGTTATTAAATCAAAACTACATTAATATTCTTTGTTGAAATCGACCTATATTAAATCCTGGAGTATGCGATTTTATTGTTTAATCCAGAACTATTTCTTGATAGTATTTACAATGTATCTAATCTGTTTATTCTATAGGTTTGATCAAGATTTAACTGAAATTACGGAGTTCCATCTCTAATTCGAATCAATGCAAGGAGATCAAAATTGAGCCGAAATGATGTAGGGTTTCTAATCGTTACTATAATGTATGGAGAGGATGAGCAATTAGATAATATAATGTTTAAAAATAGATTATAATTGTTTTAATTAATGATTTTCCGAAAAGTAAAATACAGTAATTTTAGAAGTTCAGAAGAAAACATAATGTGAAAAATGAGAGAGGAGCATTTTATTAAAAAAACTATCTTTATGAAGACTAATACATGTGACTGAATATTTCGTGTGATATGTGACAAAAATAGAAGAAATTCAACTTGAAAGGTGAACTTTACACTATTTTATTCACTTTACATTTTTTTTATCACTAATGCTTATACGTCTATAACGCATCCATAGACTGAATTATGGATTCAACTAATGTTGATTCGCGATTAAAATCGTTTAAGGAGTAATAATTAACGACCACACAATCTCAACCGAAAACTTTCAACAGACACTTGACTCCACCATCAATTACTACTACTCAAGAAGACCAGAGTGAGCTCTACTCAGCTGCCCTCTCCAATATACTTGTAAATTCGATCCGAATCTTGAACGGCGGTAAGTTGAGCCCTGCTTAAGTGAAACCTCGCCCACAGCATGACCTCTCGCCGGCCTCAACATTGTTATCCTACGCGCTGCAACTTCTCAGGAGAGCCACCTCAATTTACTGCTTTCTTTCCTCATTCTACCCGCCTCCTTTCCATTTCCTACCTCATTTCCCCTCTCCTCTCCTAACTCGTATCGAATCGTAACTCCTTGATGAACGCACTCACATGCTCTACCAATTTCTCATCCTTCTCATTTTGTGTTCCACTCTTTCTTCCTTATTGTCTTGTACTCCTTTATCTTCCCCATCTTGGTGAACCATATCCATGAACCTTATCATGGACCTTATCCATGTTTCTTATCGTATCATCATCATCTTCTCAGAAGAATTTTCCAACATTTTTCAATTCATTTCTCAAGAACCGTAGTTTATTTATATTGTTCCTCTCCCTATTTTCAATTTTTATTTTCGTGTTCTACTTCAATTTTTTCTACTCACTGTTTTCCTTCATTCAATCTAACTAGCTTTTCCTTTAACATCTCTTTAATTTACAAAGTACATCTCTTTCTATTTACAAAGCAATATAATTTTTCCATCCTTTTTGTCGTTTTATCTTCCATCCCTTGATGTTCTTCATGACCTATTATTGTTGTTGTTATAATCTTCATCACCTGCATACTGTCAGTTCTCATATTATCTCTCTTCCCTTCTCACTCTTTTTTCTTATGTTCTCCATCCTAATTCATCATTTTGTTTACACCATCTTCGCTTTTCACTCACCAAGAAATTGATAAGCTTCGTTACCTCTAAATTAGTAGAACTTCTCTTTCTGTTCACATGTCAAGGACCCCAACGTGGTGTGTGATGATTAATAGTTATGTCATTGTTCTCCAAAAGTGAAGAATTCTCTCGACTCTCTTCAACTGTCTTCATAAACCTTATAGTCCAGTCAATGAAGCCTGTCCACACGGGTGTAGAGTGCATGAAATATGTCCCAATTTTTGACCTCGGGGATTTGTTTAGACTAGTTGGGAGGTTAACATACTAACATAACCTATTCACTTTTCTCTAGGATCAACCGTTTTCGGGTAATATGCGAAAAACTAAAAAATTGGACCTTCTACTCCCCCTCCATTGCACATACACTGATGAAGTCGATTTTTGAAGTTCGTCTCCACTCTTTGCAGTATATGAATCGGTATATTGGCAATGGCGTCGCGAATGTTGTTCTTGAGGTGTGCTATTGTGCGTGGTCGATCGACATAAACTAAAGATTTCAAATAACCCCATAAAAAGAAATCGCATGAAGTCAAATCTGGAGAGTGTGCCGACCATTGGAGATCGCCTCTGAGAGAGATAAGCCACATGAATTTTGATGAGCAATGAAATCGCGTTCAGTTGATTCTTACACAGCAGCAAATTTATAGGGATGGAATTGAAGGTCTTCATGGAGAATTCGTCGAACAGTGGTGTCAGAAATTCCCATAGCAGCTGCGTGTTTGTGACCCGAACGCCGGGGAGAACGAACAACTGACTGCCTCACTCTTTCGATATTTTCCGAAGTTCTAATGGTCTATTGAAGCCCATTTCTGGGTTCAGTGACAGTTCAAAAATGAGTTAACTCACAACAGAATCGAATCACGGCCAGGAACGAGTCTGTGAGGAGGAATTTCAAAGCGAGCGCGGAAGGCACGTCGCGTAGTGGCCATTAGAAAAGAAGCTATCGACTGCTAAGGCCCGCTGCTCTCTAGCTCTAGACCAGAGCATGATGGCAACTGGCTGGAAGGAGAAACAAACTTGGTAACTTCCCTCTTCAGTTGCACCCTCTCACGCCACTCTAGCAGTCCAACTCACCGGGTGGGAATTTTTTCAAATAAGTAAGTTTCTCTGTCTCACCTTGTACTTAAACATATTCCTTGCCATTTTTTTATAATCATACATGAATATTCCCCTCATCATATACCCAATTCTTGTTATTTTCTCTTTCACTCACCATTTTTTTTCGAATTCCATTTCGGTTTCATTCTTCTCGATTTATGCTATCCACCCCTGCTTCAATCAAACCACACTCTTTCTCTTCAACTCACTCCTTGTCTTAGTTTCCCTTCTTTCTTCCTAAATGTCGTCCTTACTTTCTCTCTTTCCTGTTTCCTCTTTCCCTTCTCACTCACTACTTCTATCTCTTATATTCGGAATATTATTATTACCTTGATTTCTCACTCGCTTCTCGCACTCATTTTCTCGTCCAATCCCAATCAGATATCTCTATCTCTCTCTTACCTCAATCAAACCTTTCTCTCACTTTCACCCAATAACACGCTCTCTTTCTCTCACTCTCTCCTCAAACACATGCTCTTTCTCTCTCACCACAATCACACACTCTCTTTCTCTCATCGTCATCCCAATCACACGCTCTTTCTCTCACCTCAGTTACACGTTTTCTTTCTCTCCTCTCATCTTTCCTATCTATTCCTCTTTTCGCACAGTACACATCTCTCCGATGTTCATTAGATGAAAGCGGTCTGCTCCAGCAAACCAACCTCTTCGAGGGCTAAAAGGGGTCTGAAAGATGTTGTTGAACCGGGGTTGGAAGGTAAAGGGGGTACTACCCCGAGAACCCCGGTGACTTAATTAATGGCCCCACGCCAAGACAGGTAAGTAATGGATGCCTCCATTGCTCCCCGCGCTCCCCTCCATCACACTGCATAATATCTCTCTTATTCTCTTCTCTCTTCTTCTCCTTTTCCCTATTCTCTTGATCTTTCGGCTACCCGTTCGTCATGCTCTCTGGCGATCATTCTAGGCGCGTAACCTAACTCGATAATTGTTGCTACAGGCCACACACTTTCAATAGTTGGCATGAATGTACCCCACTATCATTTCAATTGTCTGCTATTTGATTCACAAGCAACACAACTGAGATCATTAATTTTGGAACGATGTCTACTAATTACCGTGGGGTGTACGCAGGGTAGCCTATATACTTGAATAATTCTACACAGAGTTGAGGCGTGAAATTATATTAGAACACCTTCCTCAATTAGTACGAGAAAGAAGGTACAGATGTTATGAATGATTATAGAATATAGATGCTACATTTTCATGATCATAAACTAAATTTAAATGATTCTTGAATTCTCAATTTTCATTCTCTTTTGAACAAACAAGAAAACAATAACATTTCGATCCTAATCAATTTGATAAGTTCCTGAAAAGATTCAGTCCCATTATCATGTACACCTATGAAGTTTTAAATAGAACGTAGTAGAAAATACCGGAAATTGCATTACACAAAAAAAAACTCTGAGACCCTATCTTTGTTTTCATATCAGCCTGATTCAAATTCAATAAGTTGTTTACAATATTTATGTATGTTTCTGATTTGTCTTACTGAAGATCTATTATAAATCGATCATTACGAGTGCAATGAGTTATTCAAAAATCAAAATACGGTAGAAAGTAAGTAATTGAACATTTCTCTCGTTGCTAAGCAGCTCATAAGTGGTTCAACAGCCATTTTAAGAGAGCTCGCTCTTTGGTAGCCAATGAAAGCAGAGATGGGCGAATTCTACAGCTAGCCAATAAGAGCAAAGATGGGAGGGCTCTACGGGGAAATAGAAGCGATGGTGGAGGGGAGGCAGCCAACGGGAGTGAAGGTAGGCGGGTTCTATGTAAGCCTAGTAGCTGCCATTATTGTAGGAATTGGAAACTTTTCGTAAGTTATATTTTTATAACAGAGATCTCTATGAATATTAACTGATGAACTGTAATTAGTAACATAGCATCTTATATCTGGACTGTAATTTCAATAATTATACTATATTCATGATATTTCCTTATTACGGCATGTAAAACAAAATTTCTCAGTGAACTTCGGCAATAACAATTGGTAAATGTGTCAAAATGTTTCTGTAAGGAATATTTCAGGAATTTTTAAAGGAATTATTCCTTATCAATTACTGTATTATTTTATTTCAATATTAACAATTATGAGATAAATAATTAAGTTGGCGTTTAATAGCTTTGTTTCTAGACATAATGTAAATTGTATTGTTTATTTTATGAAAAATATTATGATTTTATTATAAACCGTCGAAATTTTTTTATCGAGATTAATTTTAGATTCGTAGAAAATAAACAAGTTCTGATAACTCTATCTCCCTAAATCTCTTAAAAGAAAACTAAAATCTTTCAAATAACACGTTTTGTTCCTGTTCGTATTTCCATAAGCTACTTTACAACATTTCTGGTCATAAATTCCGATAGCCTACAGTAAAACTGCAACAAGTGATAACTATAAATTATATCGCCTTGCAATACAGATCATCAACAAACAAAGAAGCCGAAGAAAGATAAGACGCGAAATGAAAAGTCGATCAAAAACTGGAAGAAAGTAAGAGAGCGAAAAGGAAATAGATGAGTGAGAGAAGGAAGAGGAACAGCTGATGATGAAAAATTGCTTCACGCTAGATCGACGGCAAACTTCACTAGACTTGATGGCCCGTATAAAATGTTCTCTCCTTTCTTTCTATCATCTCATCTAAGCATTTATCTGTCTCGCTTCTTGTTCAAACACAAACGAAAGGAAATTCTTGCGTCGCTAGAAGTTTTTCATCGTAAATCAAGCTAGCGAAGCAAGACATGGGTGACAGCGGAGGCATAGCTGGTCTTATCGCCTGGCAAAGAGAATACTCGATTCATGGCTTACTACTCTGACATAGGCTACTACTACACATGGTAGTGGATTTAGAGGTGGTTGTATAATTTTTGAAAGACAATTTCTCGATCACATTTCACAGAAGACTCAGGGTAGAAGATTTAGGGATTGTTTTTTGTTGTTGTTTTATCAATCTGAGTTTCCGTTCTTATGAATGATCACTTTAGTAAACATCAGTAAAGATCAGTTTATAAACATTTATACTAAACCATACTTTACTGGATTGCATACTTATCACGCTGAGGACCAACAATGATGGGAAAATTTCAAGAGCTAGGAAGCAGAATTCATTGTGAAAGCCATATTTTTACGGGTGGTGTGAGCTTCAATATGACTTCAAACTCTGAAATTCCAGTAACATTTTCTCGACTACAGGTTATTAGAATATCATCCAATTAATCAATAATCAGTTTTCCAAATCCGAACTCATTTTCCAAATAATGATTTATTCAATTAACTTTAAAACATCAGTCTCCCGATCAATACTCTGTCAAAACTCTAAATTTCAAAGTTTAGAGTATTTTGAAATTTGAAATTTCAAAGTTTCAATTAAAAAGCAACCGTGATACAATAATGAAATAATCCCATGATATTTTTTCTGCAATTGATACAGGATTCCAACTCTAATTGTATTCCATACATGAGATATTAGAACTATGAATCCCAATATCATTTTTATATCCGATAAAGCTCTACTCAGAAACTCAAACAGACACCCTTGAAATACTAGAAAATCTAGAACAAGAAGTGAAAACTATACACTATGTGATGGGAAAGTACCGTATATCTCAATTTGCACTCTCCATTCTGTGTCGAATGAATATTTCAGTGGCCTCAGTCGAAGCAGGAGTCCAGCAGCAGTCTTACAAAAAATGCGTACAATGCATCTGAAATTCTGAGCGTTAGACTACAAAGAAATAGCCGGCAATACTTTTTCCCTCAGAACAACCCACGCAACAAAGTGAAAAGTTGGCCATTAATATTTCAGAGCCTTGGAGGTAGCCTTGAAACCGCCAAGAAGCTTTTAAAACAGATTCACATCGAATGAGAATCTATTACATTTCTTTTCGTTTAGAGGAAAAAATCAGAACAATGGAGTGATTTCTATCAGGGTTGGTATCCCAAAAAAAATATTTTGAACAAGAAAGGAATATTTTCTTTAAAATTCTCAAAAGTTGAATTTGAGACTCAAAAATTGTAACCCATAAAACAATTGCTGCTCCTATCACAGTCCCATATTTCTTTACAGAAGTCTAAAAGATAATATAAGAAACCTCAATAAAAAAGTGAGCAGATAAAAGACGTTAAAAATTCGGAATAATTTGAAACAGAATCAACGATCCAAACGGTAATTGCGACTAGTTTACGATCGAGACTAAATTAAATATTTCCGGAAACTTATAAAACACTACATTAGAATCTGGGAAAGCGTGGGTGAGTCTAATTTTGTGGCCGCCAATAAAATACGTATAGATTATGAATACACTGGATGCTCTCAACTTAAAATACTGGAAACATTTTGTGGACAATACTAGTGACAACGCTTATTTACAAGTTGTGTTCCAATGTTTTGGTTCGCTGCCACAAATATGACAGCAGTCGAGAACCGAGTGACTTGCCAAAGTACACATATATTTCTATAGTCTGTCCAAGCAAAGAATACATTCTGGCAAGAGGGGAAAATGTCTCCATCTCAGTCAATATTGATTCAAAAATTGCAAACTTGATCTCGAATAGGAGAGCAGAATGTTTCCTATAATTCGAGACTAAATCTATAATTTTTGAACCAATATTGACCGAGCTGGAGTCTTTTCCCATCTTGCCAGAATGTCTTCTTTGCTTATAGAGGCTATAATGGGTCGTTGCACATTTGTGACAGACTCAATTGTTAACCAGACGTTAACAACCAATACAGAAATAAATCTTTTTCTGAAAAAAAAACATTTTTTCAGTGAACGAGATCTAACTAGTTCAAAACAGTGAGAACTGGGACAACGAACATTTTTTGTGACAATTTAATCTATACAAAAATGAAAATGATTAATAAATTCCAACACAATTGTATTTCAATATGAAAACCTACTATTTTTTA
The DNA here is from genome assembly GCA_017141385.1 of Sogatella furcifera. NCBI lineage: Eukaryota > Metazoa > Arthropoda > Insecta > Hemiptera > Delphacidae > Sogatella > Sogatella furcifera. The sequence continues at coordinate 25,548,944 of CM029552.1, read as the reverse complement.
ATATGAATAATATCTACCTATTTTTATTCGCATATTAAGCAATTTCAATTCAATGGCAGGTAATAACCCTCAAAACTACCCATTTCCCAAAGATAGAAACAGTTCCAACCTAGGTTAGGATCTAAGGTAGTTTGGAAATGAACAATTTGGTTGATTTACAATTATTTTTACAAGTACTCTCAAAGTGAACATTATCATAAGGATGAAATCTGTCCAATCTTCATTTTTCTAGTAAGACTTAACTTTGAGAGAAAAGTACCGTATAAGTAATAAACATGTTAATAAACAGCCTGAATGTATTTATTAGGCTACACTCCTTCAAATTTACAATTGTTGGGAAAGTTGCTCGTCAGAATAAGTTGTATTTTGCACACATAATTAAAATGACACATAACACATTGACAACAAAAGTTTCTCTCGCTTTCTGAGAGCTTTCGAACTCGTGAATCGTTGACTAATGTGAAAGTTACGAGACGAAAATCTCTTGGGACGGGAATAAGGTCTACTCAGATCTGAAAGCAAAATATCAAGTATCAACGCTGAAATTGAAATTTCAACTCCAAGTTTCAAGTATACTATTTTACAAGATAGCCTCAAATTGAGTTGCGAACTTGGTACAGCATTCAAGGAAGATGTTTTGATAAATCGTTTATGTACGCCTATATTGAAGCTTGATACTCAAAGAGTACACGAATATGAACCGAACAATTAAATGGTAAAAATTGTGTCAATTAATTTCCTGTCTGACGCTTTGATTTGACCAAAAATATTGCAGAGTGGGAAAGAAAATAGAGTGAAGATGATTCTAGGAAAAGGATACTGAAGAATTTTATAACTGAATCCACTGATGCAATACAACGTGAGAGTGAGAAAAATAAAATTGGATTCAAGTTTAGTCCTGAATGTTTCTTGGAAATGCTATTTGTTGAATATTCACTCAAAAATATTACAAAACTATTTCAAGCCTGCAAGAATTTGATTCGACGTTTTCTATACAATCATGCCCGGTTTTTCCAAGCACACTCAAATTTGAGGGACCCTCAAGTTAACTACATTTCCTATACTTATCATAGGAAGTGTCAGCTGTTCATCAAAATTTGAGGGTCCCTCAACTTTGAGTGTCCTTTGAAAAACCGGGCATATCAGTCTCTTAAAATCTAATTCTCCATTCTTTTAACATCGGTTGGTTGACCTACACCGCACCGGAAACAAATGGGAAAGCCAACTTTTCCAGAAATGGAGAATTCACTCGATGCCAAATAGGTCACAAAATAGTTCATCCAGGTTTGGAATGACTGTATGGCTCTTATAGAAGCTATTAAGCAGGGTTAATGTTATATTTCCGCTCGGATTTCATTCTCCAGCTAAAGGCCAAAACTTAACCTTTCTTGACCCCTCAAACACTGTACAACTGAGTTTTATCACCTGATAACTTTGAAGGCAAACCTCATAAAACGATTCTTTCTACAACGGAAATTAGAAGTTTTAAGAGGTGATAAATAACCCTAAATAAACATTAGAAGTTCGAAGAGGCAACAAATTCAGATTTATTGAGTATCAAAGGCTACTTTGGTCAGAATTTTACAAAATATTACATCCTTTACTACAGTCTGTCCAAGCAAAGAAGACATTCTGGCAAGATGGGAAATTGACTCCAGCTCGGTTGATATCACTTCAAAAATTATAGATTTGGTCTCAAATTGTAGATCAGAATGTTTCCTGCAAATTAAGAGAAAATGTATAATTATTGATCCAATACTGACCGAGCTGGAGTCATTTTCCCATCTTGCCAGAATGTCTTCTTTGCTTGGACAGAATATACTTTGATATTACAAACTTTTCTTCAATGTGTACAACCAAATAACACTTACAAATTCATTGATCTTGGACCAGTTAGCTCTCAAAAGAATAGTGGTCCATTTTATTGAATGAATCTCTACAAGTGAAAAGATAATTATAATCTATGATGACATGCAGCTTTTTACAACTTAATTAATAAACTCAAAAACAACTCCTACTGGTAGAGAACAAAAGAGCGCTAATGAGTTGAATTTTCACACCTATTTAGTAAGTCACAAATGTGTCAGCTGTAATAACAGTGACTTATTTTCTTCTCCTTTGTCCTGCGTTCATTCTTTTGAACTCTACTCTTGATCCCACCAATTCTCAGACTTCTCTGTGTTTCAACCGAAATTGAGTGAGAGAGTAAGAAAACGTTGAAGAGGTAAAGAGGAACTGAGAGAGAAGGTGGGAGAGTTTGTGGTCAACCGATGTTCTACACAGGTCCAATTACTAATTCTTGGCAATGGCTGAAAAGAATTCTGCCGATTCTACTTCTCTTCGAAGATTTGCTCTATTTTTTTGGAACTTGTGCCAAGTAACTTACCTCTTTTTTGACTTGGAATTTGTGGTTTCAGTATACGAAAATTCTTCAAAATACGTGAGCTCTGGTACAGTATTAGTCTCCGAATTGCATAAGAAAATTCAAAAGTACTGTTTTTGAGATGAATTATGCTATTTATTTATTTAGTGTACAATATACTGTAATCATGATATTATGATCAGGGAGGAAAAACTAGGCTGAGCCTGTACCACTTCTCTCCCAAATTTTGATGAAATGTTCATATTGTCCCAATGAGGTTATGAATCACATCACGGTACTGTTTAAACACATAATTTTCGATCCAGGAAAAGTAATTTAAAAATTTTGAAGAAGTTTATTGTTTAATTCATTAAAAAAAATTATGTTATTCAGACAAATAATGTGAATTGAATCGCAAACTATAAGCAGCCTATCGTCTAATATTTTAATCACCTAAACTCGAAGAATAAATTTTGATGGAAAAATGAGTGGGATTGTTCTATGAAATTTCACTCTTGTCTCATAAATCAAAACATAAGTACCGTAGGCATACTCTAGACATGAATGCAAATTGTTGAATCACGTTTATTTCAATAAAATGTCTTCTATGACCTTTTTCATTTTTCGAAATTTATTAATTTTTTTCCCAGACATTTCGAGTAGCAGCTCAATTTGCAAGCGAACACGAACAATTATCCCACCGGGTGAGCTAAATCTAATCCATCCACAAACAAGAATTCTCGAAAGACCGTCCCGTATCCTGTAATCTCGATTGGTATCGATTTTCCACCGTCGACTAATTCAATTCGAGCACGCTCCTCAACAAAATAGGAGGGAAAACAAACAGAAAATGAATGACCCAGTGAACCGGCTTATTGAGCTTCCAATACACTTGGACAAGGCAACTCCGCGTTAATATTTTCTAATTAAATACGAACTTCTATTACAGTCGAATGATCAGTGGGGTGGAAAAGAATTCCATATATGAGTGTTCACGAATAATATTGGAAAAACTCGCAGTTTCGAATAAAATTTTTGAATTCATCCGCATCTCCAGACTGATATTAATAATCTCCAGCTCGTTGGCTATGAATGCAATCTCAATTTTTCCTGGTGAATCTATCTCTACCACTCTCTCTCACACTCACTTTCTCTTTCTCCTCTCATCAACACTCTCTCTTTGTATGTCTGCAACACCCTCTCTCTCTCTCTCTCTCTCTCGTTCTTACTCTCTACTTGTCTGATTCTCTCTTTCCTTCTTACTCCCTCTCTCTCTCTTTTCTATCACTCTTTTTTTCTCTCTCTCTTTTCCCTTTGCAATATTCGTTCTTCTGTACAGTTTCACCCACATTTTTCGATACGGTATATCCGATTACGGAAAATCAATCAGTTGAAGCTTAACTAAGCACCCACTACAAAAGCCTCTCCATATCCGATCAAAGTTGACTACCAATTTTTTTCTCTCAACTCTGAGTAGTGAGTACTCATACAAAAAATATTTCAATTACACTTTGTCATGCAAGAGCTAGAGAAATAAAAATTAATTACGTTTGAGTAGAAATTTCTGTATCGATAGAGTATTTCAAAAATATTTATTCATTTTACAATAAACAACATTAGGCTATCCAATTCCTCTTTTCCAAATAATGTTTCGATGATGTGTCCAAGTAATGTGTATCGATGTCATTGGAAAAATTTATTTAGGTTAGATCAGAAAATTATAATTCTAGAAAAATAAAATAAATGAAATAGTAGCTTAGGGTCAATTACCAGCAAACAAAGCGGGCATGTCGATGTCTAGCGATGTCAGCAGCACTGGCGGCTCGTGCCTACGAAACAGGTGAAGTGCTGTACAGTAATATGTACGGGCACTTCACCTGTTTCGTGGTTACAAGCCGACAGTGGTCAGCAGTTCAATCAAGGTGGATCTGAATGTGACTTTCTTCTATTAATAAATTAATGTTACCTACCATTCAATATCTTTAACATAATACTATTTCTTACTTCTCTGTTCTAATTACAAAAAATCTGATAATTTTTGGTTTAACGACGATGTTTGTCTAAAGACACGCTTTTAAATCTGCATCAATCTTGCAAATGGAATAAAAAGCTCTGAAGTTCTAGTGAACAGACGATCAGTGTTCTTAGCGGGAGGAAGAAAGGCATCAAGCGACTCATTTAATTTCTGAAATCCCGGTCTCGATGAACGGGACAAAAACATCTCAACAATGGCCGCTACCGTTTTTCACTCACAATAATATCTGATCAATTTAATAGAGAGGCATTTTGCTGGCTGATTCAGTAAAACTCCCCCCTCACCACTCAACCATCCCCCGCCGGTCCGCCCTAATATCAACACCCTCTCACCCACCCCAGACTAACTCACTACATCAGTTTCTTCTGGACCTATAGCAATCGGTCTTCGTTTCTTACAACACTGTCCAGTTACACAGAATTTTCATAATATATAACACCAATTGAAATAGGAAGATTCTATGTGTTCCAGATGCAGTTCTATCCAATTGAAAAACTGTCATATCGTCATATGAGCGAGAAACCTCTTTGTAACTGGGTATAGGATATGCAGTATAGGTTTGAGTCGATACAGCATTCGATTTAGAAAGATTATTTTAGTTTAATACAAAGTATTTAACATAGCCAGAGGCCTGGGGTGATCTCTACAGATCGAAAAAGAGAGTTTGAGGTAAGAGAAGTAAAGAGGAATTTGTTTGAAGTAAGATTACCCAGCTTTGTTACGAGCGAATACTCAAACTCTACCGAAACAGTTCAAGAAAGAGTTACTATTACAATATGTTCATTCGTGAGGCAACTCTTGAAATTATCGGGTTCTGTGGAACTGCATGATTTTTCTACGTAATCGAATACTGAGTAGAATATCCAATAAATAGTTTAGTGATTTGTTAAATTAAAATAAATGAATATACTTTGAAAACTTTCTTGATGAATAATAGAAAGACTTACTATAAATCACAAAAGAAATAACCAGAACTCTGTAGAAATGAATAGACTAGATATTTTTTCTTACCCAAATTCCCAAGACATACTCGTACTCACCTGAGAAAATACAAAAAGGAAATTAATGAGCAACATAGAGGCAACTTCAAATTCAATATAAAAATTTTAGTTGAAACAATCCGATCTCTTCTTCTTTGACAATTTCGAAAAACATTGTGTAAACCTATTTCGAATAATTTTCAAGACCGATTTAAATTTCTTAATTTGTTGTACCAGGATTTACTTGATTGAATATAGGTGAAGATCAATATTATCTTGTAGCTCACTTATATTTTCCGAAGGTTTAAGCGTTTGATAAAAGTGGGAAGCCACAGATCTTCTAAAGTTTGAAGTGTTCTACATGACGCACGAAAAGTTTGTCTTGAAAGAGCACTCTGGAACTTTCACACGTTCACGTCTTAGCGTTCCAATCCTTCATAGCTCCCTCAATTTTTCATCACTAACTTCTTCATGTCAGCCGCAACTTTTACCTCACTATACTTACAACTAACCACAGGTTAACTCAGTGTCTTCAGGATAATTAATTCTACTCATGAGAGGATATCAAACTTCTGAGTAAAACAGTATAATCTTCAGACTAGGATTAGTGGCAAATAAGAACTTGATTGCTTACTAATACTTATCTTAAGCAGGGGTATTCAAGGATGTAAGGTTAAAAAGTTTCAATTCGAATTGATCAATTGGCCCCAATCATTAATCACCCCTTGAGAAATCACTTCTTGTGCTTCAAGTTTTTCTCTTCTATTACTATTCAATATACGCTCCTTGGTTACTAGCAAGTGGATTGTTGGAGAGTTTGTGCAATGTTATTAAAATTTGCACAATGAACTGAATAATAGAAACTTCCATTCTACATCGTTGATTTGTTTTGATAAATTCAAAACAAGAATATTAATCATAAATATGAAACTTATAAGTGATCATCGTTCTGTTCGTTTAATGTGAATAACTTTTACATCGAAGGAATAACACCCCTAATAAACTGGTGAGAAGGGATGTGTTGTTCAAATAAGCTTGAATAAACGTAGTATCAGCAAACATATTGGGAAGGATATCAAAGAATTCATGTCAAAAAAACCTCGATAAAAGTAATATTTTTCAAAATTAATGATTCATCATCAAGCATACCACGATACATAAAGATTATGAAAATACGAGAGATAATAGAATAATATCTGGTACCAAGCTGCGCTCTGAAGCTGTATGCAGCAGAACTGTTCAATTACATGTAAGGTAAAAGCACCAGTAGTGGCCATGTTTAATGAATTTTTCATAGTTTATGCCGAATTGTGGGTCCATATTATCAGTTATCTCATACAAAAATCAATAAAAATGTAGCCCAGATCCTTTTTGATTGACCTATTCCTTGAGATAGCGAATATGTCAATTGACAAATGAGTAATTAAATTTTTCGTGAAACTCAATTTTGATTCTAAGGTGGCCACTATGATTCAGTAGTGGCCAGGTACTGATTCTATAGTGGCCACATGATGTTTTATGCTCATTAAAAATTATTTTTCTCAAGCTGATTGTTGAAATCATTCAAGTAATGTAATTTTGAATTCAGAACATGATTATAACGCCAGAAATGATAATAGGTTTTATTAAAATGAGTTGAAATGGTAATGCATTGTTGTTGGTTACAAGCCACGTGGAAAGTTAGGTTAAACATGAAAATAGATGTTGTAAAGTTATTTTACCTCTGTGACCTATTCAAAACATTCTTAGGAGAGAATAGATTCAAATTACATCAATATCCGATAGGTGGCCACTACTAGATTATCCACAGTTTCTTGCTCTAGTAGTGGCCAGTCTGCTTTTACGACAAAATATCAGTTGTATTTGGCTAGAAACCTTCTGAATATCATCTAGACATTCTAGAGAATGATTCTAACACCAGAAATAGCGAAATTTACAAACTTCCTAGTCATAATAAAACAATTTGTATACATGCCTTCTTACTGAAACGTCTAAGAGAAAACTCAACGTCTTACTGAAACAACGTATTCGAGTGTAACAGCGACAATGAATTTCTCTCAAGAATCTCTGATGATGCTCTGCGAGCTTCTACTTGAACTGTTTAGCTGCTAAATAGTATAAGCTTAGCCTCTAGCAGGTTTAGAACCCATTTGAAAGTATCAAACCTGTATTATAGAGAAAAAACAATTGAAGTGGCCACTACTCAAGCAGTGGCCACTACTGGTGCTTTTCCCTTATGTGTTATTGTAAAAAATAAATTCAAAATTGATATGATCACCTCTCACAATTTTTTGACATGAACATGTGTTACAGATTTGAATGTAACTCCATTTACTCCAGCTGGATAGCGTTGGTCAGCTAAGGATAACAGCCATTATACGCAGTACTTTTCATGAAGGTACTTTTCAGACTATTCATGAAGGAATATTTAATTCTTTTATTAATCCTGCCAGAGAGTTTTCCCGGACATAAGACCTGGTGCAATCTTATTTTTCCATCACGGTTATATTACATTTCAAATTTCAAGGAAATCGTTAGAGCCGTTTTCTAGATCCGTGGTTCCACATACATACATACAGAAATTGCTTGCTAATATAATATCTGGTACCGAGCTTCGCTCTGAAGCTGCGGCCGAACTGTTGAATTACATAAATATGTTATTGTAAAAAATCAAGGAGCCTCCTTGTAAAAAATAAATTCAAAATTGATCACCTCTCACAATTTTTTGACAGTAATGAACATGTGTTATAGACTTGAATGTAACTCCATTCACTCCAGCTGGATAGCGTTGGTCAGCTAACGATAACAGCCATTATACGCAGTACTTGGGATTATGCCTGAATAAGGAATATTTTATTCTTTTATTAATCCTGCCAGAGAGTTTTCCTAGACATGAGACCTGGTGCAATCTTATTTTTCCATCACGGTTATATTACATTTCAAATTTCAAGAAAATCGTTAGAGCCATTTTCTAGATCTGTGGTTCCACATACATACAAACACACATACAAACATACATACATACATACAGAAATTACTCGCTTAATATAATAGGATAGAATATATTGATTAAAGAATATAATTGATTAATATATAGAATACAAGTACAAAGAATAGAAATAGTTCTTTCTATTCTCTCTGGAAGATACCGTATGATGTCATGTACACTTATCATTTCAATACACTAATTTACAGATTGTAATCTATAGCTCAATTTCGAGTTGGATGAAAATGTTAAGATAAAGATTCAATTTAGAGGATGGCGATTATCTAGAGTGCTTGTCAGAAATTGCAGAGTTTTGCTTCTCGATTCACCTTTTTGGCGATGAAAGAGCATTTGGGAGGAATAGGCGACAAAAGGCAAGCAGGAGGGGTGTGTCGCCCCCACACACCGCGTGGTGGATGTGGAAATGTCAGGGTTCATAGTTGGTTGAATAAGATGGGGGAAACAGTTAACGAGCGTCCCAAACTGAATTTATTCATGGATTAAGAGAGAACAAGGTGAACGAGGGAAAGAGAGTAAAGTAGAAAGAGAACTGGAGGGAAATGGGAGGAATGCGAGAAAGGAATAATAAGGAGGAGAGGAACAATGAAAAAGGATAAATGAAGATAAGAGGAAAGGAAAATTCTGATGAACAATAAGTGAGGGAAAGCAAGGATAAATTTGAAAGAAATGGAATAAGAGGAAATAGAATAATAAGAGATAATGGGAGAAAAATAATATAAGGAAAAATTATGTACAAGAAGAAGAGTGTGAAGTTAAGGATGAAGAAATATACGAATGAAGAATAACAAATGAAACTGAAGAGTGAAAGCACAGAGTGAGAAATACTCCTTCTATTAGTCTGTGTATGGTATAGTCTTACAGAGTAACATTATACTCCTTAATTTGAAATGTGGTAGGATGAGAAGAGCGAGAAGTAGATGAGAATGGAGAGAGGAACATCGTAAGAAAGAGAAGCATCTAAACATTCATATAGAACAAGAAAAATGTTGCAATAGGAAAGAATAGAATTTGAAAGCAGGAAAGAAAGAGGGAATAAATATGAAGAGCACGAAAAAGAAAAAGAGAACAAGGAGAACAATAAGTACAAAAACAAATAATAAAGAAGACAAAGAAGGTAATATTTATGAGACCAAGGATGAATGAAGAGACCATTTTGCATGGACAAGGGTTGTTTTCTAGCTGCAAGGCAGTGTTTCAACCCAGAAATAGACTGGCTCACCCCAGAGATAACCTCAGATAAGCCGCAAGAACCAACAAACACCCAAGTGTTAACAGATTGTGCGTGATACCTGAGATAAGATTGAACACCTTTTGGCAAAGATAATACAAACTGAGCCTCATCGCCTTCCTAGACTGTGGGTTGAACATGAAAATATCCATTATAATTTCTTTGCCACAAGTAGTTATAGCACTCCAATATTTGAAATTGAGTTCTCCTACCACAAAATTCATGAACTACTTGAAAAAAAACAACCAAAAAAATTACTTTGGTTTACCTTTTTAAAATTTTTGTATGATCTCTTTTGACGATAATATTATCACATGATGAGCTTTTTGGACAATGTTTGTTTGTCAATGGCGCAACAGCCCTATGAAGGGCCTAGGCCTACCAGCTGGTTGCCAGTTTCATATTCACTAAACTATAGAGTCCATCCAAGCAAAGAAGACACACCGGCAAAACGGTAGAACGACTCCAGCCCGGCCAATACCGGCCCAAAAGCCATAAATTCTCAAGAGCCCACAGCCCCCGAAACAACACCGACCGAGCCGAAGGACAGAAAATACAGCAGGCGAATAATCATCAACCAGAATAGAGGTGACGTGTGGTTAGCACGTCGATCCTCTTAACCATAAGCCATTCTTCACAACTAAGTGAAGATGCAGAACACCTCTGAATAGTTAATCAGTTAGAGTGTAATGCAACAATTACTATTCCTCCAGAAACGGGAAACGACTGACTGTCTTTACTAACGACAGCCAATCTCCCAAAGGAGATCCCAGGGAGGGGCTTTTTGGACAATACCAGTACTTAAATAATTATTGTATTAGTTAACTCAACATATTATTAGATTTTATTAGTCATGTAGTCTACCTCTCATCCGGATTCTCATCAACCCAAGATCTTCTTAATTTTTTGGAGCGTACTACACCACAATCCATACTAATATCACCGAAGTGGGATCTTCAAAAAATGTCAACCACTTTTTTTAGAGCTAACAGGCCAATAAATCAAAATGTTGAAATTTTAAATTATTTTGTAAGCTCAAATAATAATGATATAATTGTTATGAAGTTATGAGCCTTCCTTTCCATGAACTCCTAACTGCTCAACACACTCCACCATTTATATTCAATTTGTTTCAAAAGTGCAATCATGAAAGCATTCTAGCGCAGGAAAAGTTTCATATCTCACACTTTGCCACGTTGTTTCAGCGACTAAATAGTTTGTAAACTCCAACTCATCATGAATGTGAAAGTTTAATCTCCTAACAGATTTAAACTCGACGGGAATACGGCCAGCTAAATTCAATTTTGCTAGAATAATGCCGAAAAGCCGGAAAGAAAAGAGTGGTTAGAGAGGAAGGGGAGATGAAGAAGAAAGAATAAATGAGATCAGCTAATTAGAAGCAAAAGATTGTATCAAGCCAGCCGAGTATAAACTTTGCGAGTGGAAAGAATTATTCTGGATGAAAAACAGAAAAGCAGAGCAAGAGGGTGTTATACAGATCTTTAATGAAGCAGCAAAAAGTAGATTAGTGTTCAGGCCAGCCAGCTCCAGCAATCTGCTTTCATCATTTTGGGGCTCAGAGTGAGAAAAGACAGCTCCGCAAGATACAAAGGAATTTTTGTATCAGTCCACTAAGAATACTAATAATCTTTACTTTGGACAGACTCCAATTTCAGTATCAAACCAACCTTTAATGGAAGTTGTCATATGAATCGTGAAATACTGGTGATTCACAAGTAGGATCTATTATCTGTAAAAGCAAAGACTCAAGAAGGTATAAAAATGAATAAATATTTATTATTTATTTATTGATCATACTGTATGCTCATTGAAAAGTGAATATTATGAGATAGCTTTGATTCATCATAGTATATATATCGAGACAAGTTTGCAATTTCAAATGAGTGAGAGAATGAATAGAGGTTTGTTCAAATTGTATTCCAATTAAGCAATTTCATGTTATAATAATAATCATATTTTGAATTACAGTATACAGAAACATCCAATACAGTACATACAAAACAATTTTAAGGTGTGTCAATTATGTTTAAAGTGTGGTAATGGTCTCGTTGTGTTGATTTGAGTTTTTTATTCAACATTTTCCAGCTCCATTCCTGATATAATTTGCAAGAAATTTCAAATTTCCAATCTCCAACTAAGACACTCATAACTGAAATCAGGTCTGAGACGAGGAAAAAGGCAAGTAGTCAGATAATTAGGAGAAAAAGAGGAGGGGATTGAGGAAAAAAGAGAAATAGTATTAAAAATTACAACATTCATCAAGTTTTCAGCTGGATATCACAATAATGAAGAATAGAATCCCAGTGGCATGGCTGTTTTTCACCTCATCAATCACCTTAACACTCAAGATTCATTACCCACGCACAAGCTGAAATGCTTATGTGGGCATCACCCGCAATAAAAAAAGTCGATTTGCACTCAATGTCCGTGTTCTCACACTTGAGCTGAATGTTTTTTCTCAAATAAATAAAATAGGCTTGTGATAGTCTGTTATGATCTAATCCATTATAAACCTACATATAATCAGGTTCCTATCCCACGCATAAATTTGATACGAATTAGATATTAAATAACTCTGAACAAGTCACCTAAATACCACTACAAAAAATACAATACTTATTCTCCTTTGTATCACCCAACCATGCAACGGAAACCTCATGTATCTTTGTGAGCTTCCTTAGAGTATCAGCCGATATGAGCGGTTGCCGTTGTGGAGTAGGTGTGAAGCGGGGATTCCTTCTCATTAGGGGTAGCAGAGGCGCCAATGAGCATCCCCGGCCAAATCCCCATCCTTCCCCACAGAGCCAGTCCCGGTATCCGTTACTCATGGGCCCTTCAACACGGCTCCCTTCTGGGCAAGGGCTCTCACCTGTTGCAGACACCAAATTCACCACCTGTTATTGCTTCCCTCTCTCCCTACCAGACCATCATTCATTCTCCTTCAGCTATCGAGGCCAGTTTCCACTTCCCTTTTCATTCTCCTTCATTTCCTTACAACTTCCCTTTATTTCCCTTCATTCACTTTCCATTTTCCTCCATTTTATACTCGTTCTCCACAAATATTTTCCCTCCACTAACTCTCCTACCCTTGCATTTTCCTTCATGCCCATCACATTTCTCATCATTTCATTGAAAATGTTTCTCCATTAACTTCACATTTCTCTTACATTCTTTACCATTTCCTTCATTATTCAAAGAACTCCCATTCCTTTTTTTCAATGAATTGAAAGTTATTATATAATTCAAAATTGAATCGTATTAAAAATTCAATTCAAACACACACATCATTGCATCATTGTCTTGATTCTCTTTCCACTTTTCCTACTTTGCAATCTCCCATTCCCTTCAAATTTATCATCCATCCCTTTCCCTTGATTATCCTTCAAACTTTCCGTTTCTCTTGTTTCCATTTTCTCCTTCTTACAAATTCCTATTCTCTTCCTAGCACGAAACAAGTTATGTTGAGATAAAAATAAATTCTGACTTTCAATTTCCTATAGCAGCGGGCTGCAGGTTATCATCTCTTCTAGCCTCCAAATGTATTTGAAAATGAAAATTTGAATCCAGGTACAGTATCAACGAAGTATTCCCTTTTCCCGCATTCGCTTTCTTCATATTCTTCAAATTTTCCTTCATTTCCTCTCAATCTTCATTTATACTATTTCAAATTCCCTATTGAAGGGGAACAAAATTAAATAAGAATATTTTTTCTTCATTCCATCCTTATTTATATCCTCCCATTCCCATCCATTCTCCTACCTTCAACTCTCCTCTTCCTGTTTTACACCATTCACTTCCCTCCATTTATCTTCAGTTCCTTTTTCTTCATTTATCTTCCCTTCCTTTCCATACATTTTCATCCCACCTCCCTTCATCCCTTCTCAATTTCTCTCCATTATCCAACGCCTCAGGCTCCGTCATCCTCAAAATGAATTTGAGAATGAGAATTGAAATCTACGTGCCGCTGGAGAGAATGAATGTAGCAATCTAGTTGATGGAAATTGCGATATTAGCGCACGCATGAATTGCCAGCAACGTATCACGGATCCACTGATTATATTCAGCAACCTTCATAATTATAGTTTGCTCATTTTCAACTATCGCCTGTGGCGAGCGCTGAATACGAATTCGATCCTGGTTAAAGGTTATATACGAGGAAAGATTTTAAAATTAAATTTTGCTTCATTGGAACTAAAAAATCCTGCAATAAATAAAAAAGCTTGTCACTATAATATTATTACAAGTACTCAGTATGATCTTCTATGTTACACAGTTTTCCGTCTTGTCTCATTGAATCCATGGAATCATTGGAATGAGCTCATTGAATCGAATAATTCATTATGATTGATTATTTGAATAGTTGATAGATGAAGTGATAGCAATTCTAAAACTGAAGTTCACTTTTGTAAGCACAGTACAATAATACTACATAATTGTAAAATACAATTGTGTAGGTTGGTAATTGCGTTTTGAGGTTGAAAAGAAATTGAAAGGTTTTCGGACTCAATCATAATCTAGAAAGAAGAGATTATGAATGCAATTGTTGCAGAATTACTATACAGTAGGATTGTTAATAGTTGAGACTTTAAAGACATTCAAGTAACAAAAAACTATCAATGATTTAGAAATTTAGATGTTATCAATCTTTGAAGTAATCAGGTTCGAGTTAAAAAGGAGAATGTAGAATCTATTCTTAGAAGAATGATATGATAACCAAGTACTGCAAGTTTTATAAGCTGGAGAGTTAAGGAGTATGCTATCAAAAGTATCTGTTCAGAAGTAAATTACAGAGGATTTATTTAAACGTGTGAATAAAGAAATTAATGATATAGTTATAAATTAATTTCCTTTAACGAAAGAACTAAGATGTTGTCTAAGAAGTTCTTTCATTATGGAAAAATTCTACTACATCAATATTCAATCAACTAATTTCCTTTAATTATCAAATTATAACTCTCTCTCATTATTCACTAATAGACCAGTATTTAAAGCTTAAAAGTATATTAATTAATAAATTCAAGCAAAAATAAAACCACGATACATTTCAAAAACAAACATAGCTAAATATTAGCAATTGATTATTTTTCACAACTGTCACACGACATTGCCAAAATTAGAAAATTCAATTGAAAGTATGCCCAAATATATTAACCTAACCTAAACTAGGAAATCAAAAGTTCTCCATTATTGTTGTTCTTCTTGACAATATGCAAATTCATCAATAATAACCGTGATCCAAATACTCTCAGCTATCGTACTAAATTACGTATTGTATCATATTTGTTTATTATCAAGTAACAACATTTACTTAATGGAAGGTTCAACAGGATTGCTCACAAAACTGTCCCTTCACCAATCTTTCATAACAAGTCCGAATTTTTAGGTTATGCCACTTTGGTTTATTTCATTTCACTTCACTCCAACAAATTTCCACTCAAAAGGAAATACTGAACAAATTTTGAATTTTATAAAGGATTATAATTTCTAAACAAGAATAATCAATAATTTTAAAACCTTGAACAATTTAAAACTTTGAAAATTTGGATTATTGCATTAATTAACTTATTGTACTATAGAATTATTATAGTACAGTATTAACAAGTACTATAATTCTAAGTACACCAGTTCTTAATACAAAAAATTACAATTTCAGTACAATAATTTGATGAATAATATCCAGGAAGACCTAGATGTGGAGAGTGTGTCGGATACATGATGTGAAAATACAAGTGCAACTGACGGCCAGATGTATTAGAGGAGGTGAGTTTCAGATAGGCAGGCAGCAGGCATGAGATGAATATTGCGAGCAATTCAATGCAGGAGAGGTGTGGTACAGCTCTCAAATGGATGGCGGAGTAGGACTACGTCATTGATCGGTGTACAGCGTATAGTCTGTCCAAGCGAAGAAGACCTTCTGACAAGAGAGGAAATTGACTCCAGCTTAGTCAATATTCTTTCAAAAATTCCAATTTTCATCTCAAATTGTAGATCAGAATTCTCCCTACAATTTGAGACCAAATTTATAATTTTTGAACCAATATTCACTGAGCTAAACGTATTTTCCCATATTTCCAGAATGTCTTCTTTGCTTGGACATACGTGGAACGAAGCATCGCTCATTCCCTTCACCGCCACCTGGGTGTAATTCCCCTTTGAACTTTTTCCAACAATATTTTTCACCACCAACTACGACCCAAGACAATCTCGGAATAAATAACACCCAAAGGAACCTTCCACCCCAACTACACTCTCCAATACAAACTTGTTTTCACAACAACAACTCAGCAGTGTTTTCACACATCGTAATTATCTCATTAGCCTTATAGTCCACGTTGCATAAAGGTCGGTAAGTATTGTACAACTATTAACTGCATTATGATTCTTATGAGTGGACATTGGGATTATTGTATCAGTTATGCTTCAAGTTGCACGAAGATCCATGGTATCATTATTTAATTAAAAATTTGTTGAAATAAAAGTATGTTATTATTATTATTATATATGGTGCTCCCCACTAAATATGGCATACGATAATAATAATAGAAAGTATAATGTGATAACATGATATAAAATTGTTGTAATCCTATGTAATAATAATTTTTTGTACCTGTCGTGATCTACGATATAAAAATAGACAATTAGTTAGTAAAAAAAGTAATCTGATCTCATCTTATATCTATAATCAAAATAGAATCGATAAGTTCCGAGGAACCATAATTATATCATGCATCCCTATCTTCCAAACAAAATCCGTTCTCACAAATAGGATATTGTAGTCCTATAATTTAATTTCATCTCAATCAATCACGGTAAACTCATAGCATTCCAAGGCGACATTACCAATCTACATGGAATGATATTATAGTGATCATTCGTATGTAGATCAAGAAACGATGATTTATCTTTAGGTGAGGCCAATAATATTGTTTCCAACTTCCAATCAGCTAATCGAGAAACGAAATTCAATTTGATTAACTAAATTCATGAAGGTACGAGGGCTAAATCCCAAGAAACCAAGACCTATTCATCCAGCACTACCTAACACAATCAGTGTTTTTACAAATGAGAATTATTAAAGGTCATGAAGTGAATTGTAGGACAATATAGGGAACTAATGTGGAGCCAATATGACTAGATGGAGCCAATAGCTCATTTCCAATCAGTTAATTGATAACCTCAACTTGATTAACCAATGTCAATACAGCGTTCATATTTCGAGGGTCGAGACTGATGTGGTGATATCCCCTTCTCTATTTAGCGTTCTCGAAATCAATTTCATAACATTAATGAACAAGTCAGAGGTGGTAAACTCCTACACAATATTCATGTTTCTATCATGTTTGCTTGAATAAACGATATATGAATACTCAATAACGAAATGGATAATCAATCAATAAATTTGATTTAAAAATTATTACTCACATCGCTGATTCAACTGAAACCGGAAATTTTATACGTACGATGAAACCTCTGGGAAAAGTTGTAGTGGAAAACCGCGCAATAAAACGAGAAAAATATGATGCAGTAGGCTCGACCAACCAGTGGAGTGGATCGAACAGAAATAAAATAACTGACAAACGTTTCTGTTGGAGAAAAAGGCTTTCTCCAACATACGCCCACATTTGAAAAGTTTGTCATTCAATTTCTAGCAGCTCAACGCTTTTTTTATTTACTCGTCCAATGATGTAGTCACTTTTCTCTCAAAACGGAGAATCATCCTTTTACAAGAAATTATTTCTCAAAACGGAGAATCATCCTTTTACAAGAAATTATTTGGGATAATTCAGCAGGACATGATACTTTCAACAATGATATTGGTGGTGAATGATTTTCAAGTCCCTAACAACTATTTTTCAATCTCAACTTCTAATTCGAAACAGCTGATAGTAGCTCAATAGCTCATTTATATAGGTCAAGTGAATCTTCTACGTTGAATAGGATTCATGTTGACTTGGGAAAATTTATCATTTCAAAACAAGCATCCTCATTCCTTATAGAATATACTTACCTTACCTTACGTTAAGAACATAATGAGAAATATAAATAAAACAAATGAAATTATTTATAAAACAATAAAATCATTCGTTTCACAGTATTTTCCTCTCTGAAACACCAAGTTATTTAGGCTCAGCCGAGGACGTCAGCTTCTTCATTATCCCTTAGACAGAGTGTTTCAGGAGGAATGTGCAATACTTCTCAGGCTGATTCCTTACACCAAGTAGACAAAAAAGTTCCATGGGATCAACCCCCAAAAACGCTTTGTTACTGAGATAACAATGGCGGAAAATTGAGATTATTCAAAATATATTAATTTTTCTAATTTTTTAGAGGCTTTAGAGATGTTCTAAAATAATCAATTCCTATGTAAAATTATCTGAGAAATTCAATGAAACCAGTTCCAAGTTTGTAATTTCAACGGTTATTGAGATAATTGGAAAAATATGCTAAAAAACGCAATTCTTCAACAATAAGGCTTATAACTGGATAAGGAATCATAAAATTGTATTTTTTAATAATGGAAGTTGAAGAGAGCCGGATTCTAAAGAAAAAGTTAAATGTCGGCGATTGTGTAAATCTTACCCAAATCTCAGAAATAGCGATCAAAAATCGCAAAATCGCTACTAAACACAAATTCATCACTTTTGTAAATTCCACGATATTTGAACGCCATTTCTGAGATTTGGGTAAGATTTACACTTTTTCTTTAGAATCCGGCTCTCTTCAACTTCCATTATTAAAAAATACAATTTTATGATTCCTTATCCAGTTATAAGCCTTATTGTTGAAAAATAGCGTTTTTTAGCATTTTTTTCCAATTATCTCAATAACCGTTGAAGTTACAAACTTGGAACTGGTTTCATTGAATTTCTCAGATAATTTTACATAGGAATTGATTATTTTAGAACATCTCTAAAGTCTCTGAAAAATTAGAAAAATTAATATATTTTGAAAAATCTCAATTTTCCGCCATTGTTATCTTGGTAACAAAGCGTTTTTGGGGATTGGTCCCATGAAACTTTTTTGTCTACTTGGTGTAAGGAATCAGCCTGAGAAGTATTGCACATTCCTCCTGAAACACCCTGTATAAATAATATTATGAAAATAATCATGAACTGCCTACTGACATACTGTATTCCACATAACAAAAGCATAACAAAGATTCCACACGAATGCAATTGAATTGTTTCTTTGGGAATTGGAAATTCCAATATTTCTCTTCGAGAAATAAAGATATTCTAAATCAAAAATAATGATATTCTATATCAACGCAATTGAAATGGTACCCTTTTCAAATTGCCTCTAAATTACAATAGAAGCAAAAAATCTTGAGACCCGACTGGACACCGTACCAGCCCAACCAACAGTAGACAGTCATCTGTCAGAAAGGGGTCGTTTCCTATAGAAGGAACTTTTTCAGTTTGTATCTCCTCCTTGTGCGCCTCACATCCCTCACACCTCACTTCCTCACATATAGTTCTCGCCTCATTTGTTGCCGCTCCCTCAATTGTGCCAGATGAAATTTCTAGCCTTTGACCTTTCAGAGGTGACCCATTATTCCCTGCTACACGCGCGTGTTGGTGCGACCTTAAATGCCAGCATTTGACCAGATGTTTTCCAATAGTTGAACAGTGAGCACGCAGTAAAATGCTGCTATCAAATTTGGAAAATCTGATACTCTGTATTGAAACAGACATCAATCACGAGAATCCTTTGTTATTGATGGGATTTCACAAATTTTCCTAGAGTCTGATATCCAATCCAATACCTATTAATTAATAAGTAATCAAATAACATTACAGAACCTAGGTAAAATGTTCAATCCTAACTTGAAAATGTATTGAGGTCCTTGTCGTTACTTTTAAGCGCACAGCTTATCCTTTGGTTTCGAATTGTTCCAATTCTAACCGTAAAAACTGCATAATATCACACTTTATTAGTGTAGGCCTATAGTCCAGTACGCAGGGATTTTTTCTGCAAAAGGTGGTGTATGCGATTCTATTGTTTTAATTGCTTCATTAGGGTCCCAATAATGTGTATTCGAAAAGTGCACACAAAATTTCCCCCCGCACAACTTTTGACAGCCAAAAAACCATGCACTTTTTTAGTTTTTCGCATATAACTAAAAAACGGTCTACATTTTTATTGGTGCATTCTCATAGTAAATTGTAGAGGACAAAATTCTGCGTCGATTAAAAAAAAAGAAAACAAAAATCGGTCAAATAGATAACGTTTTACATTCATTCAAAAAACACAATTTATTCCAAATAATTGTTTAAATTCTTCTGTAGCTCATAAAGTAACAGAGGAATGTATTACCCTTCTCCATAAAAGTTGTAGAGCATGAAAAATTGAGTTCAGAATGTGCAAAAAAATCTATATTTGACCAATTTTTGGAACATTAACAATCACTTTTCCAAAAATAAAACAGGCTACAGGTGGTTTTTTTCAACATTTTGATGTTATGTTAGACATTTGAAGTTCAAATAGAGCCTATCTTGTATTTCGTAGTCTACTTGGATCACTTACCATCAGAATAAATACCCAACTGCTCTAAATCCAAATTATTTTTTATACAAAGGACATTCAAGGATAATAGAATAAGGACACCCCTAACTTTCGTAAAAGTGAACGGATCCTGATAAACTATAGCTCATTGTTTTCAGCTTGAAAAGACAGTTCTATTCCGTATATCATATGTTGAATTTGGTCCAAATTGAAGAATTCTATCACCTAGAGTACTTTGAGCCCATTCCCATATACCGAGAAAAAGGTGACTTTTTGTGTTCAAATGCGTCTACCTTGGAAGCCATTGATGGGAAAAAGTCGCATTTGAGCTCAAACTGTAGAAAATTATCTCGTCTATCGTTTGGTATGAAGAAATTATTAGTTTGAACTACTCAGGGTGGTTTTATTTACAGTAACTTGAAATGAAAAAATTTTTCTCCCCTTTTTTCACTATTTTTATTCAAGTAATTCAATTCTAAATTGAGAATGATTATAGTTATGATTGCATTTTTGAGCTTAAATTGTAGAGAATTTAATTCAATCCACATTTATTACCTCCAACGCCGTAATATATTTGAGAAATTGCATAAAAAGTATGAAGAGAAAAAATTTTGATGATTTTTTAAATCAAACGTACCTCCCCCTAGCATAAAATTTTTCATGACTATCAATTGCAAATGATAGAGGAAGTTATGATCTACAATTAAAGCCCAAATGCGACTTTTTCCCATCAATGGCTTCCAAGGTAGACGCATTTGAACACAAAATTTCGTATTTTTCTCGGTATATAGGAATTGGCTCAAAGTACTCTAGGTGATGGAATTCTTCAATTTTGACCAAATTCAACATATGATATACGAAATAGAACTATCTTTTCAAGCTGAAAACAATGAGCTATAGTTTATCAGGATCCGTTCACTCTTACGAAAGTTAGGGGTGTCCTTATTCTATTATCCTTGAATGTCCTTTGTATAAAAAATAATTTGGATTTAGAGTAGTGGAGTATTTATTCTGATGGTAAGTGATCCAAGTAGACTACGAAATACAAGATAGGCTCTATTCGAACTTCAAATGTCTAACATAACATCAAAATGTTGAAAAAACCACCTGTAGCCTGTTTTATTTTTGGAAAAGTGATTGTTAATGTTCCAAAAATTGGTCAAATATCGATTTTTTTGCACTTTCTGAACTCAATTTTTTATGCTCTACAACTTTTAGGCTGCGGCCGCATTGCCGGTGGGTAGAGCCTGGAGGGTGGAGGGTAGTTGGTAAATCTATAGAGCATACACACCATCCACAGTAATACATCGTATGAATGGTATGTGTTCAGCCGCCATCTTGAAATTCTTAAATATGGACAACATAACCTCAAAAAACAGAACGAAGACATACCATTCATACGATGTATTACTGTAGATGGTGTGTATGTTCTGTATATTTACCAACTACCCTCCACCCTCCAGGCTCTACCCACCTGCAGTGCGGCCTCAGCCTTAGGGAGAGGGGTAATACATTTCTCTGTTACATTATGAGCTACAGAAGAATTGAAACAATTTTTTGGAAAATTTAGAAAAAATTGTGTTTTTTGAATGAATGTAAAACGTAATCTATTTGACCAATTTTGTTTTCTTTTTTTCAATCAACGCAAAATTTTGTCCTCTACAATTTACTATGAGAATGTACCTATAAAAATGTGGACCGTTTTTTAGTTATATGCGAAAAACTAAAAAAGTGCATGGTTTTCTGGCTGTCAAAAGTTGTGCGGGGGGAAATTTTGTGTGCACTTTTCGAATACACATTATTGGGACCCTAATGAAGCAATTAAAACAATAAAATCGCATACACCACCTTTTGCAGAAATCAGCCTTACAAAATTGCCTGCGTACTGGACTACTACTATCTTATTGCAATCTGTTACATATTGATATTCTCCTTACGTTTTATCCTTTCACAAACGTAGATATTTCGAGATTTTTTGTGTAGCACTCTTAATTCGTTGAAATTTCATTTATTATTGTGTCATTATGAAAAAGATGAATTTGAAGTGGTTCAGAGGAGTACTATTTCTCAGTTATTCAATGTTCGAGTAACCTATATTCTAACCATATTCTCCTTCTTGTTATCTGTTACAGGCTATGTAATTGAGGATAAGCAAGTCCCAACTTCAAGCAAGTCACCTTGATGAAAAAAATTGGAGAAATATAATAGAAACTAAAATATTTGAACAAATGCTTTGTGATACTGAATTGTACATAGAGAAACGATTTCATAAAATATACAATATTCCGTCGAGAACTTGATAAATTATTCGTTATTGAATTGATACTAATACTAATACTATACTAATACTCCCTTGAGTAAATCAACATGGAGTAGGTATACAACAATAATTCGCCCTTAAGTAAATCAATAGAGACAACAATAAATCGTCCTTGAGTATATGAACAAAGATGATACAACAATAAATCGTCCTTGACTGAGAGTACCTACTAACAGAGAAGACAGTTACGTCATGAAGTCGAAGATAAAGTGAAAATGGTGACACACTGAAGCAAACTGACTTGGCCAAATGAAGCGTGTGATGCTATACTCTGACAGACGACAGATATGCTACAAACTTGTGAAATTGTATCTGCCACTTGCTAGAGTGACAAAGACAATAATTGTTTATCACGCTTCTTGTGGGAGTGACAAAGACAATTGTATGTGTTACTTGTAGGAATGACAAGGACAATTGTATCGGATAGTTGCTGGAGTGATAAAGATGAGATACTTGTCGTTTGTAGGAGTAACAAGGACAATTTTCATCGGATAGTTGCGAGAGTGACAAAGAAAATTGTATCAGGTATAATCTATCCAAGCACAGAAGACATTCTGGCAAGATGAGAAAGTAACTCCAGCTTGGTCAATATTGATTTAAGAATTATGTATTTGGTCTCAAATTATAAATCAGAATCTTCCCTACAATTTAAGATCAAATTCATAATTTTTGAACCAATACCAAGCTGGTGTTATTTTCTCATCTTACCAGAATATCTTCTTTGCTTAGACAGACTATACTTGTGGGAGTCGGGAGTGACAAAGACCCAGTACCTGTATTATACGGGAGTGACAAAGACAATGGAAGAAAGTCAGTGAGCTAAACCTCAAGCTTGCTTAGCTCGAGACTTGTGATAAGTAGTGACGTACGTGACAAAGTTTGTTTACACGTAGACACATGCCTCGAGACTTGGCCAAGCACTCGAGTGCTGAGCTCTTCCTCAATCAAGATTGCCAGCAAACGTTAGCACGAGAGCAAAGAGGCACAGTCTCGGTTAGTGGGGACACAAAATTAGAAAACGTTAACCTAGTGGGTATAGTCGGTCCAACCACCGAAGACATTCTGACAAGATAAAAAAATGACTCCAGCTCAATCAATATTACTTCAAAAAGTATATATTTGGTCTCAAATTGAAGATCATGATATTGTCTACAACTTGAGACCAAGTTCATAATTTCTTAACCAATATTGACCGAGCTGGTGTCATTTTCCCATCTTGCCAGAATGTCTTCTTTGCTTGGACAGACTTTAACTCATGGGGTCAATTGGACGTGTAAATTGCATTGAGACCACCAACAACGAGTTGGGAGCGCTGAGTGGATTCAGTGAGGGATTTCAGGGAAAGAGGGACAGCGAATGAGAGGGGGATGTTTTCAGTAAAGTAGGTTGTTTTGTAGAATGATTGAACAATCAACGTCTTCAGAAAAATGAGTTGATGTAAGGAAATGAAAAATATTTATAAAGAATGAAGATGAAATATTCTATAAAGAAGTAGACAAGTTATGAAGATGATTGGAATGAAGAGATTTTGAGGAGAAATATTAAAGATTGAATAAAAATTAGAATAGTGTTATAATGTGAAAATAGTTCAAATATTTATTAAAGATGATATAAAAATTGAAATAGTTGTTTGTGTAACTAGAGCGTACTAGTTTCTTATGAGGAAATAAAAAGATTCTTATGAGAAATATTAAAGATAAAATAAAAATAAAAATTGTTCGATTATCCATCAGAGATATAACAAAAATTGGAATATTTATTTGTGTAACTAGATCTCACTAGTTTTCTAGAAGTACTCTTTACCCTTTCAAGTCCCTTAGAATGAAGTTTGAGGGTCCAGAGTAGAAAGCTGGCTGCGTCCTAACTTCGATTCACCAGGTAAAATAAAGGCAGATATTCTATGAATACAGTATAAGGAATGAGAAAGGTTGAGCACATATGTTATAGAATATTATCATACATAGTGTGCAGTATAATACTAGACCTGTCAACACTCGTATTCCTCTTGGGAAAAGTTTTGGATTAAGTTACTCTTCTTAAAAAATAAGTTGGAAATGAAGATGAATTACCTTCTGTTCCAGAGAGCTGGGTTGAGAATAAATTGTGTAATCAGATAGAATAGGAATGAGGGTTACCAGGAGTTGCAGACAGAAATAATGAGTTTGTATTGGAAATTGTTCGCCAGATTTAACATTGCATTTATGCAGTTCTCAATTCACACTTTATGTTTCGAGCAAAGTTAAATCGAAAACTCGAACAAGTTTGTCACGATAACAAACAAATATAAAGGAAGACATTAGTAACTTTGCACTCGAGCTGCAAAGAGAAAGGTTTTCAAACTTGAGCCGTTAGCAGTAAACTGTCGAAAATCGTAAGCACCTCGGGTTATAACCTCGGTGTTATAAACTAAGAGAGGGCCTCATAATGGACACTATAGTATGTTGGGAAGTTTTAGTGACAACTTAGGCGCTAAACGATGGTGACTAACCTAGTTTGGATGAGCACTGTCATTGAGTTATGGTCCTGGTCAAAACATTCTGACTAAGTTCATATAAGTGGAGATGTTGTCTTCTGTCTAGACGTCTGGACTACTTCATGATTATTGTTATCCTATGACTTGAGAATTTAACTTAGTTTGTAATTTTCATTGTGATATTTCGCGTTGGGAAAAACCAGATGCATTGATTTTGCATAAGACCAAATACTAGGCAATCAACACAATCCAGAAATACAAAATTAAAACACCAAAAAGGGTCTGTTTCACCATTAAGGTGATTCAAGCTAAGTTTCTATTAATATTTGAGTGATTTATCAAATGTTTTCGAGATCCAGATCAATAAACCAATAAACTGGAATGTCAAGTTCTCGCACGTGGATTATTTTTCAATTCCAGTTCTTATTTATCTTGAGTACTTTACGTTATCCATAACTATTTCTGTAATTCTTCTAGATTTATCTGCTCTAAAATTGAAGAAACGATCTGCAATCAAAAAGCCGTGTGATATGGCAATGCTTTCTACACCTAAGTCATAAGAATCATCAGAGTGGTAAAGAGCAAAACTGATGATAGCCATTATACGTTATTTTTTTAATTAATAAGTGTATTTTTTGAAGAAGACGTGAGAAATTTTCGTCTGAACAATTTTAAAATTATGTAATACTTGTTATTATTGATATTTCTCCATTATTAATAGATTTCAAATCGTTTGGAAAAATGAAAGTATTATTTTTCGAGTTTTCAAAGGAATGCTCCAATTGAATACAGATAATTTTTCCAACATTACAATACACAGAGGACAGAGAAGTCAATTTGATGAGAAAGGTTGAGAATTTCATGAATAAAGGTAATATCATGAATGAAAGAAACGTTTGATATTAAACATTTCTACACAAGGAAACTGTTTTTGTTTTCCGGGTAAAAAATCAGATGCTATTCAATCTTTGTTGCCATCTTAATTGCATTCCGAATTAAACCAACCCTGAAAACTTGAAATGAAGAGGATTGATTTCTAAGGTACTTTTGCAGGGCGCCTGTACGCTATAAAGCCGGTGGAAACAGTACAAAGGGCCTCGCCCTTTAAAGGTTAATTGCGAATCTTTGTAGAGAACCTTCCAGAGAAGGTTTAGGAGAACAGACAATAGGTGGCATTGGTCTGTTGAATAGCACATTATCAACGTAATCATCTCTCTCTTTTTCTCTCCAACTCTCACTTTCTCCCCGACAACTCTCACTTTTCTTTCCCCTTTTATCAATTCTTCCCACCTTTTTTCACCTCTATTTCCTTTGTAGCTCTTTGAGAAGACATCTTAATTGAAGCAATCAATGAAAAAGAGCTCCGGAAAAAACAACCGACAAGTCAGATCATTTGAAATAACCGACAAAACAGAGGAAGGCAATGAGTTTCGCGACAAAAAAGTGTAAAAATTGCTTGTTTTTTCACCATTTCTTGCTCTTGGTATTGGTTCACCGTTATGTAATGAACGGGCTGTTTGATATTCAATCCAAAAGATAACTTTTTTCTGTGACAAAAATAATTCATTTAGGTGTGTTCGCTCATGATGAAATTAATGAGAAATTTCATCATTCTTTTGAAGTTCATAGAATTTAAAGACTGATTAGAATTGTCTGCGGCTGATTACAAGTGATAGTAATACATTTTTTCATCTATGAATTTCAAGTAAAAACTTGAGATTTCTCGAACGACTCTATTAACTTGACACGAGTCAGGTCCTTCTAGCTGGAAATTGGTTTATAACAGCCACGTCAATACTTCATTTGGTTCGATCTTTATTTAATTGACTCATTTTTCATTTTATACAAATGGAAATAACTGAATGGAGAAATTGCAGATTTGAAATGAAAGATTTGTTTTTGTTAGCCGATTGTAACTTCCATTACAATCAAACCTTGTAATGAATAATAGTGTATTGCTGAATATTTTTCAATTCAATTGAAATTTGAATCCTAAATCAGTAAATCCACTTAACCGGTCAAGAAGTGGTATCCTGTTACTTGAGTCAATATTATAGTAGTTCATTTGAAAAAATTAGCTGCTGATTCGCTTTAACAAATACCACGATCTGATTGGTTAAGTGAATACGCCCAAAATGTATGATTAAACCATTGAACAGGCCTTTATACTGGCGAGAGCTGAACTGGTTCAGTTTCATAATTTTCATCTTGAAATGGCCTTTTTGAACTTTGGACTTTAGTGAATGGAGTTTAACAGTACAGTCGTAAAAATAAGTTCAATTAGGCACCCAAATTTGAAACTTGAAACTCTAATACACCCACTTCTACTGGAACATTATACTGTACCGCATCATGACCATAAAATTTCACCAAAGCCAAAAGCAGCTAATCTGGAATGAGGCCATCATTTTACCAGAGTAGCAGGGGCGAGTACGGTCAGTGAGAATATTAACGTTGACAAAGTCATTATGTCAAAATATGTCACAGCCAGCGCTGGAGCAGGTTCTTTGATACAAAGGGTGTCTAGCGGTGACCCCCTGTAGCCCAAACCCCCCCCCATCCAATTTACCCCCCAAAACTGTCAGTGGGGTCCGGCCTTTTGATCTCCCACTTCCCACTCAAAAGGAAAACGCAAAATGTCCACCGAAAATTCAATCAAAGTGTATCAGATGACATTTTCCAACATTATATTTATCTTTCGATTTCAACCAAGAAACTTTTGACAAAACTCAGTTATAGAAAATCTGTATAACTTTACAGAGTGAATATCAGTGATCAGAGACCTCATCCATCGGGTTGGCTTCAAAATTTTGTCTCTGGAAAAAATAAAATATATTATTTTTATCAGTGGTGGGTGGCTCGAAAGCCACATTGAACTCTTATGCGTCAACAATCGCTGCTTTGGGGGTTGATCATCAAAACCTGTACTGTATGGTGACAACATATAAATTCTTTCAATAAAACAAGTAGTAGTCTTTTTGATAAATAAGAACTTAGTTGTTTTGAACCAAACTTGAATACTTCATAATTTTGTTAATACGTATATACTATAGTTGTATACTATCTTGTAGCTGTACAGTGTTCGATATATTTATTCAATTATTGACAAACTCTTCTCTCGATTGAAACTTTTCATTTGAACCTTTACAATACTTTCAATCATCCAAATATCTAATACAAATTTCAATTATTCCAATCTCTCTTTCTTTCTTGTCTTGAATCTTCCTCAGCGTTCTTAAAACTCTCAATGTCCCTAAAGCCGCGTATCGACAGTCCGAGGCATGTGCTACGAATGCCTCGCTGTACAGTCTGTTGACGCAAAAAAAGAGTACTACTACTAGTCTACTATCTACCGCGTATCGACAGTCCGAGGCATGTGCCACACATGCCTCGGACTGTCGATACCGGGTTTGCTAGCAGCGGGGCAAACGCTGCACACAATTCGCAGCGAGCAGTGCCTGTTGCCTCGCAACGCACAACTAACAATTCTACAAACTAACCTCAAAATTGTACCACATTCCTATGCATTTTTGTGATTAAGAATTCTATTTGAGTGCAGAAGGTTCTAATAGGCAATAATAAGCATTGCCTTGAATTTTTATCTACTAATTGAGCACAAACTAACCTCCAAAGTCCAAAATATCAATTGTCAGAGCTTAGTTGCTTTGTCTCCCGCTTGATGGTGCTAGTCAATTTGTTCACGTGCTCGCATTTTTTGTTACAAAAAATGCAGATTTTTTATTATAATTATTTTTATTATAATTATATACTATATACTATACTATGATTATAATTATTTTTGATTATTGCAGATTATATTCACACATATGCCTCAGCCATGAGTTTATACTTTTTTTGCGTCACCAGACTGTACTGCGAGGCATTCGTGGCACATGCCTCGGACTGTCGATACGCGGCTTAAGACTGAGGCCGCACTGCCGGTGGGTAGAGCCTGGAGGGTGGAGGGTAGTTGGTAAAGCTATAGAACATACACACCATCCACAGTAATACATCGTATGAATGGTATGTGTTCAGCCACCATCTTGAAATTCTTAAATATGGACAACATAACCTCAAAAAACAGTATGACGTCATACCATTAATATGATGTATTACTGTGGATGGTGTGTAGTGTATGCTCTATAGATTTACCAACTACCCTCCACCCTCCAGGCTCACCCACCGGTAGTGCGGCCTCAGCCTAAAAGCAATGTCCCTAATATGTATATAGGAAATCAGCTAATTAGGGTGTTTCAGGAGGAATGTGCAATACTTCTCAGGCTGATTCCTTACACCAAGTAGACAAAAATGTTCCATGGGACCAACCCCCAAAAACGCTTTGTTACTGAGATAACAATAGCTGAAAATTTGAGATTTTTCAAAATATATTAATTTGTCTAATTTTCTAGAGGCTTTAGTGAGGTTCTAAAATAATCAATTCCTATGTAAAATTATCTGAGGTATTCAATGAAACCAGTTCCAAGTTTATAACTTTAACGGTTATTGAGATAATTGGAAAAATATGCTAGAAAACGCCATTTTTCAACAATAAGGGTTATAACTGGATAAGGAATCATAAAATTGCATTTTTTATTAATGGAAGTTGGAGAGAGTTGGATTCTAAAGAAAAAGTTGAATGGCGGCAATTGTGTAAATCTTACCAAAATCTCAGAAATAGCGATCAAAAATCGCAAAATTGACAAAACATACCACAAGTGATGAATTCGTGTTTAGTAGCGATTTAACTTTTCCTTTAGAATCCGATATATTTATATAATATATCCTTTAATATAATATATATTAATATATTTTATAAAATCTCAATTTTCCGCCATTGTTATCTCAGTAACAAAGCGTTTTTGGGGGTTGGTCCCATGGAACATTTTTGTCTACTTGGTGTAAGGAATCAGCCTGAGAAGTATTGCACATTCCTCCTGAAACACCCTGTATAGCAATGTCCCTAATATGTATATAGGAAATCAGCTAATTTCCTTTTCTTTTCTGCGTGATGGTTTTCAACAAGACTTCTCAATACGGCACCCGTTTCCTTTTTTGTATTTTATCTTTATTGTATGTATGTATGTATCTGTATTTTATGTAAGTTAATTTTCGAAGAATTAATAGATATTGCAGCTCATCAACTGCTGGATAATTATATCTATCTGTTATTCAATTTTTATTATTATATGTTAATTCTCTATTGCTCAGGAAATCATAGTAAAGTTTTTTAATCTTTATCCATCCCACACCAACTCATGAATTCAATTGTTTTTCATCTTTCTTACTCACGTCCCTGAAATAAATTTCTTACTCAAATCCATGAAATCAATTTATATGGAATTTTCCTCCTCCATATACCTACCTACATTAATAAACGTCAATTCCCTCCTAACTACTTTGTAACGACTTTTGCCAGCGCACTCACAGTGAGATTAATCGACTATCGTTAGCATGTTTAATGCTTATTCCAGTCGACTCAAGTTTCAGTTTGCTGCAAAATACAGATGCCAGCCACGCTTTGCATACATGCTATTTGAATACAACTGAATAGGCAATGAGCAGCTCAACTTTCTGAATATGCTCAGTCGCCATGCACATTTATGACGCTCATTTTTATCCTCGCCTCCACTGAACAAAATCCATGACATGCTGCAAACATCCCAGAGAATGAGTTCTGGTATCTTTCTTTCACAGTCAATTCCACTCATTCAATCTGTATTTCTAATCTTATATCTTTCTTCCACACTCAATTGTACTCATTTTACAATATTCTATATATATTTCTATTTAGTTCTTTCTCAATATTTTATCTTTCTCAGAGTCAATTGTAACAATTCTCTTCTTTCATCTGCATTTCTTTTTAGTTTTTCTTCAACATTTTCCCTTCTCTTAACTCCACACTCAATTCTACTCATGCAACTTTACTCCTTTCCAGTTTTCCTTTTTCAGCACAGTTTCTCATTTTATTCATTTTATCTTTCTTTTTCGCTCAATTTCCCCCATTGTATTTCTTTCCAGCTTCTCTTTCTTCAAAATCGTCTATTCTAGCTAAATACATGCATGCTTTAACCGTACCCCAGAAATCCAATAACAAGGTGAAGAACATCTGATAAACTTAGTCTATCAGACTATCAAAGTCTATCAGACTTTGATTAGATGAAAAATTGTTGAACATATTATGGATATTTTTGGGGGGTGGAGCCATGTTATTATCTCTTTGCTTGTGCAAGTAGCCTAATCGGAAGTGTGATCTAAAGGAATGATTGTTAAAACTTGGGAAGGGAAAGACAAAACATAGATTTTTCACAGGTTTTTCCACCTAAACCTTGATAAGTGAAAAACATCAAACAGTAAACATGGATTTTTTCGTTTTTTATACCCATCCCTGGTCACAACTACTTTATCAATGAAAAGGAGTTGAACTTAATTTAATCGCGAAACTGTTTTTTCTTCTTTCACTAAAATTGATAACCTTACTCATTTAATTAATAATCAGAGCAATTTCAAGTATGTATCTCTAGTAATCTAGCTATACAGAGCTGGTATATACAGCTGGAATAGTGACTATTAAACAATTGAAATTCAACAATTTAATTGGACAGATTTATTTAACAAAATGAAGTCATTGTAATTAAACAATTTTCAGTTTCAAAAAATACCTTGCAGTTTTTATCTCTCTGTTCAATCAGTTCCAATTTCTAGTTGTCCTATGATCAACTCGATTTTTTGCTTCTTTTAAACACTTTCATTCTATGTTGTTTTTTTTTTTTTATTTGAGTCACATCAAAATATCAAATACATACTATATCACTTAAACGAATTATAAAATTCCAAGTGAACCAGAATAAAACATTTATTTACAGTTGAATAAGTCGAGAAATTCAATTGGACAGTTCTAAATTAATATGGTAACGTAATTTCAGATTCCTTATCAAGTGTATAAAATGGACCAGAGCGTTTGTATTGTGTTTTCTCTATATCTCTCGGGTCCAGTTGATTATTATCGATCGGCTATTCTGACGTTCTCGTAAGAGCACCCTTGTTCCGTTTACTGGAACAAGGATGACAGAGAGAGAGAGAGAGGCAAGAAAATTAGGATGAGAGTTCCGATTCTTTCCATCTACCCCTATCCCAGAGCTGTTCTTGGCGCTAAAGATGAGCTAGAAATTAATAATGCATGCAGTGAGAAACTGAAATTAGTTGCCTAGAAGCGCTTTTCCAAATCTCTCTCCTATCTCTCACATACTCTTTCTATCCCTCCTCACTCTCTCTCTCTCTCTCTCTCTCTCTCTCTTTCACTCTTTCTTCCTCTCCTCAGCCTCTCTCTCTTGCTCTTCCTCTATCACCATCTTTCTTTTCCCCCTTACATTCTTTTACTCTCTCGTTCTCAATTTTTCCATTCCCCACTCTGAATGTCATCGGAAAACTAAACTTCCAACAGAAATCCACCCAGTGACGATGTTGCTGATTATTCTACAATTCAAAATAGAAAACATCTGCGACCGTACAAGGTTCAAGTGTGGATTTATCACATTCTACATTGTGATATGAAGGATGTGGGATGAGGAAGGCAGGATGAGATAAAAAAGGTGATATAAAGTAATTGGAAAGGGTGATAAAGTAATTAGGAAGGGTGATAAAGTATTTGGAAAGATGAAATAATGTGCGATAGATCAAATAATGAATGAGCGCGTGATTGATTGGATGAATAATTAATTGGTTTTTTCAAGTTCTCTACTAAAGTTTCAGGTTTGACGACTGGTGATATCAAAAAGAAATTTACTAGACTTATAGATTTTCTTACTTTGTACTCTCAGGGTGAAATCGATTTTTGCGAATAAAAGAGTAGATAACGTAGGATCAAGGAGAGAAAAATTATTATTTAGAAATAATGCAGGAGAATAAAGGAATGGATGAAGTAGGATCAAGGAAAGGAGAATTTATTAAGTAGGGAGTTGCAGTATGGAATTGAATTATGGAGAGAGTAATAATATTTCATGTCGCTTGGTCAAAATTTCTATTATACCGAATTTCACTGATAGAATTCATCAAACCATAAAATATCAATCCTACGTCGTATCATAGATGAAGCATCAAAAGCATATTATGTGATGTGCTATAGTCTGGCCAAGCAAAGAAGAGCCTCTGGCAAGATGGGAAAATGACTCCAGCTCGGTCAATATTGGTTCAAAAATTATTGATTTGGTCTCAAATTGTAGATCAGAATGTTTCCTGCAATTGAGACCAAATCAATAATTTTTGAACCAATATTGACCGAGCTGGAGTCATTTTCCCATCTTGCCAGAGGCTCTTCTTTGCTTGACCGGACTGTATGCTTCAAGCACTGTGTATAATTATGTGTATACTTCTCTATGGTCATAATAAACAATAATATATCGTATTGAATCATATTCACAGTTAATATATTGACGCAAACCCATTTAGTCCGATAGAATTCAACACTAATAATATTCAGAATCACAATCTAATTGAAAAATAAATGAAAATCAAACACCTTTTTAAAAAAGTTTAAAATTATTAAAACACAGTCATGTTTCGGCACATTAGGCCATATCAATGTGGATAGAATAATAAAATAAGTAAACAAGATTAAAAATTAAAAATATAAGTCTAAATAATATCATATGATTGCAATTGAAAGACCACAAAATATAGGTCAAAATCCACACCAAAATCTAGGTTTTTAAATTTTTTTCAAAAATTGGATTATTATTAAAATTATCTTCATTTATTATTTTGTTGCCATTCAACTTTTTTCCCTTGTATATTTAAAATTTTTCTTTTACATTCAATTTCATATTTTTGTTTCCAAAGTTCAATATTATCATGTTCGTTTTTATATCTCTGTAGCAATGATTTGAATCCAAAAAATGTTCAGCAAAGGCTGATTTTTGTGTGGTATTTCTGGCTTTTAAAGCTTGAACATGTTCACGAAATCTAGAAAGCTCCAATATGAAAGCTCCCATTTTTGAAAAAATTTTAAAAACCTAGATTTTGGTGTAAATAGGAGTTATAACATACGCTTTCAATTGCAATCATATGATATTATTTAGACTTATATTTTTAATTTTTAATCTTGTTTACTTAATTTATCCACATTGATAATGGCCTAATGTGCCGAAACATGTCTGTGTTTTAATAATTTTAAAGTTTTTTAAAAGGGTGTTTGATTTTCATTTATTGACGTGACAACGTCTTATAAATTGGTTTGCTGGGTGACACTTCAAGAAACTGCGTTACGGAAGTGATTACCCGGAAGTGGAAGAGCGAGAGAGACAGAGCGAGAGAGAGAGTGAGAGAGAGATAGGCATACACATGTTAGTGTTTGGCCATAACCATCATGTTGACAAAAAAATCATATGTTTTATTATAAAAATAATTTTTCGCCACACTGGTATGAAATGGACTGTTTTACATGCTTTATACGGAGGCCGAAAACGCTTGTTTTCAGGCGAGGTCGCCAGCAACTCGCCGGGAAAACGCGTTTTTCGGCCCTAGGGCGGTAAAATAACCTTGAATGTCAGCTGACTGAAGGTCGTTGTCGATGTAAGGGTTAGTCGATCAATAGGTAGCATCCCGGTTTGATTGCATTAAATGTCAGCTGTTTTGGGAGTCAATGTCGACATATCTGTATTTCAATGTAAAGGTAGTCTCTCATCTGTTATTTTGATTGGTAAGATCCCTTGTCAAGAGAACTGAACGTTGAAAGTTTTCACATTAATCAGTAGTTGAATAATAAAGGAAAACTGCTTCAATAACTAATACTTCAACTTTGATAAGATTAAAAATGTTTGTATTGATT
This sequence comes from Sogatella furcifera, assembly GCA_017141385.1. NCBI lineage: Eukaryota > Metazoa > Arthropoda > Insecta > Hemiptera > Delphacidae > Sogatella > Sogatella furcifera. Next base: position 25,514,189 of record CM029552.1, on the reverse strand, counting down.
AACTGTTGAATAATGATTAACCTGAAATCCATGTTTGAACAATATTATTGTTGTCAGACTCTGTGTTACTTTGTCTAGCAGGTTAGCCAGCGCCATCTAGCGGGTGATAATGCAACTAGACTAAGCTTCTCTGTTAGCCAATATCTGTCGAAAATCAACAACTTTGAATTGATATTGTACAATTTAGGATGATTGTACAAAAATTATCTTGGGCTTAAACGTTTCTTGACTAAGAAAATCGAATACACTGATAGTTATAAAGTAATATTCAGTCAGTAAATCAATAAACTATTGACGCAAAGTTTCAATAGCAAGCAGATGGTACCTACTCCAAATTCAGTATAGGCGAAGATAGCATAATAAAGTTACTGGTCTAGCTGTTCTTGGAACTGATTAACTAATTTTTTATTTTGTTTTCTTCGCATTGATGTTGTGTGCCGAAAAATAAAGTTCAATACCACGGGTCGAAAATGTAATATTCCGTCTCTCAATCTTTTCTAGTCCTTGGCCTACGGCCTCGGACTTGAAAACCGATTTCGAGCCGGTAAACGCACATTTTCGGCCCTAGGTACGAAATATACTATTAAAACCACTCAAAGTCGTTGTCACGTAAAACTTTTGCCCGTATACCGACTTTACATGCAACCATGCAATTTTTTCAATTATTTTAAACAGCCCTAAGTTTTAAAGTTCAGTTTTCACAATCTAATGTTCACAATCAATTTTGCTCATCAAAGTTTATAGAATTCAACAACTGCTCAACATTCTACAGCGTTCTACTCGAATGAAAAAACAAATTCATGTAGTCTCTAATGCTCATAGGACGGCCCAACTGAACTTTCAAATGCGAAAAAATAAGCACAGAAGTAGACGACGAGGAAGAGAAAACACTTACTTTGTTTGGAATAAGTTAAATGGGTTGGAAGCTGTCCTTAGCACGCTCAGAAAAAGGGGGAAGAGCGTCTACTAAGAAAACACGCATCTATTTGGATCAGTACCAGATCTGCTCCATGTTTCATTTTGGAGCGGTGAAGTTGCCTACTTCTGCACACTAACACACAGGTATAGTCCGCCCAAGCAAAGAAGACTTATGGCAAGATGGGAAAATGACTCCAGCTCGGTCAATATTGATTCAAAAATGATGAAGTTGGTCTTAAATTGTAGATCAAAATGTTTCCTAAAATTTGAGACCAAATTTATAATTTTTGAACCAATATTAACCGAGCTGGATTCATTTTCCCATCTTGCCAGAATGTCTTCTCTGCTTGGACAGACTATACACACATACTTTGTCTACTCACTAACACACAGAGTAACAGAAAAATACACACATTCGCACATAGACACAGAGTAGAAATGTGGCTGCAAAATTCGACCATCATGTTTATGATGGCAAGCCATGACATTCTCCGTGTGTGAGAGCGATGGGAGTATGAGAGCCTAGTCATGTAGTGCAGTAAAAGCGATGAGCGTGTTGACAATAATATACAGGAATGTTTAATGAATGATCTAGTTTGGCACTAGCATTGACATCACGGCAATGACGCTGTTTTCGACTAATTTGAATCATAAACTTCACCATCCAACAAGTAATTGATTGCATTGGGGTGTACTGAACAATCGTTGCAATTGGAATATTGGTGCTATGTCCACTGGCTGAATCAACTCGGATCATTCACGTAGGGTAGCCTATATTGGCTGTACTAAATTACTAAGTTGTGTTTGATCTAGCTCTATTTTGTATTGTATGTATAAGAGTTCTACACCTTAAATTTAATTGTGTAGGGCGGTATTTAATATGAATATATGATCAGAGATGAAAGAGCTCCATACTTATATTTGGTTAATCTATGTTTATAATACCGTGTTATGTTTATGATTACTCTTCTTGCATTACAAAGGAGTTTTGAAAGAGTTGTGATACATTATTGAATTTATTTGAATGAAATAAAATGAAAATATTCTTTATTAGGTGGAGTTAGGACTAGGAAGTCCTTTCTACCACTCAACCTTAAATGGAGTCTCTTATAACAGTGACTAATTGAAAGTGAACAGTGACTAATAACAGTGAGTGTTTGAAGATTGTAATAAATTTCCTTCATCAATGACCAATGTCATAATAATTATAACTATCCAATTATCAGTACCTACAGTGTGGGAAATTATCTCAATGTATGTGAGATAAAATCTTCGTGTATGTATATTATCGTTGATGTTTCGTATGTTTGGAATGGTACATTATTATTGATAGATTTTCTCATCAACAAAGTGGAGATAGAAGAGAGATCTAATGAAGCTTCAGGTTAAATATATTTTTTACAAACTTATCAAATCCTGAGTCTCGATTTTATTAATTGCTAGATGATGATGATGATGATGATGTGATAATAATATATTAAAAAACTAGGATAATTCCTTGCTTGGATAATTATCTTGCTTTCAAAGGGGTTGGGAGTTGGAATAGAATTTGAAAATCTGGTATAAAGATTTATTCGATTTTCAAAGATTTACGGATAATGCAGCGAATTGTAACGGAGACAATCATGATTTGAATATTGTAACAAAATTCTTGAAATTTATTTTATTCAGCTCATTTCAAAGCTGAAAATAAATTCATTACAATCAGCATGGATCGGAAAAAGATACATTCTATGCAAATCGGTGGAAAATATTAAAAGAGCTCCAGGAACAAATTAGGATTAGCATTATTGAAGAATCGGAAATTGACTGCTGTAGAAAATATAGTGCAGTATCTCTCCGTTGGCAGTAATTCGAAATTTTTAGCAAAAAGTCAAAATTGCTTCTCACTTTTCAGGGTCATGAATATTTTAGTTTACTTCCTCCTACTGGAAATAGAATGAAAGATCTCGTAGAGTAGAGCTCTCATAATATTCTCTTTCAAAATAGTGCGTGGGCCATCATCAGTAATGATCATAGTATCATTCTACTTTTAACCGTGCAATGTGTATTCGCAATTCACATAATATGATGCTGATACTAAAAAAGATAAACTTTATTTTGGAATTCTATTGTAAGCTGTTGTCGACATAGGACTGTAGTCAAAATGAAAGAAAATAACGTTGATTTATTAATACATTTGAAAAAGGAAATAAGTCTGATTTGGTAATATTAATTACAACCTGCAACTAATGATCGCTGTATGGGAGATTGCATAAAACCAACCGAGTAATATAAATTTGAAGCTATTGTAACAATTATTAAATAATAATGATTTCAATGATTCAAACTAATGTGATGAAGGAATCACCGATACTGTATGAAAGAAAAACTAATGCGCGAACGACCTACATGATGCGTTCATTTACAATGTACCGTACAGATAATGAAATTAATTAATAGTAGCAGCTACAATGTGCTTGATAGTGAAGCGGGCCGGACAGACTCAGTTCATGACCAATCCAAGTCAAAGATTATATCAAACGTAATTATTCTGATTTTGACAATGTTATCACATTCACATACTAATTAATCTTTTTTTACGGTTTCGATTTACTAGAAAGTTCTAATAATAATACAATCATTTGCATTGAAAAAACTTACTATCTTCCTACTCTACTATCGCAAATATTTTTCTGTTAGAGAATTTGGTTATGAACGTTAGATAGCCCCGTGAGACCTTTCATCAGTAAAGTCAGCATAATATTCTTCATTAAAAAGCAAATTCTCGTTTTTTTCTTTATAACACCTTCAACAATTATTATCATCAATAGACACAAATAACAATAAAGTAGATAATTTTTTCGGAGATGAAAAAATGACTTTTTTTATTTCAATGTTCTTGACGCTTTCTCCTCGCTATGATAATTCTATCAGTATTTTTGAAGCAATGACTTTAATGCAGCTTGAGTATCAGTTATTGATTTGTGAACGAAAATGATTTTTATGCGTTCATGGTCATGAATAATTTACAACATTACGAAAATCTCTGGGTTGTGGAAATTCTTCAAATACAAAAATTGAATTACATTTATTTATTGTCATGAATACTAAAAATTACAGAATCCAGATTATTAGGTGATCCTATTTTTTCTCATGATAATGTAGGTTTTAATTTTTTTTAGTACACCAGAGTAAATTTCTAGAGCACTTTGAATTGAATGATGTGTCATGTACCGTTAGTGATGCGAAATCGTCATGTCAAATTTTCAAACACTGTTAAACCCGCGTCATATTATTGGAACATGAAAATGTAATTTTTTCAGCCGCTTTTAATTTGAAGATACACTGACACTCCATTTCTATACAGTATAATATAATGTAATGATAAAAAACTTGATTACTTTATAATAAATGTCATGACAGGTGATATAAGAAAATACTCAATACATAATCATGCGTGGTAAAATTCTAAATACGGTAATATTTTTTTTCAAAAGTGTGGCTGTTTGCATTGGAACTACACTTATTGTGTAAAATTATTGCAATCATTTGAATTTTCCATTTTGTGGTTTCCAGAAAATATACTTTTTCCATAATGATAAAATGTCAAGAATTTTATTCATGAGATTATTATTCTCATATACAGAGTCGTTCACGGGAGTCAGACTTTTTAAAATAATTATACAAAATGTATTATTTGTTATGAAAACATTTCAACAGAAATACTCGCTAAATTCAATTATAACATTTACTGCAAGCTCGCAGACGAACAATTATGTCTAGGAGGTGATATCCATTTTGGGCAATACATTATTGTTGTTGCATTTTTATAGAAACTCTTCTCAGCTCTTTGCAGCATTGCTGTAGTTATCAATATAACATGTCCACAAAATTTACAATTCACCTCAGGCTATAGGCCTAGTCATCAATACTGAATCTATATGAAATAATATAAGAAAATTTACATAGCATTCAAAGTATTCCAAGAATATTAATGAGGGATACTTTATAAGAACTATTAATTCATTTTTTCATCTTGGCTTATATTTTGTACCAGTGTAGACATGGGTGACGTGATGACAGTTTGTCACCCAGATTGATTAAGACAATGCTGTAGACATGCTGCAAAGAGCTGAGGCGAAGTCATCCAATGTATACGTGGTTTATTTCAGAAAACATTGAGGAAAAAATCACAACTAGCCTACTCTATTAGCAGGACCGAGGGGACCAAGATTATCGTATTACACATATATTTTCTATGTAGACAGTGTAATCAGTATCTATTATATTTTCTATTACACTAAAAATGAAATGAAAAGAGATAAAAATATGGTTTCGTATTTTCATTATTTTTCATAGGATCTCATAGGCCTATGTAATCGTATACCTGTAATACCTGCCCAATGAATGACGCCGAATCTGGAAACGAACCATCCTATAAACTATAGAGTCTGTTTATACAGTCTCTATACTACAAAGGAAAGTAATTTTCGTACCATCAACCTAACTTAGATAATAGCAATTCTGAAGGCGAATAAATGAGTTATTGATATCAGCCATTGTTGCCTCAACTGTTCTCATATGAATACTGCGCTTTTAAGATCTTGAAATCAGGAAATGTTATGATTATTTAAAAGACGATCGACACCCGTCAATGACCTTGTATAAATATAATGTGACTTACTCTTGAGATAACTCATAGACTTGTTATCTTTACGTTATCATAACGCATCGCATCTTGACTTGTCATTTTTATGCTCGTATACATTTAAAAATCCTGCCTGATTAAACGTCTTGATTCAACGAGAGGCAGAGGCCCAAACAATCTTTTTTTTTCAATTATTTTAAATATTGTTTCACAACTCTGCAAATTAAATACTTTCTGAACTTCAAAATGCAGTTGCCTAGTAATAAACCAATAATTTAAGAATGTATGATACTATGACTGTAGCCTCATCATCGAGTGAGACTCAACGAGAAAACCTATGAAAATGCGATGATTAGATAATAATAAGAGACTTATGCTATGATGCCAAGATGCAGAGAGTTCAAAATTTCTCTAGATAGAGAGATTCCCAACTTTCATGACAAAAAATTACCTATCAATTTCAAACACTTCTTATAATTTAGCAAGGATTTTTTCTCATGGAAGTATCTTGAGAATGTTGCATGTCTTACGAACTATACCGATACAAGTACGATCGGTACTAAATAAGTTCGATCCCATCTAAGAAATTCAGTGTACAGGCATTTTGAAATGTTAAGGAATCTTATCGAAATTTTGTTTGAGTGAGAATAGTTATAATTATACAGTTTGAAACCTGTAACCAATTTAATCTTAGTACTCAGCAGAGTAGATGAACTACTTTAATTATCTAGGAATAGTGTTCTAACCTCCTATCTTGAAGTAGTTTGAAATAATACTATTAACTGAATTTATTCAATGACGTAAGGTAGTCAGGCTTGAACAATCTTATAACCGAATTCGAACAATTGGTCTTCATTTCCAAAGTTTGGATAAGTATCCTAACATTATCCATTTAAAACAACAAATTATTTTTAAACATTTATAACAGAGCAAGAAAACCTTAAGATCAACTTCAAAACTTAGGAATAGCATTTAAAGTTCAACAATTCAACTTTTAAAAGCCCTGATTTAAACAATGAGTCTCTCTCCATGAGGTGAACTTTCGCAACGATGAATACCTTTAGGGCTTTAGACACGATTTGAAATTTCAACTTCAACAAGAAACAGAATAAATATGATAGAAATCAATATGCGAAGAATATTTTGTATTTCTAGACCAATAATAGATTATTGTGACTATTATGATTCTTTAAAAGTACTGAAGAGGCGAGAATGAATTGATTTCATTTATGAATATCAATATGTTTCGCATAAATAATGTCAATTACGAACAAGAAATACTATTCCAACATCAAATTTCCACTAGTGGTTGAGTATATGGAGTTTAATCACCAATATTTTGCTCGAAATTAATATTATTTTCGAAAAGAAGAAAATTTTATCCTATCATTAAATTTCCACTCATAGTTAAGTATAGTAAATTCATCAAATGAATTTTATCACTCTTGCTGAATGTAGTTGAATGATTGAAATCGATTATGATACAACATTAACAGGTAATGCAACCTGTCGAGAAAATTTCATATTTTTGCAATAAATGTTAGGAAAGTTCCACAAAAATTAGAGATTTCGAAAAACGGAGAAGACCTCACAAAAAACTAGAATAGTATTGTCAAAGACTTGATATGAGGACCCCGTGACCTTTCAAGCAGAGCGACAGATAATGAGAGAGTATATAACGCGCTGTGAGTGAACGGCTAATTGTCCTTCTCCGAAGAACTCACACATCATGCAGTGCTCTCTGGTTCTCTTGGCTCTCGTCGGCTTCAGCGCCGCTGCGGTCATCCCGCAAAACAACATCCACAACAACAACAACAACAACGTTGCCACCACCCAGAAGAATGGAGTGACTTACTACTACAACCCATTCAACAACCAGAACAACAACAACTACAACCCATTCAACACCCAGAACAACAACTACAACCCATTCAACACCCAGAACAACAACAACTACAACCCATTCAACAACCAGAACAACAACTACAACCCATACTACAACCAGAACAAAAACTACAACCCATTCTACAACCCATACTACAACCAGTGCTACAACAACCAGTACAACAACAACATGAACAACCAGTACCAGAACCAGCAGTACAACAACAACAACCAGTACACTAACAAGAACCAGTTCAACAACCAGAACCAGTTCAACCACCAGAACCAGTTCAACCACCAGAACCAGTTCAACCACCAGAACCAGTTCAACCACCAGAACCAGTTCAACAACCAGAACCAGTTCAACCACCAGAACCAGTACAACCAGTACCAGAACCAGCAGTACAACAACCAGAACAACCAGTTCCAGAACCAGAACACCCAGTTCCAGAACCAGAACACCCAGTTCCAGAACCAGAACACCCAGTTCCAGAACCAGAACACACAGTTCCAGAACCAGAACACACAGAACCAGAACTACCAGCAGAACCAGTACTACAACACTGTGAACCAGATCAACAAGAACAACCAGAACCAGGTCAGCCAGGTCCAGAACCAGAACCAGGTCAACCAGATCCAGAACCAGAACCAAATCAACCAGGTCCAGAACCAGAACACTAACACCAACAAGAACCAGTTCAACAACCAGAACCAGTTCAACAACCAGAACCAGTACACCAACCAGAACCAGTTCAACAACCAGAACCAGTTCAACCACCAGAACCAGTTCAACAACCAGAACCAGTTCAACCATCAGAACCAGTTCAACAACCAGAACCAGTTCAACAACCAGAACCAGAATGGTGAGTGAGCATTCACAATCAGTTATCTTCTAACAAATTCCACTGTCAAATTTCACTGTAATTAGTTTAAGTTAAATCTAGGACATGATGTTTTCAGAAATAGTTTTATCATGAACACGTCTTTTGTTGATTGGTAGTTTATTTTTCAATGAATAGTAAAAGCTATACCCTAGATCCCTTCTAGGGCTCTCATATTCATGTTAATATACCATGCTGCAAGCCTTATCAGTATTTAGAATTAAACCAGTTCTTGAATTATTACTTTTGAATTCTTAAAGCTGTTCTGTAGACAATAAAGCAATTCAGTTCACTAAATAGAATACATCTTTCATATACTGGTTTGATTGAATTACCGATTCATATTCTTGAGTGAAACTAGCTTTTTCTGGAGCCAGTGGATAACTGAATTTGTACATCAATGAATATCTTAATTCAATAAAATAAGAATTGAATTCAATCAATTTGGCTTGCACTTTTAAAGTAAGAATCGGTTTTCAATAATACACAATGGAAATTATTGAGTATAAATAAAATGACATAAATGATAGCACAGAGAGAGCAACTTTTTTCCAAAGAAAATAACTCACTTTCAATTCAATGAATAACTTTCAAGTAATTTAGCTGATTCTGCCTTATTTCTATAAAATGATGGACCAAATGCAAGCATTTATATAGGCTAACATGAAATAAGCATTAGATAAGTTAGTATAAGCACAGAGTAGGGAAGTCCCTATTTTATTCCCTTCCTCTGTGGATTTAGGTTATGTGCAATTGAAAAAAAAACAAAGCAAATATTTTGAGTTCAACTAACTCACATAGAATAATTCGAATTCCGATTTGGTCACTGATAGCCTATTTATTTTCAATATGATTCAAAATATTCGAAACAATCACTATAACAATGACAAGTTGAGGAGGATTTTATTGATTTCAAAATGTATAGTTATTTATATAATTTTACTAACGTTATAGAGAATCAGAATAATATGTTAATCATGAAACGAATAGTTTTAATACATGGATTTGTACAAGTAATAATATTACCAAAATATTGTTTTATGATGATGATGATTATGATGATAATGATTTGAATTTTAATCTATTTGATGGATCTTATTTTTCTTTCAATCTACCTTGTAAATTGGGCACTGGGAACGTAGGTTGAAAATATAATCTGGCATTCCAATGAAGAGCAAGGCCTTATTGAAGTAATAAACTGTGGATAATATGGTGAAATAATCAGAAAATTAGTTTCGAGCAGATTAGGCCTATTATTCAGGAAAATCTAAAGGAGTGAGCCACTGAACACGTTAATGGATTTTTCAAATTTCATTTTCAATAGATCTCCCTAATTGTCTTAAATAACAAAAGTGAAATCAAATTCTGTCTTCAAATTTTTTATTAATACAATAAGGAAATTTCCTCATAGGAGTCTGAATGAATATCAAACAATAAGAATATTATTATTACAAAATATTAGAGCATGTTATGCTCTATAGGTGCTTCTAGTTCACTTTTTTCTATCCTTGTTGAATGGACAGTTTCTTAGATGCTTTTCAATGGAGATTAAGATAGTGACAACTAAATATTTATTATTGATATCAAGTGGAAGCATCTATAGTTATTCCTATAACAGAACTAAATTATGAAATATTTATATGTTTCATTTTCTACAGACATTTAGAATCGCAGTTTTGACTGGCTCGCCCTTTACAAGCAAGCATAGTAAGATGTTTAATTTATCAAGATTACCAATTACTGAGGGATTGAATTCAATTTCTTTGGACAATTTTTCTATTTGTTACCTTTACATAATTACATTACATTTAATCATTACATTATTTATTCGCAATTATCGACCTCACTTTGTTATCAACTTTAAATTTACTCTGCTTTGTGAATTGAATAGAACAATTTATTATTCAAAACAATGTAGTAAACTGATTAAAAGATGAAATTAATATCCTTAATGATTAGTGGCTGAACAACTAAAAATTTTGAAATGAAGAATGATGCTCAGTGTTCCACGGCTCATTTCAATTTCAAGATAATACATCTAATAATATCACTGGCGGCTCAAACCCCCGAAAAAGGTGAAGAGCTGTACAGTAAAAGATATGAGGACTTGGGCACTAGCCGCCAGTGAGAAATATATCAAAGGCTATAATATGGTACATGTGTATCAAATGAAACAATTATATTGGAAGGCCAAGTAACATTATTGAATCGTGTTATAAAGTTTTTATTGAAAACTTTTTTGTGTATACAATTATTTGGAATTTTCTTCTTTATGTAACATAATTGAGCACACAGAATCAGAAACTATTCTGAGAAGAGTGGAAATCAATGTTTTCTATACAAATTCAATAAAATGAAATGTTACAATTCCATACATGCTATGGAACATTTATGGCAAATAACTTTTCCACAATGTAGAGCACTAGTTTCTATAAAATCAAATCCGATCAAAACTATTTTTTATTTCTACTAAAAATTAGTTGGATTCTCAATGGAGTTTTAAAAATATATTTATTTTCAATAATTCTTATAAGTCGTAGGCCTATTCTTCATGCCATGTTAAAATATCTCTCAGATACAATAGTACATGAAGGGCATATGAAGAAATCGTCAAGAATTGACAAAAAATCTTTGTATTCCAGGTCAGAATATTAACAACCAGAACCAGTACTACAATACTGTGAACCAGATCAACAAGAACAACCAGAACCAGGTCCAGAACCAGATCAACCAGGTCCAGAACAAGAACCAGAACCAGATCAACCAGGTCCAGAACCAGAACCTGATCAACCAGGTACAGAACCAGATCCTGAACCAGAACCAGAACACTAACACCAACCAGGTCCAGACCCAGAACCAGAACACCAACCAGGTCCAGAACCAGAACACCAACCAGGTCCAGAACCAGAACACCAACACCATCAACAACCAGGTCCTGAACCAAAACCAGAACCAGGTCAACCAGATCCAGAACCAGAACCAGATCCTTAACCAGAACACCAACCAGGTTCAGAACCAGAACACCAACACCATCAACAACCAGGTCCAGAACCAGAACCAGGTCAACCAGGTCAACCAGGTCAACCAGATCCAGGCTCAGAATCAGATCAACCAGCAAATGAACAACCAGAACCAGGTCAACAACAACCAGAACCTGAACAACCAGGTTGAGAACTTCTTCAACAACCAGGTCCAGAACCAGAACACCAACACTTACAACAACCAGGTCCAGAACCAGAACCAGGTTAACCAGATTCAGAACCAAAACCAGGTCCTGAACCAGAACCAGATCCTCAACCAGAACACCAACCAGGTCCAGAACCAGAACACCAACACCAACCACGTTCAGAACCAGAACACCAACAACAACCAGGTCCAGAACCAGAACCAGATCAACTACCAGAACCAGAAGATCAACAGCCAGAACCAGTTGAACAACCAGAACCAGTTCAACTACCAGAGCCAGTTCAACAACAACAACCAGTTCCAGAACCAGAACAACAACATCCAGTTCCAGAACCAGAACAACCAGTTCCAGAACCAGAACAACCAGTTCCAGTACCAGAACCAGTACAACAACAACCAGTACCAGAACCAGAACAACAACAACCAGTTCCAGAACCAGAACAATAACAACAACAACCAGAACACTGGTGTCTTCCAGGCCATCAAGGCTTTCTTCTAAGCTCTTGCATTGATGAACCTCTTAACTGAATAAATTTATAAGAAAAACTCAATTTGTTTGTTTAAAAATCTCCCCCTTTACATCAGAAATACTATTTAACATCATACATATTACTACTTCTATTGTTTGTTCATGAGAGATAGTCAGCATAACACTTGAAATCATTCAAAATTTCAATGAGTTTTGGTTGAAAATTCAATGTGGATTATTAAAATGTGATAATACCGATAAAAGATTAAACAGTCTTGAGATTGTTGTGTTAATTTCCATCATGTAGCATTTTTTGCTCCAAATAAATATCAATATGAACTCAGTTTTGAGTTCTTGAAATACGTGGATAATTGATTGATTTGAAACAGTACATGGGAAGTTTAACAAGACCACAATAGAAAATATAATGAGCAAATCATGGAATGAGATATTCTCTGTTCTGTTACCCGAATCAGAATAAACATCATATTTAATTTCATAGTTCTAAAAGATATAAATTCATTTATTAAAATCATATATATTTTAATTTCATAGCTATAAAAAGGAGACTTCATAGAGCCAAGGTTCATAGCACATCAATATCATCACGTCATATGTCAGACAGTTTGATACTCTCAACACAAGCAGGCCAATCTCTAATTATTATCTCCTTCGACCAAACTTCAGAAAGAACTCAACCAGCAATCTCATTCCTTCTATTGGTTCTTTCCACCCCTAAATCCCTCGAGGTTCGTTCAATTAATTTCTAGCTTTCCTCCGGGATGCTTCTCAGCTATATTCTTTCATCTTTCTCATTCTATTCAGAGCGGGCTCTCGTGCTCCATTAATTTCTCCCTCTCATTCAGTTCCAAATGCTCAGATTGGCAAAAATAATCCTTTTCAATGTCCAACAATAGAAGAAATGAGTAAGTCTTCTTCCTCTCTATTTATATCTATCGTATGTATGGAAGTAAGCTACTGGAATGACCTCACTCCTCTCTTCTTATCGGAAGAAGTAACATGATTTGGTTGTTCCTTTTTACGTTTTTCAGTTTATCCATAGATAATTATCTATAGAAGAAGTACTATACTGAATTCTTATCAGAATTTGTTTTGCATTACAATATATTGTATGATAACATTCCTGGTTCAAATTTGATTATTCCTAAAGATAATACTTACCTTTTTTACTTATTCAATTTTTAATCAGTAAGTCAGATTATCAAGTGACAGGACTAGCAATTTTTACTACCAAATATTCATCAATACTGAATATAGCTAGACCGGTATCAAAACAATTTTACAACATTTATTGTTACTGTCAATGATATCTCAAGATGAATCATCTTAATCCATAATATATCAACAAAGATGATTTCATTTCCCTTTCCAATTGCTTAGTCTTTTTTCTGCATTTACTGTGGGCTATCCCAACTTTATCTCTGTTAGCACGAAAGCAAACAAATTTAAGCGCCTTAAAATGACGTCAGGTGATAGAAGCAATGCAACAAATTCCATGTTGAAGTTCGCTGTTCCAAGGCGGTTAAATTTAATTAGCTATCGTCAATCGAGCGTTCCTCTTCCTTAATTCAATGATAGAGACTTTGGGGAATAAGATGTAATGCTTGAATGGGGTAGAGTTTAACCACCCACTCTTTCTCCATGGGGCAGAAAATAGATGTGTGTGTTGACTTAATACTCGTTTGTGAATGAAAGCAAGCTCCTAAATTTAGATGCATGTCAAATTGACGCTTGGTCTCATTTTATTTATTTCTTTGAAGTGATTTGATACAGCTCATGTCCCGTTTAACGCTACGATTCAAAACTTATTCTCCTGAACAAATTTTTTCAAAGACATATTTCAAATTTGCAACAAAATTTAAAGTATAGCCTGGTTGGAAAGGCTTGGCTTTTAGTGTAAATAATAAAAATTCGCACTGTTAGTAAGAAACTATTGGTTACTACCTACAAACAATAAAAATATCCTTCACTATCTATTAATCATTGTTGTCTGATCATTTAATCATATTGTTGGTCACAGCATTTCATTTTAAAATAATACGAAATAATATAACTGAGGTTCAATAGTTTTATCAAAGAATATGAACTAGTTATAGTGGTCATTTAATTGAATGAAAATTTCACACAATTTACTGTTGATTCCATCGAAAACCCTGTTGAAAGTCTCAAAAGTAAATTATAAACATTTTATCAATTATTTCATTAGAAAAACTATAGCTTACCAACAACAAAGTGTCGATAGCGTGTCACCAAACAATATAAACTTTTCAATGTGACTAATTTATGGAGGTTTCACGCAGTTTATGGTTTGAACGATCAGCTAACAAATTAGCTCAACACAAAGTAATAAATTGTGAGACAGTGTTCGTGAATTCGAAAATTCGGCGGTGGAAGAGAAATTTAACTTTCATTTTCAAAGAAATCGATTCCTGTCCAAATCCATCCGCTTTTTTGCTAATAATTTTTGTAGCTCTCCTGTAAGTCATTAGGTTCCTTGAACGAAATTCTTTGAAAACAAAGAATCCCTACCTCACGTCCCATCCACGTCGCAGGACTGAATTTAATACTATTCCAGCCTAATCTGATCATTTTCATGCGCCTTCAAAAACAATTTTCACCCGGAAAAATCTTTTCCTGAGCAGACACATCTCTTTTGACGCCATTTTTCAGCATCCGAAACTTACTTTCATCGTCACTCTTTCCTTACGTCCTTGTTTTTTCCCAGTTCCTATGTATAGAATTATCGTCGGTTTTCTTTTTGCTGCAGTTTTAGCGTCAAAGCAGCAACTCTACGCAATGCGGTTGGTTGCAATCCAATTTCCTCCTCCTTTTCCTTTGATTTCCTTTCTGATTCCTCTTTCGTTCCCCTCTTCCAAACAGCAAATCGATTTCCGAGTCTGTGAAGACACAAACTTACATCTTCCCTTCTTTTCCGCATCTGCGACTAAACTAAACACTCATCGAAATTTCTCACACCTACAGCTTCAGCGCCGATTTCCATTGAAACATTTCCGTTTGAATTAAATTTGTTAGCGGAGGAATATTTTGCCTGTCTTCAGTGACAGTTTCATTTGAGAACGCCATGATCTCACTATCAGTCTGTTCTTGCACTTCAACGATTCGACATTTAAACTTGCGTCTGTGATTCTCATGTTAATGGATTCTGGTGAATGATTACTAAACTTGAGCTCCGAAGTTTTCTACTTTTCTTCTTATCTTACTTATTTACCCAACTTCCTAGTCAATAGTTATTGCTCAGAGTTTGAGATCATCTTGGATTAACACTAATAACTTTTATTAATGAACGTATAGCGAAATAAACAAAATTGATAGCCATATAATAAGCTATGTTTGTGACTTTTATTATGAAACCGATATGGATTTATTTTATCCCTAAAATTTAGAGATTCGAACCTTCTCCTTTCTTGCGAACGAATCATTCTAAAAAGTAAAGAGGAATCAACAAATAAAAATCAATTAAAAATTTATCTTGAAAAAATACAATAAAATGAAATCTAAAGAGAGTTAAGGCAAAATTTAACCATAAGTTATGCTGTATTTTCTAGTGAGTTCTCCGTAGCTGAAAGTCACGTTTACTCAGCTGGCAGGTAATTTGAGTGATATTTGGTTAGAACGAGTTTCTGAGAATTGAAGGAAACATATAAACTGAGTTTATTTATACAGAGCTGATTTCATGTAAACGGAAGCATCTGACTGGGGTATTCAATAAGGATCACCAAATATTTGGGTTTATAATTCATATGAACAAGCAATATAGTAAGCGACTTACATTTCTTTTAGGCAAGAAACATTCGGACTCGGCCACCACAAAATGATTAAGCAGGAACTATTCAACAAGGTGACACAGAAAAACGGGAACTTTTGAAGTAACACGTACGTGAATAAAGGAAATGTAATCATTGGTTTTATTGCTGAAAATGTGAATTAGAATAGTTGCCATTTATAGTTCTAACAGGAAAATGTCAATATTCATGGACAATGTCTTTGAGATGACGACCATTTTAACGTATACATTTGAAAAGTAAAGCATACGCTTCACGCTCAATAATATTAATTATTGAGTTGAAAACAAGGATTCACTAAGAAATCGCTGAGATTCGCATTGCAGTGGTTTAATTTGCCGTGCAAAATCGCACTGTGCGCTTCCAGGAATCTATACATACGTTTGAATGGTCGTCATCTCAAGGACATTATCTACAACTATAAATGGCAACTATTCTACTACACATTTTCAGCAATAAAACGAATAATTACATCTTCTTTATCCATGTACGTGTTACTTCAAAAGTTCCCGTTTTTTTTGTGTCATCCCGTATTTATATCATCCATCTAAATATTATACAAAAAAATTATAATGAATCCATTCATTTTGATAGGCTACTCATTTACAATTTTTGAGTCAGGAATTATTTCTCATAACGAAATAAACTAGCAAATAAGCTAGTTAAAACAACCTAAATTTGCATCATTGAGACACGAAATCTGTGTGGGCCTCTGATTGTGTTTGAGCGAGATGAAGTGAGGGCAAGTGTGACAAGGAGAGTATTACTAGCAGCTCAACCAATTACACCGTGGAGTGGCAGAGAATCCTCCAACAGGTCGTTTATCATTGAGGCTCACTATTCAGGCCGAACAGTCAACCAGGAGGGACCAACTTGCAACTCCCCGAACTCCTTCCTCCCTTCCCTCTCCCCGAACCTCTTTCTCCCATCTCTCCGAACTCCCTTCCCTGAACCCTCCCAATTCCCTTCCTCCCCCCTCCGAACTCCCAAAATCCCAGCCAAGAATAGCTACACAACACCTGGTAGTCGAGATTTATAAAGGGCATTTCTCACGATCCATTCGCCACCAAATATGACAACTTTGATCTCGAGTCTCAGACAAGACAAGGCAGTAAGACCGACTCACATAAAAGATGGCCGGAAATTGTGCTCTACCCTGTTGGAAATAATGAGCGGGCGAGAACTTTTGATAAGAAGAAATTATGGAGAGAGTAAGGCATCGTGGATAGAGAGATATATGGGATATATATGAGATATATGGAGAGAGATGATGGGGAGGATGAATTGAGGTAATTCAAGGACTATAAATAATTTAAATGTATGATAACCCTCTTCTAACATTATTTGGGAATCAAGATGATAATACTCGTATTATTAATTACTTCTCTTGATGAATATGACGAGGAGGAGAGGAAAGTATTGTGATATATTAGGAATCGTCTTTCAGACGATTTTAAAGTCTGTATAAAATTGGATGAAAAACAGGCTTTTTACAAACATAACACTGGCGGCTCGTGCCCACGAAACAGGTGAAGTGCTGTACAGTAATAGATACGGGCACTTCACCTGTTACGTGGGCACGAGTCGCCAGAGAAACATATAATATAATCATGGAAAAATTGATAAGATAAATAAATTGGTATAGTACGTGATAAAGTTATAGGCTATGGAGAAGATGAATTTATTCGCATTCAGATGATCCATCAACTGCATAAATGGATTATATTTCCTTTTTCCTAGCAGTCAACATGATTTTCAATCCCTTCTATCTTCATTCTTCATGCCTCACCTTTTTACGCGACACCTAGTAATTGAATCACAGAAAAAGGGAAATTAATAACGTCATAGCATGATTAAACATGAACAATAATATCGGTTCTCATTGTAGGATAGAATGTCTTACAGTAAGTTTATATCAATATAAGGTGCAGTTCGAGTGATTTTTCTGCTTCAATGTCAATTATTGGTCCCAACATTTTGAAATAACCTAGCATGAGTACCAATCTTTATTGGATTCTCTCCTAATCAAGCTATTGGGGAATAGAATAACATTCACATCAACATCATCTCCGAGAAAATCCACCAGATGAAAAAAATCTATGGGAAAATGACCTTGTAAACTAACAGTTCAGGTGGCACTGATTTGATTTCAAACTAAGTTATCGTTGAACAATCACAAACCGTTGAGTTTCTCGTCCCATTCCCAGGTAATAACATTACTGATAATATCTGAAATAGAATTTCCCCTCCACAAAGAAAATATTGAGAAGTTTTCAATTCATCTGAAAATGGACGAGGTAACAGGTTCCTACCAAGTTTTCCAACAAGATGAACTTTGAGAAGATTTTCCAGTAGGATGAACCCTTGCCGGAACAGTTCGGACTTCAAAGCTGGGAAAAAGAGAGCTTTTCCAAAGCTGGGAAAGCGAGAGAGAGTTTTCCACAGGATCGATAATGATCCTTTGCCGACCGATGGCTTTGTTGAGTAAGCTAGCCGATACAAGAGTCCTCCACAGTTCGTCCATAAACAGGCTCCACTCCATAGAGCTTATGGCTGAACCTTGTCTGAACTTTCGAGAGTTCGCCATAAAATCAATCACACTATCTAGTAAACGAGGATTCGTATGTGCTTGAAAAGTGCCCAAACATACGTTTGCTGCCTCCAAACAAAGGTAGCAGCAGTTATTCCTATTGTGAACCTAGAAGTGGGACATGAAATAATTATTGAGCCTTGTATATTAAGATTAGGATTATCAGCCGACTGCCTTGTATATCAAGTACAATATTACATGCTTACAGGGCAACAGAACTTAGCTGGAGAGCGACTACAGCGCTCTCTAATTCGTCGAATATGAACCAATCCTGGAATATCATTTCATGTTTACATGACAGAGGTAAAGTTGAGATAACAGAGAAAGTTGTAATAATTATAACACAGATTCGAATGTTCGTTTGTGCTTAAATAAATTGGCAAAAATATATACCAGAATAAAAATACAAAAATTACTTCAGACAACTGAATAAATTAGCAAATAAAAATAATGAAACGCTTAGCTTTAGACAACTAGAACACTTTTTGTACACTGGGCGCGCTACCAGCGTTGCTCCAGCAGATGGAACATGATATTTTATAATAAATCTAGTAAAAGAGATATTCAGAATATGGGATGGGTTTGGATGCCAATTACAATTCATTATGATTTCACCTCGAGCAAAGATTCGAAAAAACAACAGAAATCTCGTTTCTCATTCTCAACATCAGAAAAAACCCTTGAATAGAAAAACATTGAACAGAAACAAGTTGCCTATAGAATTGTAAAACAAACTCAAAAGTTTCATATCAGCAGTAGGTTTTGAAACAATAATGTAGCAGGGCTTTCGTAGGTTATTCACATTTCACGTTGTTCCCTGCTACAACAAACAAGAATGCTTCCAGCTGGTTCTCAACAGGAAACATCTGAATCAATAATGTTATGTGGCTGTTTTATAGAACAAATAATGATGCCTACTCTGTAGATATGACTGAAAATCAGAAAGGCTGGTGAGGGTTTCTGTAGCCGGTAGGCCTGGATATTTATCTGAATAGGAAGTGAGCGTAAAATGGTAAATGAGAGTGTATCGAATAGGTGAAAATTTTGGAAATGTGATTCATGGAACAATTAATTAAGAGTCCAGTTAAGAGAAGAAAAATGTTATTTCAATATGAAACGAAAAAGAGGGAAGTCTCATATTTTCTTAGTATAGGAGTAACATTTTCATCTCTGTATATAAACGCGAAATGGCACTGATTCATTCATTCATCACCAGAACTAAAAATCTACTGAGCCGAATACGCTCAAATTTGGCAGGTATGTTCAGTTGGACGTTTAGACGCGCGCTAAGAAAGGATTTTTGAAACTTCATAAGGATACGCGAAATATTTGAGTTTTACTTTAGTTTTTTAGCGTTTTCTTATTTCTTCTGAGAACCAATCGGTAGAAAATGTTGATATTTCGTGGGCAGGTTCAGATAAGGTCTAAAAATGTTGTGTTAAAATATCTTTGGAATCCGATCAAGAGTATAAGCCAGTAATCACCTTTCAGAATTGTAAATGTATTGCGGGTTGCGTATCTTCCGCCTTGATACGACCAATCCTTACTGTAAATTAAATGGTTCAGCGAGATTATAGATGAACTAATTTAGAAGATATTTAATCAAGTTCCAAACTTCGTCCGATATACTTCCCAAGGCTACGCTCAATATTAGCGTTTTACCATTTTTCGGAATATTTGAAGTTTTTCTTAGATTTTTCGAGAACAAATCGGCAGGAAATGTTGAAATTTGGTAAACAGGTCCAGATTATGTCTAGAAATGCTGTGTTCAATACATTTCGAATCCCCTCTGAACGGAATTTGCAGGCGAGGGAAGCGAGCCTGTTTGACTCACTTACACTGCCGATACCGTCGGGGGTCAAGGCTAGGCGGAGAAGGCGAGCGAAGCGAGCCTGCCGGTTATTATTTTTATATAATTAGACTGAAATGCATTTTTTTAAACTGGAAAAGTTACAGATTTTTCTACACTTTCATACTTTCTTGACCAACGCCCATGTACACTGTACATGATTGTACACTGTTTATACTTTCTAAGCTCAAAAAACAATCCTATTGAAAATAAAAATATTACATTTCTAATGAACTTGATAATTCCATAATACTCTATATTTTGAATACTGTTACCGTTCAAAAGTATACTAATACCTTTCAAGTTCTTTTCAGTGAATAGATAGAAACAATGCATTGGTGAAACTCAGTTTCATCAAGAAAAGTATAAATGAGGACTTAGATAGATTCTCACCAACTATTGAAGTCAATAATACCATAGAGGAATGATACGAGTTCAACTTCACCTATTATTTCTCTATGATGATAGGCCTACTCAATGAATGTTCATTGAAAGTCATGAAAGGTTTATTGGATTATAATTTTTAATATAATGCTACCAGGTACAAAAGTTATTGGTTCATTATCATAATAATTATTGGATTTGCCAGGGCTAGATTCCCCATTATATGATGACTTATACAGGACATTACAGGACTAGG
The DNA here is from genome assembly GCA_017141385.1 of Sogatella furcifera. Lineage (NCBI taxonomy): Eukaryota > Metazoa > Arthropoda > Insecta > Hemiptera > Delphacidae > Sogatella > Sogatella furcifera. The sequence continues at coordinate 25,493,318 of CM029552.1, read as the reverse complement.
GCATTCCCCAGTCATATGACTAGTAGATGTAGACAATAGGAATGAGAAGAGTGAACTTTTGCAAAACAACTGAATTGAGAGAATTTTCTCGGCTTTGGATTGTTGGGCGGACGTAAACAACCAAATCTTCCAGACTGCGATAACACAATAAAAACAATAACAACAACAACAACAATAAAGTTGAAAGAGGTTCCACTGCAGAAAGTAGGTCTTCGAATCAGACGTTAGAAGTCACTTAAAGTCGGATTCTTTTGTGAAAGACGGATTTCAGTTCCAAGATACCCATTGAGCTTCCACGTACAAAAATAGATTAACTTTAAAAATAGGTTATAAATTATTTTTCATTAACTTACATCACTCTTATGAATGTCTCCCTTGAAAACATACTTCGGAAATTTTTATTTGCAATCTAGATGCTCTATTGAAATTAGAACTAAAACACTCCATCATACTCCAATCATTCCTTCAAAATTATCTAGTTAATAAGATTATTAATTTTCGATTATTTACATCATTTACAATGAAAATTATTTGAATTTATCTATCACTATCATCAGCCAGTTTACCATTCCATCCCTTAGCATGTGAGTAGGATACATACTGTAAAATCTATGAATTAATGGAAGATATTTTTTAATATTGGGCTGGAAACTGCGCTTGATTTTTACCATCTAGTTAAAAATCATATTCCTGATTACGAAACAACAAGAAAATCTTGTATCTAATTTTGCATAATTCTGAAAGTACTGTTTATTGAGGCAAAACAAAGGCGCATTTCCAATTCCAAATTAAGTAAATTTACAGAGTACTAGGGGAGACTAAGTCTGAGTTCAAGGACACTGATCAAGGTTTTGTTACACATGAGCCGTTAAACTGTTTGCCGAGTGCTGGCAATTTATCGTTTTTCGTTGAAGCAGTTTATTACCATTGATAAAGTGAAATTGGCAGGGGAAATCGAGAGCGGTAAAAAAGTCAGGAATGAGAAGATTGAAGGTTTAGAGGAAAGTAGAGAGAATACTAGAGAACAAATATAATTTTTCGATCCTCTTTCGCTTTTTCAGTTTAACTTGTCAGAAAAAAATTCGTCATCAGATTCACGAGAGTCGTAAAATGAGAAAAATGCTTGGCTGTGCAGTTTACAAATGTGGAATATGGGTAAAGTTGGGTCGATATCTAATCAGTTTTTGATTCACTTGTTTACGAAAAGAAATTTCTTCTATGGAGCATTAGGTACTCATTTTTATTTTATTTTTTTCAAGAGAACAATATTAACCTATAGGGTAATACCACTTGAGACAATATGTAAAAACTTTTAAGCAGCAGTCGAAAAGAGTCCAAGCTGAATCTATTTTTTCAAAATGAAAGTTTATTCCTGGATAGAAATAAATTCTTTCCTCGGGTAGAGTAGGAATTCGAATGAGAATAGAATGAGAAAAACGAATAGCAATAAGGAGTCAAAATTTTTAAATTCAACTATAGGATGATAAAGAACAAATCGAACCAATACTTCTGATGAAACTTCAAAGAAAATGTGTACGGCTTATATTGGTGGGGAAACCCTTATGGTTAAGTTCTACTTGCCAATATTATTTTGTAATTGAGTAAATACTGTTCACCCATCCAAGAGCAGTCTATAGTGTTATAGACTGTGTTATAGTGATATGGTTCAGACTGTGGTGATATTACAATTTGGGAAGAGAGCTTCAGTTCTGTGATTGTCCAATGTGCAACAAGCTCACTGATTGGCTATGAGCAGCTCGGTCTGCCATTGGTAGGGGAGGAACCTCTAGCTAGTGCTGAACGAAGTAGCTCTGCTATTGGTCGATGGGAGGAGTCTCGTTTAGTCATCTGATTAGCTCTTGGCAAGAACCAGAAGCCCCCGTCTACACAAGAATGTTAATAATTAAGAATGTTAATAACAAGAATGTTAATAATCTACACAAGAATAACTTTTATATCAGTGAATTCCAACCAATAGAAAAACTTGAATATTTTACACGAAAAAATTCTTTGATTATTAGAAAAACTAACCTAATAAGGTATCCTAGTGTAAGGATACACAAGTCAGGAATGTTTCAACGCTGCAGATCATGATAATAATGAGTAGTGTCAGTGGGGTATCTTACCTAATAGCTGTTTACTTTAAATGTATTCAATTGGGTGAATGGGAAATTTGCCGGCCGGGTTTGCCGAGTGGACGAGGGCTTTACAACCTTCAGTCCGCTAGCGCTACCCGGTCGTGGGTTCGAATCCCACCAGAGGCATGGTCGTATATGCACCTCATAAATCACCCTCGTACACTCCATTACCCACGTACAAGTAAAATTAAATACTTATGTGGGCATCATCCGAAAAAAAATTAAACTTGAAATGAGAATCCCATACATGTACAAAAGATAACTATTTAAAATTCTCAATGAAGGTGATCAAATTTCAAGGATGTTAAAGGGGAGAAAAATTATATAAATCTGAATTCATGTTAGTGAACTCCAGGCTATGACTAGTGTGACTAGTGAAGTCCCTCACTGAACAACAGCACTATGGAGACAACCGAAATGACAAAGATTTATTTTCTATTTCTGCTCCACCACCAAATAGCAGGACATCAAGTATCACCTTGCCTCTTGAAGGGCTTCTGAGGGACGATGATATTGTATTTCCACCCCCTTGAGCTTCAGGGGGGACAACAAAGGACCCCATTCCCTTTTCAGCACCCTTCGGCACTTGTATTATGGAATATGACCAATCCCTACTCAGAATGTCAGAATGAAACTTTCCTGGCACTCTCCCTGTTATAGGACAGGGATTGGCCTGTCTCCATCATCATCATCTATCTATTCATACTGCTTTCTGGAGAAAAATCGGATTATAGATGTTTTCAATAATACTTCACGAATATGAGCTGTGTACATAAAAGGTTGAGGTAATCATGATACTTTAATAAGAAAGATTGAAATTTCTTTGTTATCCAAATACTGAAATACACTCCCTCATAAAGGATAATTAGGATTTGGAAAACTTTGTAGGAGACGTTAAGACTACTCTCAACTGCCCAAAAAATTACAAAAATGTTATTCCGATTTGAGGAAACTAGAAAAGTGGTGGGTGGAGCCGAGAAATGATGTGGTTTACACTCACACTAACAAACTATGACATTTTTCACTTAAAATATTAGCTTTTGCGCACGGTACTAAAATTTCTTATCTGAACTATGTCATATTCTAGTCACTCCCAATTTTCTCATTTTGCCCAATATCAGACAGATTTGGAGTAACCTTCTTGTAATAACCTTGGTTTTCGACATCACATTCCTCTTTACAAGCCTAGCTGCACATACAAGCCTAGCAAGCTCATGCGTTTAATATAACAAATAAACTCTCCACCATCTATAATTTTTGTTTTAGTCGAATCCATAGAACTCACCATTCGGACCCGATCCCAATGGAAGGAAATGAATACAAATACGATTTAGATTTAGATCAGTATTAATTGATAGTATAGTAGTAGTAGCCCAATAAAGTATAGTAAAATATAGATAGTAGCCCAAAGATTTAGAACTACAAATCTAGATCAGAACCACGTACATGTTTGCCTTAAAATATAAAACAAATCTGATTTAGACTTGATTGATGATTGCCTGAGAATGATGTTCTCATCCGCTCTCCATTCAGTTTATTCAACCCATTTTCAACGCCACCATTTACTTTCATAATAAACAAGATGAGAGTGGATGCTGCCTCTCCTCATTTAGAACTGGAAAAGTCATTAGACTGGAGTTTCAGGCTAGACATGGATACCAAAAATCTATTTTGGACAAGTCCCAAACAAATAATAATCTACATGGTGAGGCGGTTGTGTTGAGACTTGCCTTAATGAGGGTTCCTGTAGTTATTCTCTTACCTACCTCAAGAATAAAAACTGAGTCGTTGATAATTGAATAAGTTTTATGCTTCTACATCAGAATTCCATTTGGACGAGAAACTTCTTGAAAACTTCCCCAGAACTTCATGAAAGGATATTTTCATGACGTTTATTACAATGAAGTTTCCAGTACATTACAGGCATTTTCGCTCACTGGATCACATTAATTGCTGGAAGTGTTCAACTTGTTTCTTTTAGCTGCTTTTACATCAAATGGTATTTAACAAAACGTTTCAAGCCGTTTAGTTACGTGCAGGTCTAACCTACATCAATTCTAAACCTGTTCCACTAGTTTGCAGCGAACGTTTTGTTCTGTTTTGTTTTGATTCATCTGGTATAAAATCTGCCTTATCAACCCTTTTATGTGAAGAAATATAAGAGAAAGATGTCATATTTTAAAATAATAATTTGATAATCATTTTATCCATTTGAACAACAAAGCTTGTTCTATGGAAGTTGAATTTGGAAAGCCAATTGATTTAAATCACTGTAGAATTGGGCTACATTCTCATTACCTATCCTACCATAACCAATGCAACTTACTCCCAATCGAGCTTATTGAAATGGCGTTTTCGTGAAGTAGACCCACAGTAGTTGAATATTATTTATTTATTTATTTCATCAAATTGATACAGTGAAAGGAGAGAAAAAACAGGCGTTAGCCCAAAACTTTTTCTTCACCAATTTTGATCAATGTCTGATGTATTATGTCTATATGATATATTATGATTATGATTATTATGTCTGATATATTGGTGTCTGGAAAACATCACATAGAAAATATTATTTCCAACAGTATGTGAGCTCACTTATCCAACTTATTTTCACCCCCACTCAAAATTTAACACCTACTCTAGCACATGGGTTTCCCACAGTTGAGTAGTTTAATTTCGAAAAATGAAGTTGTATTTTTTATACGGTAAGTGGATTTAAATTTTAATTGTACTAATTATATTTGCTTTCTTGTTCATTTTTGAAGGAAATGAAATTACTCTAGCACATGGGTTTCCCGTAGTTGAGTAGGTTAATTTCAAAACATAAAATTGAATTCTTTAAACAGTAAGTGGATTCAAATTAAAATTGGACTTTTTATGTTTGATTTTAGTTCATTTTTAAAGGAAAATTTTTTTTTCAATTATTATTTTTATTATACTTTTGAGAGATTGACTCCAATACCAATAATTTATTTCTTATGAACAGTATCTAATAATATACTCAAACATTAATATTCCATAAACAATCAATAAAGTATGAAAAATCATCAAATAATGTGAACTGAAAATCATAATGAATGTCACAAATTAAATTTTACGAGTTGTGCTAATAATTCTTGTAGCGTTTTACTGGTTGGCTCGCTCAGACATATAAATTTCATCTGGAAGCATCCTTATCTCCACAGGGTTTTTCATAAAAACTTCGACCAACAATATTTTACAGGTTCCATTAAAACGTTGCGTTGTGTAAATTTCAGAGAGCGGAACTACCGTGCATAATTCCCGTCATAAAGGTCGCTTCACTTCCCGCAAATTACTTGCTGTCTGCCATGTTCTGGCTCCCGCAAACACAGAGTCTACATAACTGTATAGTCTGTCCAGGCAAAGAAGACTTTATGGAAAAATGGGGAAAATGACTCCAGCTCTTCAATATTGGTTCAAATATTATAAATTTGGTCTCAAATTGTAGATCAGAATGTTTCCTATAATTTCAGACTGAATTAATAATTTTTGAACCAGCAGTGTCCGAGCTGGAGTCATTTTCTCATCTTGCCAGAATGTCTTCTCTGCTTGGACTGACTATACTTCTCAAACCTTTTCTCTGAATGAATTTTCCCCGATAAAGGAGTCAGACTAATTGGGTCGACTTGTCACCCTTTAAAGCGTACGCACTGGAATCGTAATTTAATTAAAATTTGGAAATTAATTCAATTTCAAAACTAGAATCATTTAGCAAGTCGGTATCGGATACATTGTGTAATTAGTTTTTAAATAGAATTGGTAGTTTGAATAGAATTGGAATGATTATTAATTTGATAATAGAAGTGCGAATATCATTCCGTAAAATAAAATGATTTCCAATCATATCATTCTGATTCTATAACAAATTCATGCTTGAAAAATATCTCGCAAGTTTATTTCAAACTGATATTCAACCATTCATTGATTTCAATTGAGTAGATCAGTATTCCAACATCAGTAGCCTAAATAACCAGTACAACGTCGAACGTCTCGACTTTCGAATTATAACTGTAATAAGAGTTCTTCATTTTGTATCTTTTCATAATTATTTGAGCTGGTAGGCCCAAGCGCTTCATGGGCTGTTGAGCCATTGATATACATAATACATACAATATAATTATATTTGAATGTATCTTATTTTGATGTGAAAGAACTTGACACTGTAGAGTCGTATGGAATCTAGTAGAGTGAATGAAGCTAATAAATATTGGGACGAAGCACCTCAAGGAATCAAATTTATTCTCAGAGCAGTCTATTCAAGTCGGTTTGGGAAGTATCCAAATTCATATTCTTCACTCATGTTTTTTCGCTAACAGTTGCTTATTCCAACCTGAATGGAAATGATGCTCTGAACAGATTAGAAGTTTAAAAATAGCAGGGCTTGCTTACTGTTGAACGTTTTATAGCTGCACAAAGGATTTTTTACGTGAATAAGTAAAGTCAAGCCGAACTTTGCAATTTCATGAGTTCCGAAACTCTTTACTTAGTTGAATTTCAGTTAACTCTTTACTTAATTACAGCCGGCACACTGTCCCCATCAGCGAGTTGCAAGTTAATTGAATTTCTAGAAATGGAACTCTATTAGTGCTAAGGAAAAGGTCATTGTGGATGCTGCTAGCTTTCAATTGCAATTATTAAATTTTCTTAATATCGTAGAAGACTTTAGCAGAGCCACAAATTTGCTGCATCAATAGCACTAGTTTGAACATTGAAAGTTCAAATCTGGAGAAGAATCAAACTCGAACTTAGAAAAGAACTGAATTAGCCTAGAATGATAAAAATATTTTCAATCTCCTAATATCTTCCACCACCCATTACATACAGCTCCACATTGTCTCATACTGTACATAATATTCAGGGATTCTATGCTTATAACAAATGATAGTTGATCATCTATAATTTTATTTCTTTGGTTGAAACTTCTGAACCACACTTCATTGATCTTGTGATTTTCTTAGGCATAAAGTAAAGAACAGTATCTATGAATGATAAAAAAATGGTAAAAATAGTTTACTTTTCATTAGTAATTTCTTAGTTTCAGATTTATTTATTTTTTTAAAGTTTCGACGTTGAAGGAGTTTTATCAATTTCAGTTCAGTTGGAGCAAAAACACTCGGATTTTATAAAGAAATCTTTGATAGTGGAATGGGTCTGAACTTTCAAGAACATCATTGCAAAATCTGTACTATCGTACAGTATAGCCTAATTGAGCATTATTCATTTTGTATAAGTTACATAGACCGAGCGTAACTTACACACTTACACACAGAAAACACTGGTATTTTTGTTAAGTGATAATTCAATAGTTACCGTGATAGGTTTGATTCACTTGTCTAGTGTGCACCTCCCCTAGAGGGGTTCACAGGCGAGTCGTGCGCCTTTACGGCCCTTCCGCCTCCGTCTCTAGGGTTGCTGGTGCACCAGGTTGCCTTATGGCTGCGTGGCTTGTACCCACGCGGCTTGTCGTGCTCCTCTGCATTGGCTCCGGCGGAAGTTTCGGTCCGGTGAGATGGTGGGCGGCTCCCCTGGTCGGTCCTGCGTCGAGAGTCGGAGCTGGTCGCGGGGCCGTCCGGGAGCCCCTCTCTTACCTAGTGAACGGGATTTCATCTTCTTTCCGAAACGCGTGCTCTTGTTCCTTCTGCCCTCTTTCCTTGGGGAGGATGGACACTAGGAATGACTGTCCCGCACCTGGCTGGAGTGCGGGTCAGAAGAGATGAGACGTTTTTTTCAAGCCTCTTGACAGCTGAGGGGGAACGTCCGGGCTTGCGAAGGGGGTGTCGCTGATTCGGACACGCACCTCTGGAATGGCCCACGTACCGCCGGAACTGGGCGCTGGAAACCTGGCCTAGCCAGGGTGACCCCGGCCCCAGGCCAATCTCCCGTTGACGCTGGCCGGGCGAGGTGGCAGCGGTCAACCACAGGGGGAATCAAGGCAATGTCCTATGGTCCGCCTCCGTAACTAGGTTGGGAATCAAGGTGAGTTTAGGGCCTGCCTCCGTAACTGGCTTAGTTTCAGGGGGATCAAGGTGGGTCCTACACGTTCCGCCTCCGTCCCTAGGGGGAATCAAGGCGAGTCCCAATGGCACGCCTCCGTAACTGTGGCGCTAGCTCCGCCTGGAGCAATGCTCTGGTATGCTAACCCAGGTACAGAGGGCTCTGGGTGGGTCGGCCGGTAGAGGTTAGCCATGTCTAGTGTGCACCTTCTATGATTGATGGTTCCATGTCAGAGGTGAGTTTGATTCTACTGATCGATAAACAAACGATTCTCAAATCTTCTAATCACAGGTATGTGACAATCAGGGGCGAGGCGTGACTTTGGCTCGGTCATCTCTAGGAAAAATTTAGTTCCGCACACCCATCTATCTCACCCCCCTCCCCTACCCAAAAGATAATAATGTTCCATTTTAGACGATTATTTATCAAGCTTTATTATAAGTAGTCCAATTACTAAAAATAATAAACGATGAAGAACAATAAAAACTGCTAGAAATTAATAAATAATTGGATAAATTGAATACGGTGTTATTCAAATCAGTAGGCTAATTGAAATAGGAATTAAGAATTGGAATATAACTCCAAGAAACCAAATATAATTGGTTTTAATCTATCCTTAATTTGATGATTACCTAGCCGAACAAGGAACGATATTGATTTTTTCCAAATTATTCCTTATCTTAGTTAATCATAGTTATTTAACCATATTTTTCATTGTACAAGAGGACAAATTATAGTACAATACAATAAACATCATAATATGATTGAAGTTTGCAACACTGTACAGAGCGCAGAGTGCTGAAAATTTGTTGTCAGAGACGGTGGAATCGCAGAAAATAGCAATGTTTTCGCCCGTATACTCCGTCCAACATTTGCGGGAGGGAGTGGGAGAGTGGATGCAGAAGAGTGGTGGTAACAAACGCTAAACAGCATTACTGGAATCGCTTACTGTTGAGCATATTGAACGAATGGAACTGATGATGTCCACTCTATTCGAAGTTGGCGCGCTTTAAAAGAACTTTGATTTCTTCCCTTTTTTGTATTTATTTTTAATATTTTCAATTTGATAATTCCTATAAATTATATATCAATTTCTGTCTAGTCATCGGCGAATCCAAATATGAGCGGACGCCTCGCCTCTGGTGACAATATGGAGAAAAACTGTGGAAATTCCAATCTGTTTGAAAGAATGTGTTAATCAAATAAATAAAGCTATGGATTAATTCACCCTATCCAAGGCGATGCAATGATTCACCAAAGAAACGACGACCACACCCACCCTTCATGTTGTTTCAGCTGCGTAATCAAATCACAAAATTGTTGGAAAAAGAATTAAGGCTCAGGAAAATTTAATTATGTCATTCAACTTGTGACAAAATACTGTAATGATAATGTAACAATGTGAATTATATTCATTATAGACTATCATTATTAGACTCTTTGTAAGCCTAAAACGCAGTTACTACATTTCTGTAGAAGTTTCTCTGGGAACTAAAGTTGATTAAAACCAATCAAATGAGTCACGTGGATGTAGTATATTGGTTTTTGAGAAGTATTGTTTCCATTTGAGGGAAATCCCATGATTGAATTGCTCAGAGCCTATAAATACTGCTCACTTTAATCCAGTTCATTCTGCAAAGGTAATTATTATCCTGAAGCACATCACAAACAAGTGATTATCATGTATGTTTCTATCGATGAGGATGAGCGTTATCCGGTTTATGAAGCTGTTGCAGTCAGCTTAGAACAGCGTAGAGATATGTCATTCAATAATTTAGCATCATTATTTCCACCCTCACCCACATACTGACACTATTATGCTCGATTGTCATTTTGATCGTTCTGAACGCCTCCATCCAGGATCTGACATGATACAAATTATTATATTCAGCGGTAGAACAATCAACTGCTGAATGATACCTGTAAATTTCATCCTACTGAGTTAGAGAGTTCAATTGGTGAGCAATTGAGTAGCCTACAATGCGTATTATCAAAATGAGTTCATTGGAAGAAATGAGTATTCCAATTCATTCATTCAATCATTCATGATTACATTTTAATTTAATCAATGGGAATTACAGATTCAATGAATCTGTTAATATAAATTCAAATACAACTCAAGATATGAGGTCATGAGGAAATCACAAATACTCGTGACTTCGAGTATTTATATCCATAATAACATTTACTTTCATAAATACGCCATTATCTATCCAGAGAGAGATAACACAGCATAATAATATTAACTTCCGAAATTTTTTAGATGTTAACATTTGCCGTACCACCACTTCAAAACTAAATTATTTTGAACCATTGAACTCTGAAGAACTTCAGGAAACAATAAAGTCATTAAAAAATAAAAAATCTTATGATTGCCAAAATATATCAAATTATTTAGTTGAACAATCAGCCATATCGATTTTGAAGCCACTAACATTCATTCTCAATAGTTCAATGCAGACTGGATATCTACCTGCAAAGCTTAAGCTTTCAAAAATTACTCCAATTCATAAAAAAGGAAATAATGTTCTTCCTGAAAACTATCGTCCTGTCGCTAATCCTCCTGTTTTTTCAAAAATTTTCGAATATGTAATATTGAGGCGATTAAGGAAGTATTTGAATAGTGTTGGTTTGCTGTCTCCCAAACAATTTGGATTTAGACCGGGATTTTCTATAAATGATGCTGTTTTTTCTTTGATGAATGAGGTGCTGACTTCGGTGGATAGTAGATTAAAGGTTTGTGGTGTAATAGCAGATTTATCAAAGGCGTTCGACCTAGTAAATGAAGAAATTCTATTGGAAAAGCTCAAATTCTATGGTTTTCAGGGTCCGGTTTTGAAATGGTTCAAGTCATATTTTGAAGATAGATATCAGAGGGTTGTTATTGAATCTCACCCAAGTATGTATAGTTCTAAATGGTTAAAAACAAGAAGCGGAGTACCTCAGGGTACTGTTTTAGGTCCTTTACTATTTTTACTGTACATTAATGATTTACCCTCTCATCTAGATCCAGCTCACTGCGTTTTGTATGCGGACGACGTCAGTATTCTACTAAAAAATGAGAGTCAATCTAATATGGATTCACAATGTCATGAAGCTCTTCACAAATTAGATAATTGGCTAGCTGCAAATATGCTGAGCTTAAATTATGGTAAAACTAAAGAAATCTCATTCAGGACGTCAAGAGGGGCTAATTTGAGGATAGGAAACCGCGACATAGAGTCTGTTAAAGACATAAAAGTACTTGGAATAGTTGTAGATTCAGATATTTCATGGAAACCACATTTGGCATACTTGAAAGGAAAACTTAGCTCTGCAATTTTTGCCATCAGACATCTAAAATCACTTCTCAAAAAAGAAACGCTCAGGCAGGTATATTTTTCATTATTCCACTCCCTTTTGACATTTGGCATAGTTTTCTGGGGAATTCAAGTGATGTTATTCAAATATTCAAACTACAGAAATGGGCATTGAGAGTAATGACTGGAGAAACAAGACGGACTAGTTGCTTGCCTATTTTTAAGGTATTAAAAATCCTTCCATTGCCTAGTTTGTACATTTTCGAAACTATATGTTTTATTAAGAGACACCAGCACGAGTTTAATACTGGAGAGGCATTTCATAGCTATGAAACTCGATACAGGCACAACTTGAGAGACGGAGTTCACCGTACAAATCTTTACCAACGGGGAGTAAAAAGCGCTGGTATAAGATTGTTAAATACTTTACCAATGCATCTAAAAGAACTGAGCGGTAACATTTTTAAAACAAAATTGAAAAATGAGTTGTTGAATATTTCCGCATATTCAACTGAGGAATTTACGGCTCATTATGAGCAACTAAGAATGATTAGGATATAGTAACTAATATCCTAAGTATATTGACTTAATATTTTGACGAATCTACATACCCCTTTTATAGGTGGTCAAAAGATGATTAATAATAATAATAATTCACTACTAGTGGATTTCAATACCAAAACAAGTACCTTAATAATGACTGTTATTATCCTGACAGATAGGATCTAAAGTTCTAATATTATTGAAAGGAACTAATTTGATACTGTTATTATCTCGACAAATTGGTTCTTATATATTGAAAGAAACTTGGTACTAGACTTTTCAAAACTGAGAAATCACGTAACATCAATTCATTGTCGAAACTGACAAACAAGCCTTTTTTTCCTTTATCATTGCATAACAAAATAATGATCAATCACTTATTCTTCGAAAAGAGTAGGAGGTTTAGTCAATAGCGACTTAAAATGGGGCGGAAGAAACAGATTTCTCTTTTTTTAATCACTGATTTAAGTAATTGATTTTAGAGATATAACAAATATCAAATAACAAATATCACCCCTCTCAGTTATCATGAAAGCTTTGCATAAAGTTATCATAATCGAATTTCCATTACCGGAAAAATAGAGAAATTATTCGAGAAAGAGTAATTCAACATGCATTACTTCATATAATCACCTAGTCTGAAGAAATCTTCAAAATTAGGTAAATTTGAAAAATATATCAAGTGATAATGAACAATATCCTCATCTCTTCTGTATAGACTGAAAGCCGTGGTAATCACAATTGTGATGCATATGTAATACAAATTGTGATCAACCACGCAGTCGAGTATTAATTCAGAATGAATGCATCCTCTGACAGAGATTATGGATACACTTCTTGCGACACACTCATAGAATTGAACCCTCAACAACACAGTCTTATTAGTTTTAATAGTTCTACAAAACTGTGTTTAGTTTGATCTGAACAAAATTATTCATAACTTAAAATTAGGTACAGTTTTAATTTCTCTGCTGATGCACCGAACTTGATCAATATCAATCTTGGATCAGCCCAATGGTGGAAACCCAGTTGGTGCAAACAGTGCAGTAGGCTACTTGAAAAAACGACACTCCCAAGTGAAACCATTTTGCAAATATCAAGATCATAGAAGTGTTCTCTATTGAATCATTTCATAATAAATTGAATCAATCAATCATGGTTTATCTAATTTGTATACGATTGTGTGTCATTTCATTTTCCTAAGTAGTTTATTATTACTCGTATTATATGAGAATAATTTACTAGAACATTATTGTCATCGAAATGGAATATTTTGTGAATGAAGAAGATTGATTGAAAACAGACGATGCAGCAAATTGCTTTCAAAAATGCGCTGACCTTAAGATTATATCTTAATGTTGAATATTCAGGATATACCACAATCATTTGCAAAAATGATCAAAATTATTGAAGCTCAAGATTCTATACAGCAAAATTGCTATCAATATATTATAGGAATTGATAGTAGATTGAATTTTAATATTAACTGTGCACAAAAACATATTTTATCAAAATTTCACTCACCATTTCTTTTATCGGCATCCTTTTTTGATTTCCTCGGGTAGATTATTCCGATGTGACTCTGACCACAGCCCATGCCAGTGCGTGGAGAAGTTCACTTCTCAGGGAGGGAAGTCTGGCCGTAGCACGGGCTGGAAAAACATTTTTCCAAACAAAAGAAGCACATCAGCACTGTGGAAAACGCTTAGTGGAAAGGAAACTGCTGAACAATACAAATGTCACACATTAGACAACTAATAAACGAACGCCGGTATAGATCACAAACGAACACGTCATAATCAAGGGGTGTAGGTCATCAACACTGCACTTTACAACGCTGCTAACTATTTTCTCTTCCAACAACTCACAAAATCAATAAACACCGGTTCTCGTATTGTTTTAAAATCGATGAACACTGGTTTTTGTATTGTTTGAGTGCAGAACTAGACACAGTCACTCGTTGAAACGTTACAGGTAGCTGGGTGAAAACGTCGAAAACGCAAACCACTCGCGGCTCCGTGTGAACAGTCACTGGCCAACCTCAGCCGCGCCAAAGCGCGCCGGGGCTGCCAACCCAACCTCTCCGAATTACCTACCTGACGCGTGTGTCACTCAAAATCCAAGCGCGTTATTGAGCGGGTGACAATGTTTGTATTTCGATTAGTGTTGTTTTACGTAGTAGTAGTAAAAAGTAAATGTCATGGATATTGTGGTGGTTATTTATTTTTCCAACCATGTACAAGTGATGCAGTAGGCCTACTTGTAAATTGTAGGCTATGGAGTATATTTTGAATGTCATAGGTTTTTCGCAAACACCTTTACCACGGCATATACAAGATGATGTACATACTCCTGTAAACCGTAACAATTACCATAGACTTTATCTATGCCATTACAATGGATGGATTATAATATTATATCGAGATCCCAGAGTGAAACCCCTGTTGCATTTAAACGTACGAGAACATTTCAATTCAATCTCGATTACAATATGTTTGTAAATGAATCCTCATAATTTTTGCTACAGTACATGTATAAATTCTTTCAATTCAAGACTAGTTCAAGCTTCTTTTTGGACAAGCTTTTATATAGCTATTCCACAAATAACACATTTTCACGAATGCATAATATTTATAGAATGATGAACTAACTGGCTACAATTTTTAGATACTTTCCACAAATGTAAGAAGTGAAAGAAAACAGACGAATTCTAATCATTGTAATATAGGTACCTAATATAATAATTTTCTTTGAATGAATTGGATTTAAAAAAGAATGAAGTTTCTAGCTTGAATGGGTAAAACAGTTGTAGCATAAACTCATCATATCTTTATAATTTACCAACCAAAGTGGGCTGGGGCGTCACAACCTTCAGTCCGCTAGCACTGCCGCAGGTCTGGGTTCGAATCCCAGTGGCATGGCTGTTTTTCACCTCATCAATCACCTTAGCACTCAAGATCCATTACCCACGCACAAGCTAAAATGCTTATGTGGGCATCATCCGCAATAAAAAAAAAAATTGAAAATTTCATGAGGGTGAAATTTAAAGGTAGTTTGTATCAAAAAACGACCTCTCTTTTGACTGTGCAAGCAAAATCTACCTTCAAATACAATTCAAAACCTATGAACATGGAGCAAGAAATTTACTCGCAGAATATTACGATAGAAACTAGGTTTGAGCACTACAACAATCTTATGTAAATAACTGATTTAAAATTAACTAGAAAGTAATAATAATCACGTCAATAATGCATCAACCGCTCATTTGAAACGTATCAAACGGAGGACAATGGAATCGATGTGATACAGGTTGCCTAATCAGCTCCTTCAACAGACAGTGGTCAGTGATTTACAATCAGCTGTTTCCTACTGACCTATTAACGGGACCTGTCGTTCACTATACAGTACCAGACATCAAAGTTATGGTCACACGGTGATAGCACTGCTATTAAAGACAATTCTTCTCAATAATTTATTCTTCTACTATTCAGTTGAAACTGCTACAGCATTAGGCCGATATTACACTGATTACACAATAATATTTCTATTATCATAGTTAATAATATGAATAGATATGTTAATATCTGTTGAATTGTTCAATTGATTAGTTTCCATCATTACTCAATATTGATAAAAAGGTATTTTTGTTTTGGGAATGAAAGGTTTTTGAGAATGTTCTTGAATCGAGGGGTAAACCTTCCTGCTCTCCATTAGCCGACTGTATCAACTGTATAGTAGTATTTGATCACATGATCTAGAAGAACCTCACTACTAATCAAAAATAGCAAACCTATTATTCTCAGATTTTACAACGAACCTGCTTATGCTTCTCTAAGATTGATTCAATCTGTAGTCTGTTGAATCAATTGATTCAACCTATAGTTGAATTCTAGAATGTTCCCACATCATTGCACTGTTTTCAGCAATCGAACTTTTGGATCTACAGTTTGGACACTGCACCTCAAGTTTTAACCTAATTTGAACAAAGATTGGCAAAGTTTCACAAGCCTATTAAGGGTGTCTAAAATCAGGAAAGCCACGGATCATTCCTTAAGCATAAAAAGTAATAAAAACCAAGTTATTACCCAACTAAAAAAGTAAGAAAAATTCGTAAAGACGAAGGTTTTTATAGACGTAGTTCACCACCCATCCATCCACTGGGTGCAAGAACCCCACATCAGGACTTTACTCATACTTCATTGAAATTCATATTCCTTGCGAAAAGGGTATTAGTGTAATGGAAGCAAAGTTGGTAAGTCCGATTTTTTGAGCCCCGGCAGGGTGCCAAGCCGACTGGGTAAGTGCAATCATTACTGCGCATGTGCAGAAACAATCTTAGTGCAAACACACACTAATGCACGCGCCCGCACCCGCAGACACTGTTAATGAGCTTCGTTCATCGTCCATTCACACTTCGTAAAAGAGTGCCCAACTCCATTTCCCATCCTTTTCCCTTTCCTTCTTCCTTTCTGATTTCCTCTTTCATTCTTTTCTCCCCTCTAAATTGCACTTCGCTTGTTTTCCTCCGCGTTTAAGTGACGAGAAAAACATAGCGTGATACTTGCTCCACTTCCCATTACTTTTTATTCAACCCCATCAAAGTTTCTGGTTTCTGCTCATTTTGCAAGTGTTGATGGAAAGGATATCCTTTCCCAAAAATAAATAAGTTTTTGTCTCAACTTCGCCTTTTATTTAGATAATCTAATCCTAGAAGGAAATATTTTCAATTACATATTTTTTATAATTTTTCTATAATTTTGGCATTTATGTGCACCCCTTTTTGTTGAATAATGACTGGGTTTTCGGCTCATCAAATTCATAAAATATAATTAAATATACTTAGCCTACTTTTATAGCTGACGCCAAAAAGTTAGGCGGTTACGACTGCTCCTTTTGCGCTCCAACAGCTGATGTTGATGATGTCAAACATAAGCTATACCGTACCTAGATTATGTTTTTGATATCAAAGAGTCAATAGATGCTCTACATCAATTAGTAGGTTATACCACGTACAATAGATAGACGAAGCCGCCTTACTTGTTGGCGTCAGCTATATACAGTAGGCTATATTTCATTCCTGTATAGAGTTACACTTACTATACGGGGTGTTTCAGGAGGAATATGCAATACTTCTCAGGCTGATTCCTTACGCCAAGTAGACAAAAAAGTTCCATGGGACCAAACCCCAAAAACGCTTTGTTACCGATATAACAATGGCGGAAAATTGAGATTTTTCAAAAAATATGTATTTTTCTAATTTATTAGAGGCTTTACTGAGGTTCTAAAACAAGCAATTCCTATGTAAAATTAGCTGAGGAATTCAATGAAACCAGTTCAAAGTTTGTAACTTTGACGGTTATTGAAATAATTGAAAAAATATACTAAAAAGCTCCATTTTTCAACAAAAAGGGTTATAACTGGATAATGGATCATAAATTTTTATTTTTAATTAACGGGAGTTGAAGAGATTCGGATTCTGAAGAAAAAGTTAGATGGTGGCGATAGTGTGAATCTCACCCAAATCTCAGAAATAGCAATCAAAAACAGCAAAATTGACAAAACATAGCACAAGTGATAAATTTGTGTCTAGTAGCGATTTCCGATTTTTGATCGCTATTTCTGAGATTTGGGTAAGATTTACACAATCGCCGCCATTCAACTTTTTCTTTAGAATCCGACTCTCTTCAACTCCCATTAATAAAAAATAAAAATTAATAATTCCTTATTTAGTTATAACCCTTATTGTTGAAAAATGGCGTTTTTCAGCATATTTTTTGAATTATCTCAATAAACGTTGAAGTTACAAACTTGGAGCTGGTTCCATTGAATTCCTCAGCCTAATTACCTAATACCGAAAATACCGAAATACCTAATTTTACATAGAAATTGATTATTTTAGAACCTCACTAAAGCCTTTCAAAAAATTAGAAAAATTAATATTTATTTAAAAATCTCAATTTTCTGCCATTGTTATCTCGGTAACAAAGAGTTTTTGGGGGTTGGTCACATGGAACTTTTTTGTCTACTTGGTGTAAGGAATCATCCTGAGAAGTATTGCATATTCCTCCTGAAACACCCTGTATATTATTCAATTGCCATCTAGAAACTGAACTGTAATGTTTTGTTGTTATCTAGGCTACATGAATAAAGAAATCTAATCTGATATTTTTGACAAGAAAATCACTCTTTGGTAAGAACTGAATCGGCGGAAGAAAGAAACACATCTAGTGTGTTGTTTATCAATATTAATTACATTATACTTTTTTGTATTTTAATTTTAAACAGAGCAATGGATATTGTTCAAGTTAAAACTTTGAGCATAGGATATAATAGACTCTCTAATCATGCAACGGCCTGTTAAACGAACCAATAATTAGAACTCAACCACAGTAGAATTATGTTCTGCATTAAGCAGTGAGCACATAGAATCGTTTATTGGTTCTCATTGCATTGGTTTCGTTGGTAGACATATTGAAGGCGGTTGAATTCAATTAAATTTTCGTGAACTTGATCAACTGATACTTGATCATACTGACAACATGATCAACTGATCGTTGATTAGAGTTGAGGATAAAATTGACTCTTAGATCCTAGAATACCTCATGTATGTATTTAGTAAATATTGAGCGAGTATGAGTGAGTATTAAGCATATCATTCATCATTTTTCCGATAATAATTATATACATAACATAGGTGAGTGCAACAGGCTAATGTCCAGAACTGCTCCTCTACCAATTTTTACAACAGTCAAAACAAGGTTATTATAAATCATTAAATTTAATATTACAATTTCTCAATTCCCAAAAATTTTACCAAAAACTATTTTTAATTTTGATTACAGTCCCTCTTTTAAGTTTCAAAAATAAACAAGATAAATATTCCATAGTATTTCTATGTACAATATCTCCTAATTTTAATAGAATTGGAAAAAACCTAAATAGATGAAGATCGGATTAAAAAGAATGTGATAAGATTTTCACAATTAATTCTCATCTATTATTAACATGATGACTAAAGGCAGTGAATATATTCACTGCTCTATCTATATAGAGGATACTCATCCATTCTTGAATAGCTCACGCAAGCTGAGAAGACATACCGTTAAAATGTTGATTAAGTTAATACTGACATAATGTGCATAGTGTATCAGTATTTTATATTTATATTACAAGCGCAGTTACATAATTTCAAGTGTATTGTAAGGTCTGAGTTTTTCAGCTCACGCAAACTTTAATGGTCGGTTCCCTCAGTGAATATTCTATTTCATAATAAAAGAGATAATAACGGGAAACAGTTGAAATACTTTAATATACACAATTCAGTTAGATGGAAAATTTCATAATACGTCAACAAAATGATTTGAGAAACGTGATTATTTTGGTTCCAACTACAATCACTTTTACGAATTCATCTTTCCTACTTTTACTTTTAGACTACATTTGAACTAATATATTGAGAGTACTCACCATTTTCATAGTTACTAGGGAAGCGCATGCGGAGGCAGCCGCAAATTGAGCGGAGCGAGCTTCCTTTTTGTCCAAAAGTTTTTGAAGCGTATACTCGAAAATTTTATCCCGGTATTTTGAGCCTAGCTAAACCTAGCTGATGGTGAAATTGGCTCATTCTATTACCATGTAATGTTATGAACTGAGAATATAAAATAGGAGCAACAACCTTTAAGTGAATGTTTTCTCAAGTGAGTGTTTATTTTGATAGAATAAGGCAAGATGAGAAAATGACTCCAGCTTGGTCAATATTGGTTAAAAATATATTAATTGGGCTCAAATTGAAGGTCAGAATGTTTCCTACGATTGAGACAAAATCAATAATTTTCAAACAATATTGACCGAGCTGGAGTAATTTTCTCTATGAGTGGTTCAACTTTGTAAATACAGCATTTGACGTACCTTTTTTGGTCTCAAATGTGCTCTGATTGTTTAAAATAATAAAATTTAAATTTAAATTTAAAATTTAAAATTTAAAATTTAACAGTAGCGAATTAAAATTTAAAATTTAAAATTTAAAATTTAAAATTTAAAATTTAAAATTTAAAATTTAAAATTTAAAATTTAAAATTTAAAATTTAAAATTTAAAATTTAAAATTTAAAATTTAAAATTTAAAATTTAAAATTTAAAATTTAAAATTTAAAATTTAAAATTTAAAATTTAAAATTTAAAATTTAAAATTTAAAATTTAAAATTTAAAATTTAAAATTTAAAATTTAAAATTTAAAATTTAAAATTTAAAATTTAAAATTTAAAATTTAAAATTTAAAATTTAAAATTTAAAATTTAAAATTTAAAATTTAAAATTTAAAATATAATTTTAAATTTTAAATTTTTTAATTTTAAAATTTTTAATTAAAAATTAAATTTTAAAATTTTTAATTTTATTTAATTAAATCTAATTCTCTCTTAACCAAACAACTCTTAAAAGGTCGTTTATTTCTTTTATTCCTATGTAAAATAATATTGGAAGTTGTTCTAAGTTGAAAATAATCGGCAAAAAAAAATGTTCTGCTCAGGTTTCGAACCCCCCCCCCCTGATTGGCAAGCAGTTAGTCCACGCCGCTAACCACTGGGCTATGAGGGTTTGGATAAGGAGCCGATTCTGTCAGTGATACCAACATGATTTCAAGAGCATAATAGACATTTCTGACCAGGAACGTTTCTCAAAACTGATGTTAGGCTGCAATCCTGCAGTGCAGAGAGCATGAATATAGCATGAATAATGTGTATAGTAATAGTGTGTAAGCAATCCTTTTTTCGTCCTTAATATGCAAATTTTAAAAATGCTCTATAGCCTATAACCTGGTCGTCCATGTCTACTATCACCATGGCAAGTTTGAATTTAATCGGTCGAGCGGTTTCGGAGGAGTAGTTATACAAAGAGTGACTTTCCTAATCCATTAGAGCTTCGCTTCGCTCCGCTCAATTACAGCACACTGAGTTTGAATTATGAAGTTTATTATCAAGATACTTGGATTTCTTCTAACTTTATTCTGTTAAAAAGCCGACCAACCTGAAGAATCAAAACGGTTTTGTAATTAATAAGATGTGTTTTACTCTTTCCAACTAGAACGTCAGAACCTTATCCAAAGCTCGTAGAGTCAGAATCAGATTAATGAGTCCCATCATGTCTTGTGAAGGCGTTTTCTTATCAGAAATATGTCAGTGATTTATTAAATGGAGTTATCATTCTAGTCTCAAGAAGGAATATTTCAATTCAATTTGTTTTTTTTTAAAGAGAGTTAAAAAGATGACAGAGAATTAAATATAAAATTATCGAAATATAATTGTAAATGGATGGAATATGTTTCCTTTTTGTCCAAGGCTTCAATGTAATGTAAATGGACGACAATAAAAATCACAGTACCCTTTAAGTAGGTATTAAAAAATTTATTATAGGGTATTCTGATTTTTATCCATTAAAATATATGGATGAATATATAAGATAAGATGAAATAAAGCTATTTGCAGAATAAATGCAGATGATTCAAATAAGGGTCCATTTATTCGACAAAAATATCGTACAAATGATTATATTCAACAGTAATAATATATAAATAAAGATCAGTTTTTCTAAGTATACTAACAGATAAAAAAATACAAAGAAAAACATGTATAAGTATTTTAATATTCATACTAGAACAGTTCATTTTTCAATGAATTATGTAAGTGATGCATTTACAATAGTTAACCAACCTAAAAGATCTTCAGGCGAATATCCCAGAAATATCTATCTATTGATAACATGAGTCACTAAAGGATCTTGAAGATAATCTATGATCTATTTTTGATTAAATTGTTAGGCTACTCAATGTTAAAAGCAGTCAAATAACATGTTTGAAAAAATCAGGTTTTTGAAACTAACAATACTGTACATCTTGTTGAAGTTACATACTACTGAAAATTAATATGACTGATGGAATGTAATTTTTTCCACAACTAGATCAAGCGACAAGAAATAAGATAAACAAACTTGAATGTTCAGTTCCCAGCATTGACAAGAACCAATAAAAAGTTCAAATGGTACTTCTAGGTTTACAGGTCGAAAATAGTTATTTATTTATAATAATTTACAGAAGATAATGAATACTCAGCAAATAGATCGATATTTAAATTTAATTTATATATATTTATATTATGTTCAACACATCTAAAATTTATCAACATTTATAATATAGTTATATTATTGTACATTTTACCTAAATGTAACATCTAGTGAAAATACATTCATTCAGCCACTCTGAATTATCTGGTTTACTCCTTCTACTCGACCTGAAAACTTGCTAATACTATAATGTGTTGTTATTCATATTCTTCTTTTACAGTAGCCTACTATATCACAATTATACAGTATCTCATTTACATCATGCATATCTATGTTATCAATTTATATACTTTCGTTGACTTGAAGACACTTCTTAGGAAGAAGAAGTGAATTCATTTGTAGTAACCATAATAAAGACTCATTCAACTGGTTTTCAACAATACAGGATTATATTAAGCTTTTACACGTTTAATAGGCTATGGAATTACTGTACTCAGTTTTATTATATTCTTTTCAACTTTCAACCAGCTAGATATAATTACCATTGAAACTTTCATATTAAGCATTCTACCCCGCTATTGAATACATTTTAACATGGCTATTTTGATACATGGTTCTAAATAATGATTACTTTACGAGCAACATTGCAAGTACGATGTTACAATTATTGTCTTGTGAATTAACTGAGTCAATCTTATTATTTTTTACATAGAAAACACGATAAGCTATTATAACTATCATTTTCACTTGATGTGTAAGCTGTAATCGTGTATTGTTCACCCTTCTGAATTAGGATAATTTCTAGCTGAAATCCAATTTACTACATGAAACTAACCATTTGATGGAATTATTCCTTTCAACGATACTTCCATGAAAAAAAACATGGTAAAACAGCTCAGGGTTTTATTAAAATTAGGATTATTATTCATCTAATAATCAAACACTGATGTTTTTACTTGGAAGTTGTACACTAGCAAAAGGAAAACCTAGAACTTCATTATGTTTCCAAATTGTTTGTAAAATTGTATACACATTAAACTGTTTTGAGTCAATTCTTGTGTGAAATACTTGAGAAGTTTTCAACTGTACATTTTCTATACTTCTTACTACAATGAATAGATCCTGTGTTTTAAATATTAATTTTTTATATTTTCAAGCTAGTGCTTAGCGTAACTCTAAAAGTTTCTTGCACTAGTGAGAAGATAAATAAAGTAAGATGATAGAATCTATAGACACGGTGGTAAATGCTATGAAAGATCTTATCACAAGTACAAAATTCAAGAAAATAGAAATTTGATCAAGTTTGATTAAAAATCAATCCCAAAGGTTGGAGATAGAAGAACATAGCATTTTGACAACATAGGATCATTTTGACTGAGAAGATGAGTTCAAGATTTTTTTACAGTATTTGTGGAAAAGATATAACTCATATGTATAAAAGTATATAGATTGGCTCCATGAGAAAATAACATGAATCAATAACTGAAATCAATGAAATTATTTTCAAATAATATCAGAATTTCTTAATTGAACAAAATAACTGTACTTTTTTTACAGAGATCCAGTTTTTGCCAATAATATTGCACAGCTAAGAACGAAAGAAACGAATGAGCAAATTCAATTAAAAAAATTAATGGCTACACAACATAAAAAAATTGAAATTTCAGTAAAAAAGCAGAAAGCTCATACACACAGCTCTAATAGATTTGAAATAATCGACTCTTGATGCATGGTAATATGTCTAAATAACTTTTTTTGTATAGACTCAATCCCAAACTTGCACAAGAATCGAAAAGTTAACAAAAAATTGCAACATATCAACAACAATAAATGGAATAAAACAGGAGAAATAGTTTTTGAGAAATTGAAAAGATATAACAGTTTAGAACAGTACACTTTCAGCAATAGAGTATCACTAAGCATTTTCAGTTTCGTGGACAGGTTATGGAGAATATTCAAGTCCATCTTCACCCACATTGAGACTACTTCATGTTTGATACCAACAAGATAGTTATGAGTTATTATATTTTTTTGTAGCTCTAAGCGTACTAATATTCTTCAATCATGGACCATCATACATGTATTTTATATATCAATAACGTAATAAGCTTGGCTTATAATTTATTCTTTCACACTTCAAGTAATACTGTGTGGAGAGGTGTAGTATGTAAGTGTTAATATATATATTTCAACTACATTTTCTGCTAGAATACAATGTAATTTTTTTACATGACAGCTAACCTATGATTCTATTTCAATACTTATTTAATTACAATTATTATTACATACAGGACGATGTGGAGATGACATGGAGACATAATAATAAATAACGGGATGATCATCACAAATAATATAATAGGTAATAACATATATCTATTATGAATTCAACTTATAGAAACCCTAAATGATATTAGAAATGTGTATGTGAGTTCTAATTTATTTCGTTTCATAACTATATTTATTCGAAATAGCTTTCAAACTTCTAATTTTACAATACCATCATTCCATCCAGAATGTAATTTTCTCTTTCTAGGAATATGAAGGATATCTCAACACTGAAGTCATTATTTCGATTACTTAATGTTTACAGTCATTTAATATTTTACACATATCATTCAAAGCAGCTACTTCGCCAATATATAGGGCAAGCAAGCATTGCTACAATCGATTGCTCCATTAAAATAGATCTTCTCTTATCTCATACATGATTCTTGGAAATAAAATTACATTAAACAATTGATTACACTGAATATCATCACAAATTATCAAAATATCAAGTAGAATACACATTTTAAACGAAATCTGACAGATAACAGCAGATTTAAACAAACGCACATTTAATAAAACGACAATTAAAACATTAACTTAACAGAAGACATTAAATCGACATTGAAAGTTTTTCTCGATTAATAATTGATTTCGTTTCATAACTATAATTTTTTTCTAAATAGCTTTCAAACTTCTAGTTTCAGAATACATTTCATCCAGAATGTAATTTTCTCTTTCTTAGAAGATGATCTGCCTAAAACAACGAGCTAAATAATGTTTTGTCCATAATAAATTTCTCATGTATATTTACACTACACATACGATGACTTCAGTTCCATTTGAATTCCTAAAAGAAAACAAAATGCACAATTAGGCTCAAATTGTGATAGAATTATGAAATCAACAGTAAGAACTCTGGGAGAAGTAATATAGTAAACTTGCAAGTGAAAGATAGATAATACAGTACAGAGGTAGTTCACACTTGATCGACTGTAAGTATCCTAAATAACAATGACCTTACAATATAATTATTCAGAAGAATTTTGTATAGAAGATAAGAAAAAGTCACAATTTGAAAAACTAAGGAATAGAATAATGATCAAGATGGAAAGAATGTACAAAATAAGTTATCTACAATTTACAGATATACAAATATGAATGTATTGTACAAGGTGTAGAATAAGTGTTTCTGTGACTTAAATAAATTGTATCAAGCTTGCCAAAAAGGTCTGTGAAGTTGAAATGTGTAACCTATATCACTTCTAACAAAAGCACTCACAATACAATATAATAATAGAATACTATATTTTATCAATACTTTTGTATTTTTTCAGCTAGTGTTTATGTGGAAACAATTCGTAGGCTAGTATTGACAACATACTATGTATTGTATGCAATGCAAAAAAATGTATTTAATAAATTATAATAACATCTATTAATTTTGAAGAAGGTGACTTGGTAACTTTCAAGATGTGTGAAGCTGTGTACAGTAGCGAGCTCTGATAGCTTAAAGTGAGTGAATTCTATGTTTTAGTAAATTTTGCATGTAACGCTGGCTCTAATATCATGTTTGAATTTATTTTACTCTCTGGCTAGCTAAGAAATGTAGTGAAATTATTTTTAGAAAGATTTACTCAGGAAAGAATATTCTAAAATCGAGAGACCTGAAAGATGATAAATTCAGTCGACAGTATTAACAAGACAATACAAGAATCAAAGGAACTTCACTTGCAATAAGTTATCACATCCAAATAAATAGCCATAAGTTAATTGTTAGAAACACTTTTTACAAACATAAATTATTTGACAGCTGAAAATTTAGTAGCGAACAATGCCATGCAATTAGAATTTAGATTTTCGCATGCAATTTCCCCACATCCTCCCTAATAAAGAATATTTTGAGCATTCGGTTCTGAAATAATATTGACATTTTCTAAATTGTGAAATAATTATGACAGTTTTTGTTGTTATGAGTATTCAGGTCAATATAATAACTAGATTTTCAAGTTTGTAAGATGAATAATTATACTTGAGTATTATTGTCTGTCCATGGAAAGTTTATTATTAGCTCAATTAAGATCTTGATAAAGTATTGGAAAAGAAAGTATTCATCTTAATAATTTTTATTGTAATAGTTGATCAAAACTCCAATCATAATTAAATGCAAGGCAGCAGTTATGTAAATACAATATAAATCAATTTTATGTTTTAAAAACATACGTGTTGCCTTGCATTTGACTATGATTTGAGTTTCGATCAACTATTTAAATTAAAAATTAATTTGATGAGCAATATTCTTTTTTAATAATTTATTGAGCTCAGCTTCAAAGTTTATGAAATGCTAAGTAACTCAGTATTAAATGTAAGCAAATCTGACTAAAGGGAGTTGCTGGTCTCCTATCGGGCGCCTCCCCAGGTGGCGGATTGGGGAATGCCTCCAAGATATAGGTGGTACCGTAGAAATCAAATACACGGGGTGGACCAAAACCAGCAAACAAAACTGCTGTCTTGCAGATGGAGATCAGAGGATGTTGAAAGGCTAGGGGAAGAAAATCCAGAAAGAAAATTGACTGCTGCCTTGTAGTTTGGCATTAGTTTACTAAAGGTTGAGGAAGAAAACCTGAAAAAAATTACCTAGTCCTCCAGGTTGGGGGTTGGGCGTAAGGCCAACACCCTTACCCTGTAAAAAAGCAAAACGTTATGAAACCAACACAACAGCCTCGGATCGGTAACAGGAAAAAAGGAATTTGTATTGGAAAAGACACCAACTTGAATTTGGAAAAGGATGGATCTGGAGATATTAAGATAGGTACATGGAACATACGAACAATGATGAAGCCTGGGAAGATGAAGGAAATAATGGATGAGATAGGAAAGACAAAAATAGATATTGTCGCGCTCCAGGAAATGAGATGGCAGGGACAAGGAAGGATTGACAAAGAGGAATTCGCAATGGTGTACAGTGGTTCAGATGAAAGAAAAGGAGTGTTTGGTTCCGGATTCTTGATAAGCAAGAGAGTGAAAAAGAGTTTGTTGGAAGTCGAACCCATAAATGAGAGAATATGTAGAATGAGAATTAAAGGCAAATTCCGGAATATTTCATTAATATCAGTGCATGCTCCTACAGAAGAAAAGAGTGGAGAATAAAAGCAACAAATTTATGATGGACTTGAAAAAGTATGTGATGGAATTCCTAGGTTTGACGTACTGGTGGTCCTAGGAGATTTTAATGCCAAGGTAGGGAAAGAGGACGAATTGAAAGGCATTGCAGGGAAAAATAGCATCCATGAGGTAACAAGTGAGAATGGATGGCTATTAGCAAATTTCGCAGCCAGGACGAATATGTGTATTAGGAGCACGCACTTCCCTCATAAGATACATCTTATCTTACCTCATAAGGATACATCTTGGTACGTGGAAGTCGCCAGATGGTAGAACAATAAATCAAATCGATCATGTTCTAATAAGGAAAAGATTCGCATCCTCTATAATAGACTGTAGGAGCTGCAGAGGGCCAAATTGTGACTCTGATCACTATTTAGTGAAGGCAATACTCAGAGAGAAATTGAGTGTCTGTAGGAACAATAATAATATTGTATAATATTATAACTATATAATACAATATTACAACTATAATATAATATTATACATATAATATTGTAACAATAATAATACTGTAGGAACAATATACAGCCGAGAAAATGGAATATAGAAAATTTAAAAAAATAAAAGGTGTAAGGAAATATATAGAAACAGAATACCGTACATGAGGAAATCAGGGGTAGAGGTGAAAGGGAAAATGTAGAAGAGAATTGGAAAATCATAAAAGAATCGATGAATGAGGTGGCAAAGGAAATTCTAAGCCAGGTGAATAGAGCGGGTAGAACAGAATGGTTTGATGATGAGTGCAGAGTAGCTATAGAAAGAAAGAACGCAGCGCGTATAAGAATGATACAAAAAGAAACCAGAATGAACTGTGAAAGATACAACAATGAAAGAAGAATAGCTGATAAAATTTGCAGAAGAAAAAATGAAGCAGGATTTGGAGTATAATGAGGAAATGAACAGAGTGAGCGAAATCAAGAAGTTCTACTTAGCAATGAACAGAATGAGGAAAGGTTTCCAGCCAAGAATGATGGTATACCGTGGGAAGGATGGAAAAGTGGTTAGTGAGGAAAGCATGATGAATAGATGGGCAGAATATTTTGAGGAGACTCTGAACCATGCACATATTGAGGATACCAATGAAAATGAGAATGAGATACAAATACAAATAGAAAATGATGTCGTCGACCCTCCAACAATGCAAGAGATAGTGCAGGTGGTGAAACAAATGAAGAATGGTAAGGCACCAGGAGAGGATGCTATCATGGCAGAAATGATCAAAGAAGGGGGACAAACTCTTTACCGAAAGCATACATTGCCTGATAGGTCTGATATGGAGAGAAGAAGTGATGCCTGAAGAATGGAGAGGGGGTATTATTCATCGGATTTTCAAGGGAGGAGACAAAATGGAGTGCCAGAATTATAGAGGGATTACCCTATTAAGTGTTGTATATAAGATTTTCTCTGCAATAATAAGAAATAGATTGGAGCCGTTTTCAGAAAATATACTTGGTGAATACCAGTGTGGCTTTCGTCGAGATAGGGGTACAACTGACCAGATCTTTGTAATAAAACAAATAATTGAGAAATTCTAACATGGAATAGATGTGCACTGCCTTTTCATAGACTTCAAACAAGCCTTTGATAGTCTCAAAAGGCCTACGCTGTGTCAGATACTCAAGAGTTTTGGTATTCCGAGTAAGCTGGTTAACCTCATCACAATGATAATGGATGCTACTACAGCCAAAATGAAAATGGGAAATAGATTGAGCAAAAGCTTTAATTTTAATGCTGGTGTAAAACAGGGTGATGGGATCTCAGCGGTACTGTTCAACATTGCTCTCCAGAAAGCTATTGAAAGGGTAGATCAGAGAGGCACCATATTCAATAAGCTGCATCAAGTATATGCATATGCCGATGATGTGGTAATACTGGCTAGAGGTGTGGCTTGATTGAAAGAAGTTTATAAATCCCTTGAGATTGAGGTAAAAAAAGTCAGACTGGTTGTGAATGAGAACAAGAGTAAATATTTGGGTGTGTCAGCAGTCAAGTCCAGAGTACCAAGAAATATCTACGTGAATAACAAAAGGTTTGCAGGAGTAGAGAATTTTAAGAATCTTGGATGCCCAATAAATGCCAAAGGTGATAACGCTTATATAAGAGAAGGATTCACTCTTCTATTTTATTTTAGTAGAATCCTTTATTTTATTAGAAAGGATTCAAGCATCAAATAGGGCATACTATGACAATGTCAGATTGTTCAAGAGTAAGCTGGTCGGCAGGAGCACAAAGATAACGATATATAAAACTTTGGTGCGTCCAGTGGCAACGTATGCGGCAGAAACTTGGGTGATAAATATGGCTGACGAAAATGCACTAAAAAGTTTTGAAAGATCCATCCTAAGAAAAATTTACGGTCCCGCACAGATAAATGGAGAGCAATGGAGGATAAGGAAAAATGAAGAAATAGAAACATTAATAAAAGGAGAAAATATAGTACGTTTCATCAAGTCCCAAAGAATAAGGTGGTTGGGACATGTGATGAGGATGAGTGAGACTATAATGCCCAGAATAGTATTCAAAAAAAATAGTATACAAAAAAAAGGTAGGCAAAGGAACAGATGGGTGGACCAAGTGAAGGATGGGTGTGAGAGGATGGAAAGAAAGATCCACGGACAGAGAAGAATGAAGGCGTGTTGTGAAGGAGGCCAGGGCTCACGTAGGGCTGTAGCGCCGGATAAGTAAGTAAGTAAGTAAGCTAATCTGACTGAAACTGACTGTAAGCAAATGGAACATATGAAAATAATGTAAGCTAATCTGAGTTTATAAAACTCAGATTACAACAACTGAGCAATCCAAATAATTAAAACTTCTATAGAAGTTTTGGGAAGATCCTACATTCAGACTCGACAACTTTTGAAAGTACAGAAATAATTTTCAACAGAGTAATAAGTTCAGATACATGCGTAAGTATTGGATAGCATTATGAAGAGAATACACCAGAAGTACAGTTGAACATTTATACATGACAAAACATTTTTAAAGAATTTATTAAATTGATCAAAAAGTTTCTGATCAAGCTATATAGTATTATACCTTTTTTCACAATTAAATTTGCACAATAAAGTTCAGCCGTACTTTGATCATCACCAACTTCAAATTGTAAGTTACAAAATATTATTATTATCACTCATTCATAAAGAAAGAAAGGTGTAGATAGAAATACAGTAACATTCGAATAGTAACTAACAAGATTGCGAGTATATTTTATTAATTTGTAGACAACTGGCATAAACACATAATCGTATAATTAAAAACAGGCCAAAGCCCTTGCTATTTTTTCTCAAATTCAGTTTGAAAATACAGTCCAAAATAATAGGTTATTCCTCAGCAGTTGAACATAGATACTTGTGAGGTACCAAAGAAAATCACAGAGATTTCGAATTTTGAATGCTGACCTGAACGTACCGTAATATATTTCGCCAGTATGTTAACACTAACCAAATTTTCTTAGAAAAATTCCAATTCTATTATAGGCTATGTGGTCTATAATAAATTTTATCTCAAAATTATTTCGCCTTCTTATTACGTTATTTTATGGCAAGTTAGATTAACACATTTAAATATAAAATAAGATATTGTGGCAACATATTAAAACCAGAAGCTACAAAAAGAGCTGAGGATCGACCTTAATTAAGGCTTTTTGCGACAAAATATAAACTTCAATAAAGATGACCCTGGGATTAAGAATTTTATGGTAAATAGATTCATATAATTGAAAATGAATAGGACAGCGAATTTTTTCTCTCATAAATCATATTATTCTGAGTCTAAATCAGAGTTCATGTACACACCAAGTCGATGATTGTGTGTTATTATCATACAGCCAATGCATTGGTAGGGTGAAAACCAAAACATGGTATTGAATACATACCAGAGACAGCTAATGCATTCGTAGCATGCTGTGCAACACAAAAATCGAACAAGCATGAACATTAGAATTAAAGTAGGAGATGAGTTACAAATTGAATGAATAAAATAGAAAACATCTGAAATAATTGATGTTTCAACTCGCAATCAAGTTAGTCACCCGTTAGTTGGACAGTTGTTAGAAGGGGGTGGCATTTACCTGTTGTCATTCACAGAGCCCCGAAAGGGTCGAGGGGTGGCGGAGCCGCCTCTTGGGGATTCATTTGCCTTGGACTGCCCCCCGCCGCCCCCATCGGCGCCCCTGGACCCGCCCCCGGCACCGGAGACGTCATTCGCATGCCACCCATAGCCTGCTACACATCACCAGTATGCACAGATGCGCAAAGTTAGCTTTAAAATCCCAGCTTACCAACACTATGCATATTTCACTACAGAGCTTTCCTCAATATAAGTGAGGGTGATGCCCACATGAGCTTCAAGGCTTGTGCGTGTATTATGAGAGGAATTATGATGAGATAAGGAATCATTTCATCACTTTTTAGTGAAACTTGTATTTTTGTTAATCAATTATCAAATTTGATTTTTTCCAATTAGACTTTTAATTTTAAACTGAATATTTAAGGAAATCAACACTTGATTGTAAGTTCACACTTGATCGATTTTGTGTACCTATATCAAGCATGCTGCAAATGTTGAAACATATTTAGAACGCTCACTAAATCGATCAAGAGTCGACATATCCATGTGTTGGATATCCGAAAACACCTCGAATAGAGAAATATGCATAATGTTTAGTGCAATTTAGTCAATTTAGTGAATAGGTTCATATTAATACAGTATCATTATGATAAGCAGTGATATGTGTTTTAGAACTAGGTTACATTTGAAAGATTGTAGAAACGTTTTAAAGCATATTGTTCGTCTTATACTGTCACCTTCAAAGGATATTCACATGCTTAGAATTCTAAAAATGTTAGATATTAGTTTAACCATAGAATTTTATAAGAGAAAATACGTTCTTCGACAAGATTGTGCGTCTTTCATATTGAGTGAGATAGAATTATGTAATCATGCATTAACATAAAATATTGATGATGTATTGAAGATACCAACAATTAATCTCACTATAGTACAGATTAATGTATATTTAGATACATTATTCAAGGCAAAGGTTACAAATATGTATTAGCACAATAATTAGGATATTCATGTTCATGTCACTTCATGATAAGACATAAAAAGCTGTAAATTAGCTAATTAGCTAGAATCACAACTAGTTGCTTGACTGTTTTAGTCATTCCAACAGTTAGATGCTTCACCAATTAAATTCATGTCATTTTTCTCAAACGATTTTGACTTTTATATTTTATCGATGTATTGGATTGATCTCAAATTACTATATCGCCGGCTTACAAGTAGGCTAATAATATAACAGAATCAAACTAGTTCCAATAGATTTACAAAAAAATTGAAGAAATTTTGTTTTGTTCAAATATTTTTCTATCCTGATAAAGTAGAATGTCTTCCTCCTTATGTAGCCTAATACGTTGAATCTTATTCTGAATGTGTGTGATGTTATTATTGTTACTTTATAATGATAATCTGGTTGTTATCATTATTTTTCAAGAACAAATGAGTCATGTACATTTTTTAAATGAAGTTATTCATAATAATATTACTTTTCAAGAATACACCACTTCACTATCACCAAAATTAGATTGCACCAAACCACCAAAATACTGCTACAAAAGTTTTTATGAAAAATTATCTTACAATCTAACTACAGTTGATTAGATAAGAAGGAGAACAAAGATTCATTAGTACTGTTTTAGAGAGAGGATGCAGGAAGTATGCAAAACAAAGATAGGATAAAGGCAAGATAAACTGTTAAGAACGTTGCAAAATAGTTGTAGAAAAGTGAAGAATAAGTGGGAAATTGTCAGAAAGCTTTATGCAGCAGCTGTAAGCGGTGAGCTGTGACTACTTACCATTGTTTGAACGGGAGGAAACTGCATGGTACCTGTCATTCCTTGGCCCTGTAATGCAACAGTACCATATGCAAATGCTAATGCTAAGTAAGGGAGCTTAAGGCAAAGGCAAAGGCTGCTGCAGTGTAGTTTAGAATACATGGGAATCATACTGAGCATGCAAGCATCAAGTCAAAAAATTATACATCCGGTGTATAATATGAATGCATTTAATTAGGACAAACATTCACAATATGTCACCTGAGTCCTATTAAAAGTGATCTATAGATAGTATTTGATAATAATTCTATTTCTATTCATCTGTGTTGTTAAGATCAGTTTTTTAAAAGCGGAGTCCCAAAAATAAGCCCATGAAGAATTATTTGTTTTTTGTAACTTATAAAAATAATCATGTTCCATATTAATAACCATCATGTTGTATAGGCTCAAACGTTACATGAAACCTGTTGGAAGTTTGTTACTGCAATTATTGGGAAATTCCAATAAATCATGTCAAAAACGTGACAGAAGACTCTAGACATGGAACACTATTTTATCAATATGAGTTGAGAGCATAATATAGAGGCTATAGTTGAGAGACTGAGTTGTTATCTATAACTTTTTAGAGTACATAATTCACAATTTTGAGTATATAACTCAAACTTTAGAATCCAAAACAACTTCTTTTACAAATTTTGATAAGTTGTAAAGTTCATTAGGATTATGTTCTTGAATTCAAAAGAAACAAATGAATACATGGGAAGTTCCAAATTGAGATGATGAGCCAGAGTTTATCTTATAGTATCTACAATGTGATCACACCAATGAAGTATTGAATGAACTGATTCATTTCAAATCTATCTAAATATGTAACAATAGGATAGTAAGCATTTCTAGTCGGAAATATTCACTAGACTATAATTGCACAACAGTATATTTTCTAAGGAATGATTAGGAAAATATTATTGATAGAATTTTAGCTCTGGGAAAATTTTTAGCAACAATGTTCAAGAATTACCATAATGTGAAAGAGTAGAGAGTTTTTAATCTTTTTCCGTGTTCAATAAATGAGTTGTAGTGTATTTACAAGCATTGCAAAATTATCTGAATACAATCATTATCTGAAAAAGCTAGCTAATTTACAGCTTATAGTTACATATTATAAAAAATACAATATATATGACAACATGCAAGAAGATAAAATTTGTTCATTTCTTTACAAAAATGAATCAACAGGCTTCAGCCAAGTTTAAACTAAGCTATGGTCTGCATGAATAGGGCGAATTGATTTTTTTCAAATAAAATGCAATTACATATAGTTCAATAGTTCAATGCATATGCAGATGGAGATTCAAATGTCGTCAACCAATTATATTGTTGGAAAAAAGAATGAAAAATGCTATATCCAATCAATAACTAAAGTCCAATTATCAATCTAGTTGGACGGTAAATAATAACAATAGCGAGGGATGTATTCCATTCCACATCATGGTTAGTTATCTTATTTTAGAAGGATTAAAACCGGATGTATGCTGGGACGCACGAGAAGCAGCCCACGCGAAGTAGACAATCACAACTCTTGTTATAGTTCCAAATTGAGATGATAGATGTTCTTAATAGAACTCTAAGAAGCTACAACTCTTCGCTGAATAGGATGCAGAGAAGTTACAATAATTTAAATCTGCAACTAGATGTCTTCTGGTTCTCTCGCGCTAAATTCCGCAAGACTTTATACACTGGTTTGGCTTAGGTGGAGGTCAACCATATCTTGGGTGCATGAATGTGAGTGTGCATATGGTTTGGTACGGGGTTCAGTATTTTGCTATTTTTTATTAGAAGTTTTTAAAAATCGTCTGATTTGATATTGTTGGGGTTCCTCTCAAACTTGCATTTATCTCAAGTGCTTAGACACTTTATGTTTTTTTTTTAATCATTTTTCTTGTTTTTCATCTACATTGATTTTTTTATTTTATATTACTCTTATTATTTATTAATCATTCTTCAAATTCTCATTTTTAATTTTTTAAATTATATTGCATTGTATAATTTGATTTTGTGAAGGAGACAGTTTTGGGGTGACCCCTGTTTTCTCCATTGTTGAATAAATAAATAAATGACGAGACAAGAGCTACCATTTGCGTGGACTGCTTCGCGTGCGTCCCAGCATATGCCCGGCCAAATTCTCTGATTTATATGTGAGTTAAATGATTTATTATTGTTTGGTAACAATTGTCTTGTTTGGTAGCACCTTTCAGAATTCATAAGCACAATTCAATATGAGAGAAGCTTTCATTAATAACAAATGCAGCACTTAATGTAGTTTGTAGAGCAAATTAATATTGATTTGGAACCTCATCCTGATGAAAGAAACTCAAGCTCTGTTGTCACAATTCCTCTTTAGTTTCCAATAAAGTTCAAAATTAGTTCACATTAATAAATGGTGCGGAAATAAGCTGTGTGTGAGTGCACACGGCAGCATGCTCCTGTAAATTAATTTTCAATTAAATTGAGAACTGAAGTGTATTGCGACAACTCAAAAGTTTCTTTCATTATTTGATAAATGTTTTTTTTTTCAATCTAGGAAGTGTCTATGTCTCTAAATCTTGAACATTGAATTGCTTTAATGTTGAACATTGAATTTGTAATTTTAAACTGCCACGACTTCATGCCAAGAAAAGTTTGCTTTGGTAATCAATTTCCTCGATAAACTTAATTTTCTCCATTTTCTATTTTTTAACTAGCATTCGATCAAAGCAAAAAACTCACCATAGGTCTGTAATTGGCTCCAGTTGTGGCAGCCATTGGCTGCGGACTCCAGCTGGGGCCTCCAGCTTTTGCAGTATTCTTTGGAGAATTCCATTGCACACCTCTGAAAATAACAATGCAGGAACATTTTTGTTCATTAAACGATTGATAATTGATGATTCAGAGAATAATTTTCTATTAATAATTATCACAACACACAGTGATTACAAGGGTGGGATGAATATGAATAAAAGAACAGGTTGGAGAAAAAATAATTATAATAACGATCAGTACAATCAATCCGATAATTGTATGTATGTATGTCTGGCTCAACAGCCCATGAAGGGCCTAGGCCTACCAGCTGGTTGCCAGTTTCAAATTCACTCTACTATACAGCCCGTCCAAACCAAGAAGACACCGATAATTAACATTCTAAATTGTTGTGACCATTTCGGAATCTAATGATCTGAGTTTTCAAGTAATTTACAGTTATTACAGTATTTACAGTAAAATAAGTTATACTTCATTTTGAGCAAAATTTGAATCGAAATAGTGAGAGCTGTACCTGCTTTTTCTATCATAATTGTGTATATAAATAAATGATATGATATAAGTTAATGGCATCTGTGAATCAATTCAAATTTAAATTCAAACTTAATTGTGGTTCTTCGGAAACAAAACATACTTGAACTAAATGTTCAGCTGAATATGATAAACCAATCTCTATATATAAAAGCGAAATGGCACTGACTGACTGATTCATTCATCACCAGAACTAAAAATCCACTGAACCGAATGCGTTCAAATATGGCAGGCATGTTCAGTTGGACGTTTAGACGCGCGCTAAGAACGGATTTTAGGAAATTTTCAAGGATACGCCAAATATTCAAGTTTTTCGGTGTTTTCTCAATTTTTTCGAGAACCAATCGGTAGAAAATGTTGATATTTGGTAGGTAGGTTCGTAGTTCAGATAAGGTCTAGAAATTTTGTGTTAAGATATTTTTGAATTCCGTTCAAGATTACGTCAGTAATCAGGTTTTTCAAAATTGTAGATGTATTGCGAGTTGCATATCTTCCGCCTTGATATGACCAATCCTTACTGTAAATTCAATGGTTCAGCGAGATTATAGATAAACTAATTTGGAAGATATTGAATTAAGTTTCAAACTATGTCCGATATAGTTCCCAAGGTTACGCTCAATATTAGCGTTTTACTATTTTTCGGAATTTTCAGAGTTTTTCTTGAATTTTTCGAGAATAAATTGGTAGAAAATGTCGAAATTTGGTGAACAGGTCCAAATTAGGTCTAGAAATGCTGTGTTCAATAAGTTTTGAATCCCTTCTGAACGGAATTTGCAGGCGAGCGAAGCGAGCCTGTTTGTCTCAGCTTACACTGACAGAGGTTATGTGTTTGACTCACTGACACTGCTGATATTGTCGGGGGTCCAGGCGGAGAAGGCGAGCGAAACGAGCCTGCCGGCCAGTCACCAATATAAGAAGTCGATTGTGTTGAAGTTTCAAAGCACACATCAAATATAGTTTGACAAATCAAGCTATTTTAAAATAATTGGAGAATCATTTCACTTTGATCATGTAATGGCATTCAAATTCAAATTCAAATTCAAATTTATTTCCACAAAAACAAGTACAAAACCAAGATAGCTTAGAATTAAATTTCCAAATTAGCTTACAAACAAGACATAATAAATTCTTAAAATACAACTATGTTGACAAACAAAAAATTCAATACAAGAACAAAACTTCTCAATTTCAAATACGACAACAGAATACAATGAAGGTAGTGGAATGCTACTGGCACAAGTAAACTTGGCCGCCAGTAGGAGTAGCAATGATTATTATTACAAATGAAACAACGTTTTTATAAAAAGAAGAACAATATTAAATAAGCATTTATCAAACATCTGGTAACTGGATTTATGGAATGTCAATTTCGAAATAATACTTGTGTATTATCCAAGTTTTTAAATGAGATAATAAGTTAGATAATAAGTTTCATTTTATTTGAAAAGGAAACGTTTCTGATAAATCTAATAAAATAATCTTAGCAAATAATATTCAGAAATATTTTTGGAAGAATTTAGTGTGGATATTATGGAGAAATAATTTAAACGAAAGGTTCAAGAACCAACTCGTTTGGTTGGCGGTTTGTTCATGGTGAATTTCTGATAAATCTAATAAAATAAATCTAGCAAATAATATTGGGAAATATTGTTAGAAGAAGTGAGGATATTAAAAAGAAAGAATTCAAAAGAAAGGTTGAAGAACTAACTTGTTTGGTTGGCTGTGTTTGTTGATGGTGAGGTTTTCAGCCAGAGACGCCAAACTGCTGTCTAGATCTCCAGTCAATACTTTGTTGGTCGCAATAGGCGCTGCTGCTACTGAAAAGTAACATAATTAAAATATATGTAGCTGTAAACCATTTTCTATTTTCAATTTTTATAACGTGGATTATTTCAGATAAGAGGACGTAACGTGCATTCTATCTTTTCTATTATGAAAAAGTTGTAATATTTAGTATAAAAGTAACAAAATTAATCTACACGAATTTTAAAAAATTAATTAATTTTTTGCATTAAAAAGTATTTTAGAAACTTTGGATGATGTTGAATGACGATATATTACTTTGATAAAAAGCCATTAGATAGTAGAAATACTAGTTGTACATAGTAAAATTGTCTAGTTGTACAAAAAATTAATACTTCAAAATTCCACAGCGAACAATCCAATATTCTGGTCTGTTCGTTATCTTCATTTATAATCTTTTTCTAATAGAATAAAATATTTAAAAAATGTGAACTCTTCGTAAAAATCTATGATAGCAGTGATTTCATTACAGTGATAATGAAAAATAAATTACAAACTTGGATTTTATTGATCTTTCTATAGTTAAAATTAGAAACGTTCATGAGTTATTATATTAAACTTAAGGAATGAATTTCCTCAATAATCTTCAATTAGAAATAAACATTAAGTAATTAATTACAGAATTTATAAAAAATATACAAATACGTAGAAAGCAATTTTGACGCTACACAAGCCAATTGATCCAATTGAACGCAAGAAAAACTAAAAAAACGACAGATTACAAATTAAGGGTGACATCAATACATGTAACACATCGGGACATTCAATCAACGATAGTGATGAGATGATACAGTTTCACAGACATGAATTGAAAACAAAAATGTGCACATAGAAGCCAAAAAAATATATACAAAAACAGTGAAAACAGTAACCAGTATCGCAAAGTGTTGAATCATAACATAATTATAATACAAAGTCGGTCACATCTAGCAAATTGCCACAACATTTATTTCGGGAAAGTTTCAAGGATCTGTTATTTCGTCTTCGAATTTTTCAAAAATGATGATGATACAATTATTATAGAGATGCATGGGCGATGATGAAATTTTGAATAGTATAGCGCAGTTATTGAAGCTATACAAAAGCAGCGAAAATTTGGATTCTCATACATCAAACAGTTGAAATAACATAGTATTTTGAAGTAAGTATGAATTTCAGCTTCGGAGATTAAATTTTACCCATCATACAATATCAGGTTTCTTCATCACCCAAAAATGAATTATACATCGTTATAGTACTTGAGAGGGATCAGAGGGTCATGATTACACAAACACTGATGGGATTCCGACAAACACATTAATATGAACGAGCAAATGACAATTCATGCATGGGGGAAAATTACCAGATAGATCCTCAGAGGGGTGTCAAAAATATTGATTGTGGACAGCGAGGTAGAAGAGTAATTGATGGGCTTGACAAATGAAGTTACAATAATAATTGAGGATATCAACATTGTTACAAGTTACAATTACGTTTTTATTTAGTGGAAGGAACCGATTTAATCAAATACTGTGTTTTAGAAGTGATATCATTGCCTCATTCGGACTACATCAACTTTATCAAAATATCATAGCTTCATTAGGACTGCATTAACTTTTTCAAAATTTGAGTGATAAATAATGAGGGGAAAGCCTGTTTTTAACTCCCAATTCATTTCAATCTGATTATGTATATGTTTAATGAATGAATGAAATCCAATCAAAACTTGGTTAATAAAATTGAGAGAATTCGTTCCAATTGAGCTTGTGATGGATTTGAATAAAGAATGCAAGTCTCGTAATTCAAGGATTTGTTTCTTAAATTATCAATATTCGTTACAAGTTTCAGGTCACAAATTTCTCATTTCAATTATTTAGATATCAAGACTGAAGAGTCTATAGCCTACAAACGATATTTGTGAGTCCAGTTAGAACTATAACGAACTCTTGAATATGAGATTATAACTCATAAATTACTTGAAATCTCACTAGAGGTTCTCATAATTAAATTCTGAAGAAGCTTGGATGAAAAATTACAAACTTCAAAGTTAAAGCTTGTATGAAAAATTAAAAACTTCAAAGTTTGAAACTCTATGTAAAATACTATTTAACTTTGAGGGAATATGAGAATAGTTACTAATTCCTTGACCGAACTGTTTGATGTATTTTGTCAACTACCAATGATTGCTGTGAAGCGCTACACAAAAATTATTGTACACGAAGCGGCCAATCAAGTAGTGTGGGTTGTATACGCTGAAGTACACACACACACAGGCAGAAACAGAGAATGGCTGACCTTAGACGCTTGATACGAAAGGTTGAGAAACATTCAGAACGCAAGGGAGGCAGATGGAACTACTGGAGAATGATGATTAATCATAATAGTCAATGATTAATCAAATAGAATGATGATTAATCATAATAGTTGATCATCATTGTAAAGATGACTATTCATTTATCGTTAATATCATACCAGTTGGTCAATAATGAATCTATTGGGTGGAGTATACTCATTTTTCAACTCTCCTCTCAGAGTGCCCAATAGCTTTTAGGGACGTAATTCCGATTTTTTCTGCAGCCATACATATAGCGATACACCCTGTTTTTTGCCTGTATCAATTGAAAATAAGCCATAACAGTAAATCATCGCCGCCTCCCTGATCTGATCTTATGAATTACTAGTTAGCAAGCACTTCCCTTGAAAAAAAAACCGAAAATCTTTTACTCAAGATATGGTAACTCGTTCTTGTGATCAGAACAACCTTGATTCATGATGTTTTTATGTAAATTTAAGGTGAGGCATAATAACGAGCGATTTTTAAAATAAAAACATTTTGTTACCTTGTCTAATTCATGCGCCTCTTGAATAGAGGCAGGAAGATTTTTTATTGATTTTTGCTATTTTCAATAACTTGAGCTTTGCCGGATAGAAAATCCGATACGAACTCTAAACCCAGCAATGTTGCCAATAACTAAACAAAAATCACTCAAATCTATAACAAAAATTTCTTCATCTGTTCAAGAGGCACATTATGGAGCCCAAGTGTACCAATCCCTTTTCTCTAATGGATTCATCCACTGATATTTTCCAACATTATTCTACAATCGAAAGTAATTTCTTTTACACTTTAAATTTCATACAAAATTTTGAAGTTGCCAACGGCAAAAATTGTTTACTGATTTATCTGAATAGAATAAAAAACTGGAAATCGACACAGATTCACAGCAACATAAAAAGTGATCTTTCTAACTTGATTATGTGGGTAGGTGAGTATTATAGGTCCAAGGCCAACCATTCAGCGAGAGTTAAGGAGCGAACGAACGAGGGAAGGGGGTGGTCACCTGGCTTTGACATGGCCGACTTTGCCGGAGAGCCGTAGACGGCGAACTCTGATTGGTTGGGAGGCGCGACGCCGAACTGATGGAGGGGGGCGGCAGCAGTGAGGGGTGGGGGTTCCACCCCCTGGGGGACAGGGGGCACACGCGAAGGGGAGGGGGACGGCGAGGGGGAGGGGCCGCCCAGAGCCATACGAATGCTGTCGTTCAGATCGTCGAAAGCACTCTTGGGGGCGGGGGCAGAGGTAGGGGGCGGTGGCCTGGGGGGCGGTGCCCCTCCCCCGCCTCCAAACAGATCGGCGCCGGCCGCCGCAAAGCTCAGATCAGCACCTGCATCAGTCGGCTGCTGTGGCTGCGGCGGCTGCACTGCGTCCGCTGCGCCAAAGTCAAACGGATTGGCCGCTGCAGCTGCAGCTCCCACTCCCACTCCGGCAGCTTGCACACAACCAACACCAGCTGCATTACCAAACCACTCATCTATGCACCATGTGTGGCTTTAGTACTAGATTATTGATCAATGTTTAATATTTATTAAAATCACTCAAAGTTTATTGCCGCACCAAAGCGAGAGTTATGCGAGTTTGTTCCTTTAATAGAATTTAATTGTATTATTATTTAATGTTATGAATATTATATTATGTTTATTTGGAGATAATTCGTTTGAAAAAATTGGAAGATATAGCCGTGTGCATGGCATGAGAGGCAATCAAAATGAACCACTATTAAATGACATTTGATAGACCTTAGCAGAGAATGAGCTCCCTCAAATTCCTTCACATTACAGTGAATAAATTTACAAATCGACTTTTTTACTCTTAAATTAGATATAAAATATTGAGTATTATCACTTTCAACTCATAATTTAAATGTAGTTTTTATTCGTACTAAAATATTAACCTATTTGGAGGAATATGGTTTTCTTCAATCTTGAGTTTTATGAAAATTAGAAGAAGTAAAGAAGCAACCTAATTGCTCATAGTATAAGTTAAGCATGGAATGAGTTTCAAGAGTTCATAAACTTAAAGTATTCAAGAATCATGGACCATTTTTTAATGAACTCTTTTTTATTGTTATTTTCAACATCTAGGGATCTTTCTGCAGAACATGAGTTATCACCGACTCCATAAAAGTATTTGTTAGTGAGACATAGTAAGTTAATCTGCAAATTACAAGGTAAGTAAAATGAAAGAGTAAGGTTGCATTTGCATATAAATTGTGAGATGTTATTAGCAAAGCCACACTGCATTATTTAAAAAGTTAACATCAAAATTTTAGTATTTAAATTAAGAAAGCATTTTCAATCAATTTTATCGACAATTTTTCTAGCTATTTATAGATTAGTCAAATTCATGCCACAAATCAAATCGCTGCACAAACTTGAATTTCATCATTATTATCTTATTTTATTGTTACGTCTATTTTTAGTGCAGATTTCAATCACAATAATCTAGACCAGCGTGAGAAAACAGATTGATGAAGAAATTTAAACCATACAGCAAAAAAATTTATTTAGTTATAGGAATCATTTGAAGATATATTATACAAGAGAAATCTACATTTTAAATCGCCACTTTCATGGCAAACCTCTCACTTATTGAACAAGAATAAAAAATAATCAAATTTACACTTTGATCAGAGATGTTGTGGAACTTATCCATAATTTAGGTAAGAGAAAACAAATGTTGTCAGATCCACAAAGTTTATTTGAACCATACTTAAGTTTCAATGCTCAGGGCATCATCATCAGTGGAGAACTGAGGCTTTGAAAAATACAAGTTTGAAAGGAACATGGTTGTAGCAGGTGTGGTAACATTTTCAAAAAGTGTGTTGAAAATAATGAATCAACTAAACTATAATACATAGGGGGTAAT
The DNA here is from genome assembly GCA_017141385.1 of Sogatella furcifera. Lineage (NCBI taxonomy): Eukaryota > Metazoa > Arthropoda > Insecta > Hemiptera > Delphacidae > Sogatella > Sogatella furcifera. The sequence goes on along the minus strand of CM029552.1, from coordinate 25,449,685 downwards.
GTTACAGATAAAATTAACAACAGTTTGTTGAAATAATAATGAAAATGTAAAATAAAATCCACTAAATGAATATAATATAAACAAATACAAAGGGACAAATAGAAAGGGAGGAATATTTGTTTATATTATATTCATCTAGTGGATTTTATTTTATATTTTCATTATTATTTCAATAAACTGTTGTTAATTTTATCTGTAACATTACTCCCTATGTATTATAGTTTAGCTGATTCATTATTTTCAACACACTTTTTAAAAATGTTACCACACCTGCTACAACCATGTTCCTTTCAAACTTGTATTTTTCAAAGCCTCAGTTCTCCACTGATGATGATGCCCTGAGCATTGAAACTTAAGTATGGTTTAAATAAACTTTGTGGATCTGACATTTGTTTTCTCTTACCTAAAAAATAATCTTTTGACCACTAAATTAGTCAGAAAAATAGCTGTAAAATATATCAAAATCTCTTAGACTTGAAACCCAGATAAAAAATAATGTCAAATGAGAATATATTTTGCAATACCTGGGACAGTAGTATTTGCCTCATTACTTCCAAAGACTGATGTGAACGTCGTGTCACTAACGAACACATTTGATGAACTATTGTTGTAACCTAAAAATAATAGAGAAATTCTAGATTATATTTACGTATAGTATATGCTACCTATATAAATATAATTTTTTATTATAAATATAATTATATTATATTATTATAAATATATTTTCTATATAAATATAATTTTTTATTATAAAATACAAAAGAAGGGTACCTGATATTTTATTTAATTTGTATTCATTAAAATAGTATCAATGATATCCCTGAATAACAAATTGAGTATTCTAGATTTTTTTTTACATTTTTTTTGTTACGATCTAATATACAAAAAATTATAGGTATCTAAAACATGAGATTGAGTATGTGGGCCCATGAAGGCCCACTCACTAGGCCCATGAAGGGCCTAGGCCTACCAGCTGGTCGCCAGTTTCAAATTCAATCTACCATACAGCCCGTCCAAGCCAACGGCGCGACGGGAGAACGGCCCCAGCCCGGCCAATACCGGCCCAAAAGCCATAAATTGTCAATCAGAACTCACAGTCCCCGAACCAACACTGGCCGAGCCGAAGCCACTCCCTCCGACCCGCCGGAATTCCCCCCTGGCCGGACGGACCATACAGCAAGCAAATAATCATCAACCAGGATAGAGGTAACGTGTGGTTAGCACGTTGATCCTCTCAACCATAAGCCAGTCTCCGAAACCAATTGGCGGCGCAGAACACCTCTGAATAACATGCAGTTAATCAGTTGGAGTGTAATGCAACAATTACTATTCCTCCAGAGACGGGTAACGACTTATTGTCTTTACTAACGCCAGCCAATCTCCCAAAGGAGGGGATGAGGTTGAGTAACAGAAACTAATTATTTTTGAGAAATGACAACACACTGAGTCAAGCATCTGCTACTATCAATCTGCGTACATCAATCTTGATCTAGAATATTAATATTATAAAGGGTTATTCACGGGAGATTTTTTGAATAATCATATCTTCTTCTTTTTTATCCAACCCATTTGTGCCTGTTAAGGCATTGGGTACTCAAATAATCAAATAAAATTCAATATTATTTGTTTTAAAAAAGTTTTATTGGTACAGAAATACTCTTTGAATCATAGCATTTCAAGATTTCAATGTATTGAAATCCTTATATTTATATGGCAGCAGTATAGGCAAATATAACTGACCTCAGTAAAATGCTATCGGAACGGGACGTTTCCAGATTCACGGACATTCATTGGTTCCCGACTTGAGTAATTTATATTTTTCTGTGGAGTTACATATTCACGTGTTTTCAGAAGACTCCATAGAAAAAATCTCAGTTACTCAAAAAAGTCGGGAACCAATGAGGAATGTCCCTGAATCTGGAAACAACCCGTTCCGATAGCATTTTACTGAGGTCAGTTAAATTTGCGTGTACTTCGGTCATATAAATAATATGAGGGTTTCCAATAAATTGAAATCTTGAAATGCTAAGATTCAACAAGTACAGTATTTCTGTACCAATAAAACGGGTTTAAAATGAATATGACATTTTTATGATTATTTTAAGAACGTCCAACTTCCGTCAATGACCCTGAATATGTTATAGTCTGGTCGATCAAAGAAGACATTCCTTCGAAATATCCAATTGAAGCGGGTGTGTAACTGAGGTGTGATGAGTGACAGATAGTAAGAGTGGGACTATTTTCATTACGACTGCTGGCAGCATTGAACAGCTGCCATTTTGAAAGAATGACTTCTTTCCTCGACAAGACTATAGAGACTGTATAATCATAGTGTGGACATTGACTGTGTCACTTTTGATTTGTCAGCTCGGAGAAATCCGCCTCAATTCTGCCAAGTTCCGTAAGATTTACATTAAAAAGACACATGAATCATCTGTTGAAGTGAAAAATTTCCAACCTAAAGTTCGCCTTAGCCTCTTTACCATAGCTATTTCAAATCGAATTAAATAATTCAAAGTAATAGTAGAGGTGAAGAGACTATTTTTAATTTCAGAGAATTAATTTTCAATGTCATTCCTCTTGACAAATGAGCTTACATTTCAAATCTTACTGTTGAATTTAATGTATGGTAGCCGGCGGGAATTTTTTAATCTTAACATACTCACACCAATGGCCATACTATGATTATACAGTCTCCATAGAGAAGACTATAACAAAGTGCAGTATTTTTATTATAACTTTTATGTACAGACCATTTGAAATCCAGTCGTTGGCAGGTGCCGAGTTGACTACTGGGGCCGGGGCTGCAGCGGGAGCCGCCGAGCCGAACATGTCCGCGAAACGGATTTCCCAGCTGCAGGAGATCATCGGAAGCCTTGCTTGTCTGCAAAACATCATCATATAAATATTCACTGAATTATAGAAGTAAACTAACACATTTAACCACATGTTTCATCAGATTTCTAGGATATGATAGAGAAATTAATTCAGAATAACTCGACCCTTCCCAGCTTTCGTAACTTATGAATCAAAATTAACCAGTATGAAAAAATTTAAAGTAATATTCCTACGTATTTTTAATTAAATGCACAGAGGGATGAATATTTTGAAAGCGCAAAATTCGATGAGTCTAGGAAGAACAAGAACCTACTTGTAATATTGGTAATTTATAAAACTTATGTTACAGGAAAAAGGGAAAAGAGTTCCAAACTCCATTTTTGCTAACTAAATTTGACAATTCGATAGCAGACATAAGTAGATAGATAAGTAGACATATACTATTATTGGATGAATATTATTTTCATGAACATTTTTAGGCTATTATTAATTTAGGTTATATTGATATTATTATCATAAATATCATTGAATCATTCAAAATATACAATTGAAAGAAAAGAAGAAGAATCTACACATAGATAATAGCAATTAACATCGGCCTTTTAAAATTTATCACTATATTTAGTAAATTCATCTTCTACTCTAATCAATTTCAAAAGTGTACACGAATGAAGATTTTCAAGTAAATGTTGTTATTAATAAGTTGATCAACAGTAAGTTAGCTAGACTAACAGAAAATCGCTAGGATTTATTAATTTTTTTTCTCAAACTTAAAGCTTTACTAGAAAAGGTTAAAGGTTACAAGAGTAAAGGTAGCATTCCCAAGCTACAGCTCGAGCTGTCCGGCTCCTAGCTGCGCTGCTCTAGACATCACAACTCTATTCACATAACTATCTTATGAATGTTCACTTTGCTATTAGGGCTAATAATTTGTAATTAATCAATAAATAATAATTGTACTCTTTCAAATACATTTTCAAGAGAATTTTACCCTTTTAAAGTCAATTTCAAGTGAATTTCACTCTTTAAAGGTAATTGTCAAGTGAATTTCACTTGAAAATACCCTTTTTATGTCATTTTCAAGTGAAATTCCCATGAAAATTACTTTAAAAGGGTAAAATTTACTTGAAAATTACTTAAAAAGGGTTCTCTCATTAATTATTGATTTATTATACATTAGTAGTCCTTATAACAAAGTGAAAATTAATAATATAGTTACTGTATGTGACTAGGCTTGTGATTGCTAGAGCAGCTATATAGAGCTCTAGCAGCACAGCTCGTTCTTCCGCTTGGAAATGCTACCTTTAGAGTAAATTTATGAATCTAATGTCCATATTTTAATAGAATGAAGTTGAATAGACTACTAAAACATAGAACAGGGAACTAGTGAGAAAGGTGACAGTAGAAAAGAATTCATAAGCATGAGCAGTAATTAATTTGAAACAAGAAAAGACTGAAATAGTTTTTAACAAAATTGAGAAAAAAGACAAGAAGTAAAATTCGAACCTTAACTAGTCAAAGACATAAGAAGAAGTGAAAAATGAAATTGATTCAAACAATTGAAGATTTATATTTTGATGCAATAAATACCTGATTGTTGGCGATGTTGGCGGGCGCTCCAAAAATATCTACAATCGGTTGCGTGGGAGACGACATAAGGAATGGATTTGTACTATTCGCAGCGCCTGTACTTGTTGGACTTTGCACTTTGGCCTAAATCGAGACAAACAAGCAAACAAATGCTATTCAAATTACAATACGAGAAGCGCGCTCTCAGTTACTGCATTAATGTTGAACGCATTTTTAGCATTATTAACGCTGTCAAAAGCATCTTTCATTCAGTCATAGCGCAATTAATAGTTTTCTGAGGTTGTATATAATTTTGTGGAAATATATTAATAAGCAAGCGCTTCTGGCACTCAACTTAATTAGTCGCAATCCTGTAACTTGAATGCATATGAATCAATAGATACATTAACATGCAGATAAAAAATTCAGATTGACTGACACAGGCAATCAAAAATTTAATTAAATCAGGAAAATATTCTCAAAAAATAGTACTACTCCTCTATTCCTCTATTGAATGTTTTGATTCTAGATTCGATATTCAGTCGGCCCTTAGGAGACCATCTCATTACAAAACCTAGTCATTTCTCTTCCAGTACAGAATAATAAAAAAATAATAATTTAATTTGTGCAGAAATCGACTTAAGATACAATAAACTGTTTATTGATTCATCTTGATTGAGAAAGATAAATTTACAGTCTCTCCAAGCAAAAAAGACATTCTGGCAAGATGAGAAAATGACTTCACCTCGGTCAATATTTGTTCAAAAATTATAAATTTGGTCTCAAATTATAGATCAGAATGTTTTCTACTATTTGAGATCAAATTTATAATTTTAAATAATATTTACCGAGCTGGAGTCATTTCCTCATCTTGCCAGCATGTCTTCTTTGCTTGGAGAGTCTATATTTGTAACAGGCTACATGGAGAATTAGATGGGATACATTCAGGTCAATTTTGAAGAAACTCAATACTTTAACTGATATATTCGGTGCTGATATATCAAATTACCCCAAAACTAAAACTGGTGAGGATAAGTCATTTCACCAAGCAGGTCGGCTTAGAGTAAACGCACATTGGTGCGACCAAGACCAATAAGATGCGATAGAGCCACGAAGTTCTATGGAGCAACTCTCACTGGTCACCTGAATTTTGTTTCTCGTTGTTCTACAACTTCGTGTTTCTATTGCTTCTTATTCGCCCAGGGTCGATCAATCAAGTCGGCCTACTCGGTAAACTGACTTATGGAAAACCTGATATCTTACCTCATTATATTTACTTCCCTTTTCAAAATAAGGATACAGTACAAATCTCACTAAATATAATAATCTTGTTTAGATAATCATACAGCCACAATATTGTCATGAGAAAAATTTCAATTACAATCTAATAAAAGAGCATGCGATCAAATAGTAGTTGAAAAATTTCTTGCAATGAGCTTAAAAACGGAATGAGCACGATCAACTACTGGAATATTTTATTCACTATATACTTCAATATTTTACTTCAAGTTCTAATAAATTATTATTGAAAATTCATCACCCCAAATGAATTATTCTTTCCTGCCCATTTTAAACATGCCAGTAGCAATTGCAAGGTTAAGTACTATGGTTGCAATGTAAATTTTATGTCTTCTGATATGATAATAACGGTAATTTATTCTTCATTTTGAATAAACTCACATTGGTGCGATCAAGACCGAAGACTAGTAAGATGCAATAGAAACATGTATAATGTATAAGTATGGAGGACCGCAAATCAAATAAAATCAATGTTGCGTTGATCTATACAACTCTGTGTTTCTATAGCATATAACTAACTGGTCTCTTCCCCAGTGGGTTGGGGGCAGACCAGAATACGCCCACAGTATCCCCTGCTTGATCGTAAGAGGCGACTAGAAGGGTCGTGGGTACCAAATGAGTTACCACAATTCAAATCAACCAAAACCAAGACTCAAGGCAACTCCAGAAATTGCCTTGCCCTCAAACCCATCAGGATCTGCCCCATCAGGGCAGGTTCCTCAATCTGAAATGAGTGCTTCAGGAACACAGGAGGTTCCATTGAATTTTCATGTTGAGGCTATCAAAATTGAGAAGGCTTCAATGGATTGCTAAGGAAGCATCTTCACCCAATTGGTCTTGGAAATGAAAGTCAGATGTGTAGCCTTTGTTTGAAGAGACTGCCAAGCATATAATACTGGATTGTGAAAGACTGGTGGCAAGGAGAGGGCTCTTTTTGGCTGTAAGCAACCAGGTGATGAATGAGACGCTAATAAAGGGTAAACCTCCTGGATAAAGTCAAGGATACACGTATTGGTTTGGTTTTCCCAACTAGCGTACTTGGGATACACGATAAGCTTCGGTTAACGTGTGAGGATCTTTGAATCTCTGGATCCTTGAATCCATCCCTTCAGTAACATAACATCATGTAACATAACTGGTCTTGGTCGCACATATGTGCGTTTACTCTTAATAGAAAGAATTTAAAAAATTCGCAAAAGCGCCAGATCAATAATTTGACATTCCAATAACAATGCAGTATTATATGGATTTTACTTTTTGCGACATGTTAGTAGTATTCCCTAAACTATTATAAAAAATAAATAAATTTTTGCAAAAGCATCCGATCATAAATTTGACGACATTCCAGAAGCAATAGTTGCAGAGATGAGTGACGCACCTTATACTGGTTGATGGCGGCTTCCTCCTCAGCAAGCGCCTGTTGCCTAAGTGACTCCTCCACGCCCTCGGCCTGCTGGGCGGCCGTACCGAATGACGAGGAAGTCGTGTTCAACGCTGACACACCGCTCTTCACGTCTGTACGGTGACTAAACAATAAAATTAGAAAATTTATAGTTTCCTCATAATGCAATGTCTCAATTTTTCAGCATTGAATGAATATGTTAACTTATGCTAATAATGTTCACATTAATGTTTAATGTTGAAAATAATGGTTGATATAATATTAATCTCAATGCTTATTATTATTGGATCAATTGTAACATTATTATTGGATCACGATTAATCTTCTGCATGTCCAACTAATAAAACAACTTATTCCCAGTTGCATGAGATTCCCAGGCTGCAAGATTTTTTTTATTGAAAGAGAGTATATTTAATGTTGGTATTATTAGAAGAGTTTGGAATTCTGAAGACAAAGTCAGCCAGAGAACTATTTCACATTCCTCCAGAAACACTGTAGAACGCTACACACCAATGATCACACTATGAGTCTCTGTAGGTAACAGTTATAGACAGCGTCACATCATAAGTATATAATTGTATTATTAATAATACAATTACATTCCCCTCCTTCGGGAGATCGGCTGTCGTTAGTAAAGATAGTCAGTCGTATCCCGTCTCTGGAGGAATAGTAATATTGTTGCATTGTTATCTCACTGAACTAGCTTATGGTTGAGAAGATCTACGTGCTGAACACTTTACCTTTATCCTGGTTGATGATTATTCACCTCTGCTGTATAGTGGAGTGAATATGAAAGTGGCAACCAGCTGGCAGGCCTAGGCCATTCATGGGCTGTTGAACCATTGACAAACAAACAATATAATAACATTACATTATATAATTGTGCAAATGCAGCAATTCAATACCTGGCAGATTGTGTGGGTGTATTGGCGGCCGATCCTTTCTTGCCTTCGAGGGCGGCCAGATGCTGTTCGAGTGCATCCAACAGACTGCTCGGCGCCTTGGTCAGATCCGGGATCTCTCCCTTGTCGATGCCAACATTTTCAGCCACCTTCAAGAACTCGCCAACCCTGTCCATACGAATGAGGAACTTCTTGTAGAGGTCTAACGCTTCTCTACACTGTTTCTTATTCATATCGAAGTACTTTTCTGAAAACAAGAATAAGTATGATTATTATGAATAATAATTTTTTGTTGTAGTCATTCATAGGGTGAATAGGGCAGGCTTACAACCGTTTTTCTGTTTCACCAAGTGGTACAGTGGACAGTACTGTCCAAACTTCGCCACGTCATAAAATGAAGAAGTCATTCTATATTTAATTTTCACATAAATTTACAAAAAACCTTCCCAATCCAGGTTATTATATATTCCATTTTCTTTCTCTTAAAATTTAAAAAATACCTTCCCGATCCCGGTTATGTTATTCCATCTTAAAATACAGTAACTGCAATGTGAAGATTGCCTTAGTACCTTTGCACACGCCACGATTTCTGGACATCCGATTTTTTGTCGTCCTTATAAACTACTCATCTACTAGATTGAAGAGAACTTGGCATACAGATGGTTTCTATTTGAACACATAATGTGAGAGACACTTTACACAAATTCTATTAGGACGGCAAAGAACCGTAAGCCAGAAAATCGTGATGGGTGGCGGAGCCAAAGTATGGACTCACTTACATTAATAGTTTTTGGCTCTCGTGCAACAGACAGTGATGGCACTATGTTTAATCAATGTATTCGCAGATATTCATGTTTTGCATAGATCTAACAAGTCACAGAAACTGGAATACACGGTAGGAATCAGGCGCACATTCCAGCCAAAAACCTCGTTGAAAATTTAATTTCTGTTCATGGTGAAAACCTAGGTGTGACGTTTTATGAGCCCAGAAAACATTAAAAAATTTACAAGATGTTTGTCGAATAATTACGAAAATTATTTGAGCTTAGACACATCCATATGATACAATTTTATGCAGGTAAATGGAACGTCTTAATCCTATCTATCTACTGTGCATCATGCTGATGATCCCTACCGTGGCAATGCCCCATTCACGATCACTTAGACGAAATAAGCAAACTTTCTGAATGTGTCTGCGTTTAAGTAGCCTATGTGCCTATGTGGTGGCTACTTTCGCCATGTTAAACCTTAACCTATAAACATCGTATCATTGGTCTGTCACTGCAACAGTAGTGTTTGTTTACAGTGTGGGTTTGTTTATTTTTTCTCAAGTCATCGTGAATAATGTATACTATACACTGTATAGTATAGGTGGAATAAAGTATTTAAATGTGAATTGCATGCTTACCGAGTAGATTGATGATGCTGTCATTGTAGCCGGCGAACAGACGGATGAGGTCGCGGAAGAGGAGCATGAAGGCGCAGTTGATGACGCCGTTGCTCAGGTCGGTAGGCGTGCAGTCGAACTCGAGCAGTGCGTCCAGCTGCGCCTGCAGCGCTGGCAGTGTCTTCAGCAGGTTCTCAGCGTTCATTGTACGCAGCACGCCGTCCTCCTTCCTGCAACCCAAAATATTTAGATCAATAATCAAGGAATACATGTGTGGGATTCAATCCTTCTTCCTTTCTGCTACTCACAATCCTACATTCATTGAAAAACTAGAATAATCAGGGAATACATGGGTAAAATATATGTACTAAAGTTACTTAAAGTGGAGCATTTATTGCTTTAGAATACTACAAAAATCAGTGAATAAATCTGTAGAATATAACTACAAATGGGAGATCTACCCCCCTTCCTTCCATCCTTCAATTAACAGGCGGATTATCAAGGAATACCAGTTAGTTATACCTACTTTAAAATTTCTAATTAAAGGAAAACTTGTATACTTTCTTAAACATTCTTCTAAAAAACTCAAGAAAGACAACGATCTTCCCTCTTACAATTAACAATTGTTGATACTAGTACAGCCATTTCCTTCATAAATGTTGCCATCTAAGGGTGAGAGGTAGAAAGGACTTGGGTCCTCGTCCTAACTCCGCCTAATTAAGAATATTTCTATAACATAAATAAATAAACTGTGTAATACATCTGCAAAATGTAATAACAAAACTGGAAATACTAAGCTCTTCCTTCCTAAAGCCCACATTCATCCAATAAATATCTGTTAATTACAACAAGTACATACAGTAACATTTAAAATAGAACTTGGAGTAGTTAACAGAAACGTGTGACTTAATTTGTGTGCAATTTTTAGTATTTCTATTAAGTTTTCAATGCGGTTGACAGGATGACCTGGAATTGGACGGTAATCCAAAGTTCTACATATTCCTAGATAATATATCCTCATGGAATGAAACTTGTATTTACATTGGTTTGAGTAGCTTTTGAAAGAATTACCTGGAATCCAGTATTCCAGTAGACAGGTAGGCCTATGTTTATTTATGTATTTATTCAAGTAATATCAATACTTTATGTATGGATGAACTCTAAAAATTGGCACATAATACATGGGTAAAAACAATCAGAAAGCAGGTATGTAGTAGTATGTAGTACAAGGATTCGCTGAATCATGTACTGATGATCAGTGAAATGAATTGAGCAAGCTTCCCATAAAATCAAACTCGAAATCAACTGGAAAAAACAAGAGAAAACAATCCCCAAACATCCCATCCTCAAACTTACCCTGGCATCTTTCTAACAACAATACTTTTTCCAAAGACCCAAATCTGTGAACTTGAAAAATCATAATTCAATTATACATCAGCTCAAATAATTATCCAAAAAATCATCTACTAAAACGTTTTTAGTTTCAATATCTTTGAAAGGGGAAAAAAGCTTCGGGAATTCGATTCATATAATTATACACTCAACTTCATGAAGTTTGAATCTTCTATGATTCAAAATTTCATTTTAGAAAGAAAAAAACGCTGTAATCAAGACACATAAGTATCAAATCATGATCCAATGTTTTGTGTTTTTTTTTTAAATAGACGATGACAAAGTGTAGAAAAAGTCAAGAAGTTGAAAATTTTATGAATACTCTGGATAGTAGATACTCTATTCAATTTAAAATGAATAAAAACATAAATATTCGGTCAGAATCATTGAAATATGGTAAAAGTAATTAGTAACTAACATGTTTGTATGTTGGATTCTAATGGCCATGAAATTCCAATAATTCCAGTAGGACAGAACAGAGAGTGAATAAATATTAGAATGAAAAGGCACCTTCATGGAGTCTTGATTGTGTGAAAAAAATCTTTAAACCCTTTTTATTGGCTGGATAAAATTAATTGAGCTTACCAACAAATACATTTTTATTGTCATTATTTCTTTATTCATTTTAAAGAAACTATTAAACTTATTGGTTAAAAACACAGATGATAATACCTAATAGAATAAAATTATATTGATTTTCATTTTTATTTGTTAAACGAAAGAAATGAATCACGAATCAACTTACCCTCTTTTAACTTTGCAGAAATCGAATGCAACAGTCCTATATGACATAGCTTTTTCATTGAGGTATTTGGCATACCGCCTAATAAATGGTGACATATCATAACCTGTAAATGATAGGAATATACTATTATTGTTAACATTTGATATTATAAAACACTATTATCATGAAGTTTGCAACTTGATACTTGATACAGAATGTCCAAGCAAAGAAGACATTCTGGCAAGATGGGAAAGTGACTGCAGCTCGGTCAATATTGATTCAGAAATGATAGATTCGGTCTCAAATTGTAGAAAACATGCTGCTCTACAATTTGAGACCAAATTTACAATTGTTAAACCAATAATGAACGAGCTGGAGTCACTTTCCCATCTTGCCAGAATGTCTTCTTTGCTTGGACAGACTATTCATAGAGAGAATTTTCTATTGCAAAGTGATAATGAAGTCGAAGTATTGGTCATTAATTGATGAGGAATTTCTGTCCTGGGTAATGCAGTTACTAAATTTTTATCGTTGCTTATTTTTTCATATAGGTAATGCTCATTCAATAAAATTCATTAACATTACGTTACTAAGATTAGTTTATTTATTTCTATCAAAAATACGTTTTTAAATCAGCTAATTCTACTCATAAAATGGATATTCTTGGTATTACTTCAAGTTATGGATTTTTTAAATAAATAATATTGTTGGAAAAATCAATTAGAGATAAAATTTGTAAAGATTTCATTCAATATTGATAGTGGCAATTATAGTGTAGAATTGATGAAGCAATTGCATGAAATATACATTGAATAAAACAGAAGCAATAGACTTGTTAAAATATTAAATATTAATGTTTAAAAGTATTAAATAACACATAGGATCTGAATAAACGTTCAAAAGTCGTTGGATGCATTTATGAATTCACAAATAAAAAAATTGGGACAACACAAACACATAAAGCCATGCATCCAAATTCAAATGGGACTGAAGGCTAACCAATCACAACCGAAAACAAAACAAACGTTTTTGGACAGTTAAATTTTACTTATAACAAAAAATTAAAATACCAAAATGAATTAATTACTAAAAACTGAATACGAACAGGCTGAACAAAAAAAATTATTCAGATTGGAATATTAATATTGTATAAGAATAAATAACAACAAACAAGTTTAATTTTTATAAAGGTAAGCGTAAGCGTTGTTGAAGGGAAACAATTTTGAATTTACACATGTGAATATTGGATTGTTCCATTTTATTATTATATGACGGAAAAGAAATATTTTAGTTCGGACATGAATTGATCGAGGAATATTCTTCAACAACAATGGAATAATACTTGGAAAACATGTTTTATTCCATTCTTCCATCGATTCAATTCTGTCATTTCAAGCAGCTTTGAACCTAATCCAATACCTTTGTTGAGAATCCTTTATCGTCTTATCTCCGAAGACCATTGTCCAGTTCTATCTGTCCCTATCAAAGAATATGAACCCCTTTCCCCTAATTCAACCCTAGAAGGATTATCAATCCTACTCCTGAATAAACTTTTTTACTCGAAATGTTTTGAAGCGGTTCCATTCATTCCCATTTGTTCGTCTACAGCATAAATCTAATAAATATGTAGATACCGAAAATCCATCTCCGTTTATGAGGTTCCATCACATCTGGCAATAGATAGCAAAGTTCAGAGTTAACGTCGTAATTCAAATAAGATCTCCTACATTCACAGATAAAACAATCCCCGACTACTGTAACAGGAGTAACAAACAACGTTCAATGAACAACTAAAGTTGAATAGAAGTTGGAGGTAAATAAAATATAACCAACGAAGACTAGAAAATAAGGAACATTAAATTAACAACTGAGATTTAAAAAAATCGCATTCATTTTTTGCATAAAGAGATTTTGTATTGAATTTATTGTGTATATGCTATGTTTATGTTTTGGACAAATAAAGAAATTTCATAATTCAAAAAAGCAAAAGGAAAAATTATAAGAAAATAAAAGACTAGACTACTGTGAATTATAAAATGGAAATTCCAAGAAATCTAGTTTGGTTGCAAGTCAAATACGAGTATAAGCTACTGTATCACCTAAGTAAAATTCATGCAAATAAAAACAATTGCACAAATAATGACGAGATGACATATTGGACGAATCTGAGCGTCTTCAACGGAGAGCTGGAATTTGGGAAAGGAGAAAACTAGAATAAAAACTGATATTTCTGAGAAGATGAACTACAACAATGCTTCAAAACATAGCTATGGGTCTGGAAAGAAAACAGAACACAAAACTATGACAAAATTCTAGAAAACATAAATAAACTATCGCAATGCTTCAAAAAACAATTACTATGGGTCCAGGAAAAAATCCACAGAAGAAAGATTGTATGATGGTCGCCTTGCCAGCCATGACATAAAAGTCATTTTTGATTTTACAGAGTGATTCATCTTAATCAGATTATTGTTGGAAGAAATTAATTATGAAGCTTATGTATATTCGATCTGGCCTGCTTATATGCATTTATATAAATTGTGCACACAACACAATTTACTTAGCAATCGCGAATTTAAACTGTAAAGTAGAAAAACTTTTAACATTCCAAATCATGGTGAGAAAAAAAATAATTAGAAAAAAGTATTTCCTTTATTGCTTTCCATGCTTCCCTCTTGATGTTCATGCGCCTGTTAAGAAATCTCAAGTTTGAAGGAGTTATTGGAGTTTACCCCACAGATAATTAATTACAAGATTAATTGTTACCGACATGTAAGACAAATGCACAACCAATGTAGGGGTACATTTTCAATGCATGTCAGAAATGAGTTATTAATGGAAATTACTATATGAAGTCGACTATTACGAAAAATCATTCCAACAAAATATGTATGCAGATGAGACATCCAATTTCTTGCGGATACAATGAAATTAATCATATAAATTAGTAGAGAAATGAAAATGAAAACCATTATCAGGATCAGGATGTAATATATCTTGAAGATGACGCATCTAATTTCTTGTAGATTCAATTACTTTTATTAGACAAATTAGAAGGGTAATGAAAACCATGAAAAGGAAGCAAATCCAAATGAAGAGGGCCAAAAATCAATTTTAAAAAATGGAATAATTATTATTGAAAGATTGGAGCACCCAATAGTCCTAAGTTCTACACTCACCAACTCTAGCTCCAGCTATGATGTGGAAAGCAAGAAAAAAACAAAAATATCTCAAGTTAATTAATATTAGCTAAATTTATTACAGAACTAGTGAATTAATCACACTCATGAAAAGGTATCATTCACAAGCGGCAGCTCGATCCACGCGGCTAGAGACGCCCGGCTCTAAATGAGCTGATTGAGCTGCCCGGCTCCAGCTGCGCTGCTGTAGTCATCACAACCCTATTCACATAACTAAATTATAAATGTTCACTTTGTTATTAGGGTTGTTAATCTATAATAAATCAAGTGAAATTCACTTGGAATTGAATTTCACTATTTATTGAATTATCATACATTAGTAGCCCTAATAACAACGTGAACATTTATAATTTAGTTATGTGAATAGAGTTGTGATGACTACAGCAGTGCAGCTGGAGCCGGGCAGCTCTGCCACTTGGGAATGCTACCTTGAAGCTTAACATTCATAATAACATGTACATTCAGCATCTTTGGACATTATTCCACAAACCTGAATACAATACAAATAAAATACAGAACTGCTAAAACACATTTCCTTCAACTATTTGATTAATGCGATCCAAGTTATCGGCTATAAATCGATCCAAGTTATCGACTATAAATAATGATTATAGTTATTGCATCAAATATTTAATGGAATAGAGAATCAATGCGATTGATTCACGTACAATTATAATCTTTTATAACAATTTTGTCAAGCAACTCACAAAAATAGGTTATTCGGACAGTAGCATTGAAGGCTGATCCTTTTGTGGCGGACTTGAATAAAAGTAGAAGAACATAAAACAATAACATTCTGATTCTATGATACAAAGTATTTTACACCAAATCAACAATTTAAACTTAATAAAATCACTTTTAAATGGAAATTAACTTTTACTCAGTTTGTAGTAACTAGTTTCGACCTAGTGAACAGTGAACTCTTCAGTCTGAAGATGATCACCACAACCGGTCGAAACTAGTTACGGTACTACAATGTGAGTAAAAGTTAATTTCCATTTAAAAGTGATTTTTATTAAGTTTAAATTTAAAAGTGAAAAAAATGAATACACAACACCATATATCAACAATGATTAAAATTTTCAATTATTATTGTAATGTTTGGATAAAATTCTCAATTTCATATTTACCTTGTACCCCGCTTTTATCTAGGAAAGCACTCAATTGAAATGTGCTATTACTCGATGCCAAATATTGCGTGAATCTCTGAAAATGGAAAAGGAAGAGATTAGAAAATGGAAAAAACAAAAAAACATTCAATATCACCCTAAAACATTCAATACTTGATCGAAAATTGCATCATTTTAATATTGCAATACTTGTATTACTGCATTATTTTGTATGAATAAATAAATAAAAATTCAAATTTTATTCAATAAATGTGAATTGGAGTGGAAATCATGAACTGTCAACAGATCACATAAGAATAAATTCATATTACTTGCCAAGACATAACTTTCTACTATAAATAATGAATGCTTCTTATCAAGTAGATGTAGGTACTGTTTCGGCTACATCATTTCACAAGTACCTACCTATAGTCCATTCACGATGGCTTGAGACGAGATAAACAAAAGCTCTGCATGTGTGTGTGCGCGACTGGGGTGGCTTCGTTTTAGCCACGACATAAGCAAGTCACAGCTATGCCGAAATCCCGAATTTCGTTGTCGGGACTGTAAACCAAAGCATTGGCACCGAAACTTTTATTATAATTGTTTGTTCATTTTAGGTTCATGCAGTCGAGGGAGAACCGAAACAAGCAAATTCCCAATGTTCACATATAAAAAAGATTACTTAGAGATACTTATTCTGAATTGCCTACAACAAAATTCGGGATATTGGCATTGCTGTGACTTGTTTATGTCGTGGCTAAAACAAAGCCACTCCAGTCGAACACACACACATGCAGAGCTTTTGTTTATCTCGTCTCAAGCCATCGTGAATGGACTATAGTGTAATATTCTACTCTTCAAACTTGAACAGTAACTTACTGATTGAAAATAGTTAATCTTAAGGTCATTTTCTGATAATCATTGATGAATTGCAATCCATTATCATTTTTCTAAGTTAAAACAATAATAATATTGTTGAGCTGATATACTGTATAATAATAAAACTGTATTAAATAAATAAATATCACAATTTCATTGATTCATAATAAGAAATCATTTGATTCATTTAAGAGAGTTGAATTCACCACAGCAATAATGATACTCGGAGTAGACTTCCATCAAGTGACATCACAAGGTTCAAAAGTGTAAGACAACTTTACCTAACAACCTAAACTCTATGTTACCATCTGGGGAAAATTAGGTTATATGTCGAAGTGGCACAACCCTTGGGTCTCCCCACAATAAAAAGCCATAAGCTAAATAATAATAACGACCAAGTTCATGGTACAACAAATTCCAGTTATTGTGAGCATACATTGTCTATCTTTCTCAAAAATTTTGGGGGAAAGCATGAAGAAACACAAAGATGGGAGGGTGATCCAAATGACTGATCAAGCGTCGTAAGGCAGGAAAGACAAGAGCCAAGTGCAAAGGCGTGAGTGAGTATTGCTCAATGAGTGGATGAGCTGCATTCTCATTTCACTTTCACTATTACAGCCGGCAACTAGGGAAGAGTCTGTATAATCGATACGTACAGGTACAGACGTAAATAAAGCGGCCTTTCATACTATATAACTCTGTGGTTCACACACGCTTCAACGTCAAGCCTATTTGATGTTATTACATAGCTAGATCAACTTTGGATCACAATATTATAGCTGGTTTCAGTAAGATATCACTTTGAAGGTGGTAAAAACCAAAGAAAACTTTGGATACAATGAAACTAGAGAATAGACTTTTAGATCCTATAAGATTTCTATCTTTATCTGTGATTTGCTTCTAGTTATGAGACTGAGTCATAGAACAATAAATTCGTAAATTCGTATTTATAGAAAAATACTTAATTCACCAAATGTATAATTTTAAACTAGTTCTATGGTCTATGTTCATAGGAAACTTAGAATGAACCGAATGTATTATTTTTACAACAGTACCTAATAAAATATTTTTGTTTTTAATGGTGAAGGTTTTGGTTTTTAATGACAGTGTAGAGTGTAGAGAGACAGCCTATAGCATCAGACAAGTTCCTCCTAAAATATCCTGCATATGAACACAAGAATGAGACTTGAAACTCAATTTATGCCTTCTCAACACTAAAAAATACATTGTAAAAAACGTTATTAGAGACTAATACAATTAGTATTTCTTAGTTACGTCTTATTGATCGACTTGATACACAATTTTTTCTCATCTGGGAAGTGATATCACCTACTGAAGACAGAATTAAATATGAATTTGAGAAATGGAAGTAGCTAGTACTTAAAATGGAATTTAATTATCATATAGTGAATTTCAAGTTATTACTTACTTCATTCCCGTAACACATCATGTGATGTACTGTGATTAATGCTTTAAATACTACGACCCAATTTGCATTTTGTGAACGCTCTATTAGAAGATTGGCTAGCTGTGGAATCGACACATTTGGCTCGTTTGTACAATGGATCAAATCTGCAACAGAACAAAAATATAAAATTAGTAAAAAATTAAAACAGCACTAGACAAAAAGTAGAGGAATGGATGAGAAAAACAGAAAATACTTCTTCACAACTTAGTAGTTTAATAGTTAAACCACAACTTAGTAGTTCACAAGTTAGTAGTTTCCCTAGATATAATGTAAATAAACACAACAAATAATCAACTTTGATAATACTGTAATTTCACTACAATGTAAGATCAGGAGTTTTGAGATAAGAAGAATGAATAACTTGAGAATATTACAATAACTGTGCAACTTTAGAGACTGTATAATCATAGTCTCTATAGATGCAGCTAGTATAAAATCAATTTTGTCATACTGAATCATAGAGCACTTCCAGGTATTCAATATCTTCAATAAGGCTACTATCAGTGTATGTTAGAAATAAAAATTGCAATAACAGTACACTTTTTGATTTACCCATTTTGAATAAAAACTTATTAACACTTGAAAATGGATCTAAAGAGGACAAACCATATTTTGTTGAAATAAAAAATATAAAAAGGGTACTGTGATACAATTTTAATTTCTGAGCACTTATCGACTATGTAGCAGTAGAACAATTTAAAACTACATAAAAAATATGGTACCAAATACTTTTCGAATACACCTTTCATCTACAATTAATAGTCTTCCTTATCCACTAATCCCAACGTTTTTTCATTCCTACCAACTTACTAATCACTAATTCACTTTTTTTCTCAACTACTTATTCACTTCACTTGTTTCATGAGATAAGTAATGAGATCACTTCACCATGATGAGTGCACATATACATGTAAGTTACTCTCTGATCCCCCAAGGGTTTCAAGGTGATAACTACAGTATTTCCTTCCATCAGTAGATTACTTAATGGAAAATTTATATTACTAGATGGTCCAGTGGGAGTCGATTACATTACTGGATTACTTCACTTAAGTAAGAAGCTATATGTTATTTCCTGAGAAGTATCTCCTTAGAAACAGATTTTAAGCTATAAGTACAGTATTTCCTTCCAGATCAGCTCTCCAAACAGACAGTAGACTCGATTGAGAGAGATTGAGAGCGCAGTAATGAGAGCGAGAATTCACAGCTCCCTAGGTATAGCCCGTCCAAACATACAAGACATTCTGACAAGATGGTAAAATGACTCCAGCTTCATCAATATTGGTTCAAAAATTATAAGTTTGGTCTCAAATTGTGGATCAGATTGTTTCCAGAATGTGATTGAAATTTATCATTTTTTAACCAATATTGACCGAGCTCGAGTCATTTTCCCATCTTGACAGAATGTCTTCTTTGCTGGGATAGACTATAGTGTCCTATTGATTTGAGCGCAAGCATGAGATCGAAATTGTCCAGACAACAGACGGCGAAGCGTGGGTGAGAAACTTACTAGATTGTGTAAGCTGTTAACTTTTAGCAGTGGAATGAAGCCGATTCCCAGCGGGTGTAAGCTTAGAACATATATCAGCATCATTGTAAACATATAGATTTATATATCATGATCATAGGTAACAGAAAAATAAGAACAACAGTGAACAGCATAAGAAGCAGCAATAGTATAGTTTGCGCTGGCTGAGAAGACACGCCGTTGCAATACACTTTACATTGTAACGGAGTATCTTCTCGGCTTGTGCAAGCTATATGAGAGTGAAAGAAATATGTTATCATTATCAGTAACATCACTAGCAGCAAAATCATCATCATCAGTAGAGTTCCCAACAAAAAGTGTTGGCGAATGGTATTTTTCAAGAAACAGCTGCTGCTAACTTAAAACAGTAAAATATAATTATTGATAGTGTCGAATGAAGAGGAGGATAGAGAACAAGAAAGTGTTACTCTGATCAGCTGATTCAGCCGCCCATTTTTTCGTTGGGAACTCTAGCACCAACCCCATTATATATCAAGAAACAGGTGAACATAACCTCTATATTAAATATTAATTTATCTAAAATTGGGAAAAATACGTTTAGGACTATTATCTGTGTTTTTATCCTTATAAGTTTATTGTAATTTCTCAAATAAATGAAGATAAGATAAGATTTTTATTTGCTTTTGTTTCTCAAAATACAAAAGAATGAATATTCAGCAACAAGTAATGTCCACATTTAATCGATTTTTATGTTCTGTTCGGCATTTTATCAATGTATGAGGATAAAAAGCATCCTGTGCGGCACACAAAAATCGACACAGTGTCTTAGAAGATTAAATGGCAATAATTGCAGAGTTGAGAGCCAAATCATCAGGAAAACAGACAGGCTGCAATTATTTAGTCGGCCAAAGCTTGCACTTCTGGCTGACTTTATACTTACGTTATTTGATGCATAATTGCATAAGCATGTCCGTTTGGACAGAGACAGGGAGAATAGATGGCGAATAGAGAGGTCACGATTGGTTGTTAGATTAGGTTAGGTTGGAGAGCAACTTAGAGCACCACTGTGCCTTACCAACTTACTGTTAGTGCTCAACCAACAACACCTAGTGGTAATTTATGTGAATCTGTACCGGTACATACGAGAAAATAAGGATTTATAAAACATAGAATACAAGTATGATACAGAGCTTTACTCCTGATGGGATTAAAAATGTTAGTTCTGTATTATTTGATTTTTGAATATGGTACAGAATGAATAATGGCCATTCAATGGTAATATTCATTTACTGATTATTACAGAAAAGCATTTACTATAATTTATTACACCTATATTCACAACTACAGACTTATAACACAAAATTATCAATAAGTAAAACTATTTTACTTTTAATTCATCAAAAATGTCAGAAGTAAACGTTTTCTACCTCTATCTTTAGAAACAAACACGTCATAGACCTGTCTAGACGTCTCCATTCATTACTGCTTACGGTAATAATGCTTGTCATTGTTTTCTGAATTACGGTAAAACAGTAAGCTGAGAAAACGCCCAGCGTTTCCACAACTTTATTGCTTTCACGTTTTCTATTGAAAACAAACGGCCTTGCGCCAAGGATATCTCAGGCTATCTCAGACGGCGTGCAGTTAACAATGAACAATATGTCTCAATATTGACATGTAGGATTGTGAGTAAGGTACTGATACAATATTTACTTCTCAACTAGCGGTCTAGTATATCACTAGAATAGATAAAGCTGATTCTATTTGAACAATGAGGAAATTGTTAAATAATCTGTTTCCTATTGTACATTTTCTCCTGAACAAAACATTGGGAGAGAGCGGATGATCCAAAACGTGAGAAAGATCAAGATGTACGTTCTGTAATTAGCAATTTATCAATGGAACTTTGCTTTAAATACCTCAATTAAAAATGCTCAAATAATCTTCTGTACTAACAGAAGATTAGTGCCGGGTTTTTCTAAGCACACTCAAAATTGAGGGACCCTCAAATTTTGACGAAAAGCTGACATTTTCTATGATAAGTATAGGAAATGTAGTAAACTTGAGGGTTCCTCAAATTTGAGCGTGCTAGGGAAAACCGAGCATAGGATTGTCATAAATATTCAGATATTGATGCCCGGTTTTTCCAAGTACACTCAAATTTGAGGGACCCTCAAGTTTACTACACTTTACTACATTTCCTATACTTATCATAGAAAATGTCAGCTGTTAATCAAAATTTGAGGGTCCCTCAACTTTGAGTGTGCTTGGAAAACCCGGGCATGAGAGTGCTAAAGTGTAATAAAATCAAAACAGTGTATGAATGAAGAGTAGAAGAAACATAAAATATTGAATTCTTCAATAATATTATAGTATTGTCTATTGAGCAATATTCAGATGGCTGGGCATGTATTCCAATGAGCCAATAAACAATAATTTTAAATATTTGAATTAGCTTTTATTTTATTTTTATATTCGATTAGCTTTCATTTCTTACCTATATCATCATGATGATATAAATTTGTATTTTCTTCTCATACAATAGAGAATATATTGTGTGATAGAGTAACTACCCAGAGGGTTTTAAAAACACAAATACAGTATTGCATATTCAATAAAATCTTATTCTATGAGAACCAAGAGTTGATTAGCTGGTTGTGTGTAAAATTGTGATTAGAGTTAGCTGGTTGTGTGTAGAGTTGTGAGCTGTTGTGATAAGAGTTGTATGTAGGAGAGGCACAATGCACTAAGAACCCAATTTAGTGAATTGAATTCTACAGATTCATTGATTTTATGTCGTTCAAAAGTAAATAGCAGCATAGAGAAACTAACTAGATATAATATTCCAATCCTCTTTGATAATAATAAGAAAATAAGTATTTGATCCATTCAATGTTATCATTCCATTCATTTGAGCCACATATTACAAAACTAGAATGAAAACTAACTTAGAAGATGAATAGAACAAACATCAAATAATTAAATTTATTCAAATAATTCAAACTTCTAACACATCACTCAACTTATTACAATAACCTCCAAGTCCAACAATGCATTCTTATTAAATCAAATCCCAACCTCACTCGCTCACTCAACTCAACAAACCCATATCATTTCAAAAGTCAAACAGTGTGAGGTATATACCTTCATTTGAAATACGGTGTTGAGCAAGTGTTGATTTATGCAGACAACCGACAACTATATTCCTAAATTCGCAAGTGTAAATTCTACTGAATATGTAGAGATGCAGTTGACCTGAAAGCCAAGAATGAAGGAAATGCCATGCAACTTATTTCATCATGGGAGAAAGAGAGATTGCAGACTCGCATCCTTCTCTCTCGTCCATTCACTGTAATATACAATTATAATGCGATGAAACTACAATAAAGTATCTTTGAAGATTTCTCACGTTAGAATCTCGCTCTCTCATTACAGTTATCTCTTTCTGTCACCATTATCATCTCCTCGCAACCATTTACTTTCTTTGTTAATTCGCCGACAGTGAAATTCCATAGAGCTTCTCATTATTAGGTCACTACTAATGTTCCAGCCTCTTCATCGCACATCAAATATTTTCACCATCATAAAATTATCCAATCGTCATCAATGTTTCAAATCATCAAATTTTATGACAGATCCTATAAATTTACTGTACCACATAGTGTACCGTTCCGGCCACTCACAAATGTAATAATTTCGGCTGAACTGTGATAAAAGTTCCGTTTTGAAGGTACAAAAACTGTATTGATTAAAGATTGCGAAAGAGAAGTACAGCATGATATTTACATGTGAGAGGACATGAAGTTACACAAAATACAATGTATTGTATTTTTATTTATTTATTGCAGATGATGTCCACATAAGAATTTTAGCTTGTGCGTGGGTAATGGATAATGAGTGCGAAGGTGATAGATGAAGTGAAAAACAGCCATGCCTACTGGGTCTCGAACCCAGCCCACTGCGCCAACCGGGCCGACTGGCATTGTAGTGTACAATACGCTTTACATAGTAACGGCATGTTTCATCAGCTTGCGCAGCCGGCCCTTTCTTACACGCCCTCAAGACCTTCAGCTGATTGCTTACATGATAATGAATTTGAACGTCCTAATATAATTTATTAATGTTAAAGTCTTGAGTTATTGAATGACAATATTAAAGATACAGTAACTGATTTATAAATATATACCAGTTAAAATGAGAAATAATCTGTTAATTATTACTCTAATAAGTCTCTGCCCACACTTTATAAAACTTTGAATTTCAAAGAAGTTTCTGGGTGATATAACCCTCAAAAATGTCTCTGACAAAAATTTAATCAGTTCCATTGGAATCATTCTGTAGGAAGGATGGTCTTCTTGATGTTGTATGATGTTCAGCGCGTTTTACATGATTTATCTATCATGTTATGATCTAAATTCATCACGTTCCAGGTTGCATCTAATTTCCACTAGTTTTCAACAATAACAACAAGAAAATAAGAGAATGGAAAAGAGGAAAGAACCAGTTATAGATCGTGAAAGTTCGTTAGACTGTAACTTTCAGCCTCTTCTCCAAATTCTTTTAAATTTGCTTTTCTTCTTCCCTCTTTCGATCTCTTACTTCCTCCTCCTCTTACTCCTCCCACTCCTCATTCAAGGGAAATGACCTTGGTCACGTGATTACCAGATTCGCAGACTCATCTCCCATCTATTCCACAGAACCGGTTACCTGTGATAGCAAATTACCAACAAGCATTAGTCAAATTCAAATCCCCCGCTTGTTGGACGGTTACAATTCATTCTGTACTGAGCGAGGTCTTCTCAACTGGTAAATTACATAAATCATAAAATTTTGTAGAAATACAATTCATTTCTTACAAATAAAAACTAAATTCACGTCCTACTTGATTATAATTATATGGAAGGTGTCTTATTCAATAATTTTATATGTTTTCAAAGACAGTTTCATCCAAACGCCATTAGTTTTCAAATTGTCGAATTTATTTGGAATATTTTGGTTAAACAGCTAAATAATGTGACTGGCCGCCTCTATTTATTATGTCATAGGGAAAGTTATACGGAAATATCAACAATAATAGCATCTTTAAAGCTTCCGTATCTGAAAGTCCACACAATATGATTGGAACTTGAATGAATCAAATTAACAACTTTAGCATTTTATAAAGTTATTTTGTCATCATATTGATGTCATTAGCACAATGAACATTAGTAAAGAAGAATAGATTGATAAACCCAATAGTCTACTTCAGAATTTGTTTCTAGTGATAAATTTACAAAAAAAAACTCAATAACTTAACTTTGTTTCTAGTAATAACTTTACTAATAACACTTGATAACTTAACTTTGTTTCTAGTAATAAATTCTACTAACGGGAAAACGTAAAACCAATTCAATCATTTTACGTGGAAGATAATCTACCATTTATTTTGATTTTTCAACATCATCTCTAATTTTGAGATATGATAGTTGAACTATTTTTCAAGTGATGAATTAATCATTGAAAACTTATCAAAAAATTGAGTATCAGAGACAGCATTTTCAAGAGGCGATAGCAATTAAATTTCACGTATGTTATTCAACCTTTCAGTGTTGCTTCTTGTAGAATCTTGAAGTTTTTAAAGATAGCAGAATATACTCTTTCCTAGCTTCATCAATTCAATATCCATTGCACTACAGTACTTAATATCAAAATTTTCTAAATTCATTAAAAGTTCATCTTCGTTTTTGTTGTCACATATGGGCTAACAATTAGAAGATTTAAAGAAATCAATACAATGTAACACAACATTGAATTCAATTGATTGCTTCAAGTGTAGCATTTAATCAAAGGGACTTCTACTGCGGAAGTAATTCTTGATTGAGCTAGTATGCTACACTTCAATTCCCATATAAAAAAATAATTCCCATACAAAAAAATACTTCAAATAGATAACATGGCCTTCAGGTTTGCTTTAAAAACAACAGAACCAATTAATAAAACTGGGCATAATCAAAGTTTTCTTAATTGATCTCATTAAATATTGACAATTAGTGAGTTCTGCAACCAGTCAGCTATCACCACTACAATAATATGATACTGATAAATCATGAATTTAATGAATAGTTGGACAAAAAATCAGTGATTAAAAACTAGCTAAAAACTTATACAGCAGTCATTGACCTCACATCTATTTTTGTTCCAGAATTATGTAAATGCTCACGTTACTTGCAGCATTCCTACAACAATAAGCAGTTGGGTTGAATTATTACTTAGCACGCCAGGAGGACATTGCTGTATTTCAGCCAGAAAGCACTGAATGTAGCTTCTCAAGACCAAACACAACTTCAACTTAAATTTATTTGAACTGTGCATGATAATATGTGTGTTATCCGAAATAAGTGTTGTCTTCGTTCAACTTGAATGACCTGATAACTTCTACCGAAAGAGTACAGAGTACTACTCAATCAAGTGTAATCATTTCCTGAAAAGTCACCATCCTATCATGTTCAATTCGATTTATGTTATGTTACAAAATGAAGTGATTAAAGAAAAGTAGGTTACTTTATCAAGCCACAGCATAATTTTATCATTCCAACACGGATTAAAATTTACTCACTATATAATTTATGAATTTATTACATATAATAATCAATAATCGTGATACGAAAATCTCTCGTAATACGATGAGAGAGTTTTGATAGTTGAGATGTAAGTTTTTCAAGTAAATTATGTGATATTTGACAATATATTTGCGTATTCATTATTTGTAATTTGATAGAAACTTTGTAAAACAACTTTAAAACCAAAATTAATGTAAAACAATAGCTACTTTAACATGATGGATTAAGCAGTATCCTCGAAATATTTTCAATGCTCACAAAATAAAACAATTATCATTATCAACATCAAAATAAATGATCGCTTTTCAAGAATTTATTTTCACCAATCAGAAATTTTCAAGTACCAACAAAATACTTCATTATTCATTAGTTAGGATCTAGGAATGAAACCCATTTTCAATGCTCACAAAATCAACACCATCATCAATCCAAATAGATGATCGTTTTTCAAGAAGTTTTTTCCACTATTAGTCGAGTCATTCTAGGGTTGGAGGTGGAACTAATTGCAACAAAGTTGTTTTATGGTGGAAATGGTAGCTGACACCCTCCTTTTAACGTGTCGGAAAGTTGTTTTTTGGCCGCCATATTGGAAAATTTTGCTCATTTTTTGGTTTTCTTGGAATAACGTTAAAACGAAGCGTCGGACGAAAAAACTTTCTATTTTTTTAGTCAATAAAATTTGCAAGAGAATGGTGGTAGAATCATTTCTTGATCTTTACTAGAAACCGAGTTACGATTTTTCAAAAAATAGGTTAATTTTCAAGAAAAACTATAATATCGAGTATTTTCAGTTTTTGCTCGCTCATATCTTTCGACATATTCCTTTGACTTGTTCAATTCAAAATCCCTCTGGGGATAATTTTGTCCTCTACAATTTGAGACCAAGTAGACCTTTCTCCCTTGTATAGTTTTTGAACTAGAGCAATTAAAAGATATCCTTGTATTTGAAAAAACCTATTTTGGGGGGAAATGGTCTCCAGAAAAATTTTATAACGGGCTTGTATTGATATTTTTTGTGGTAATAATGTCTTTCAGATCAATTTCTAGCAGATACGCTACTCACCAACCTGAATTTAGGTTATGTTCAATATTAAGGACCCTTCAAGGATCATAATCCAAGGATACCTCTAACTATTGTAAACGTCATCGGATCTCAACAAACCCTTATCTCATTCTTTTCAGATGATCATGGCGGTCCAAAGTCATATATCATATGTCAAATTCGGTCAAAATTGTGGAAAATAACTCCTGAGAGAATATTGACTTTTCCATCATATACAAAAAAAATGCCTTTTCTTGCTTACAAATGAGTATATCTTCAAAGTCCTTGATGATAAAGAATTGTAAATAGTCTTTAATTTTCAAACACAATTTTATCTCTCATTTGCATATAATATTACTACAATTATCTGTTTTATAGGAGGAAAAAATATTAGTTCTTATAAGGTAAAGAATGGTCCATAATTCTACTCATTTCACTTTCCAATCATATTGTAATTGAACAAAGTAATTCAAAAGGTCAATGAGACAATTGAGCATGTAGAAATAATCTTTCTCTACAATTTGAGCCCAAATACGTGACTTAATCTTGCTCCATTCTTGATTTAGAGGCTATTGATTGATTGACAATTCATTAAAAAATAGATGTTTTGAATTTCACCATTTATTTAAGTTGATGCAACTATTTCAAATGCGTGATGCCATAAAACCTATTTATAGGAGATTGAAGAGGAAGAGTTCAGCTAGATTTTTGATGTATTTTCATTATTTTTCAACGTAGGACTTCGAAAATATACTTATTTGTAAGCAAAAAAAGGGATTTTTCTGGTATGTGATGGAAAAGTCAATATTCTTTCAGAAGTTATTTTCCACAATTTTGACCGAATTTGACATATGATATATGAATTTAGACCGCCTTGATCAGCTGAAAAGAATGAGATATGGTTTGTTGAGATCCGATGACTTTTAAAATAGTTAGAGGTATCCTTGGATTATGATCCTTGAAGGGTCCTTAATATTGAACATAACCTAAATTCCGGTTGGTGAGTAGCTTATCTGTTAGAAGTTGATCTGAAAGACATTATTACCAGAGAAAATATCAATACAAGCACGTTATAAATTTTTTTGGAGACCATTTCCCCCAAAATAGGGTTTTTCAAATACAAGGATATCTTTTAATTGCACTAGTTCAAAAACTATACAAGGGAGAAAGGTCTACTTGGTCTCAAATTGTAGAGGACAAAATTATCCCCAGAGGGATTTTGAATTGAACAAGTCAAAGGAATATGTCAAAAGATCTGAGCGAGCAAAAACTAAAAATACTTAATTATAGTTTTTCTTGAAAATTAACCTATTTTTTGAAAAATCGTAACTCGGTTTCTAGTGAAGATCAAGAAATGATTCTACCACCATTCTCTTGCAAATTTTATTTACTAAAAAAAAGGTTCAGAAAGTTTTTTCGTCCGACGCTTCGTTTTAACGTTATTCCAAGAAAACCAAAAAATGAGCAAAATTTCCCAATATGGCGGCCAAAAAAACAACTTTCCGACACGAGTTGAGAGTGGGATTTTTTACACGTTAAATAGGAGGGTGTCAGCTACCATTTCCACCATAAAACAACTTTGTTGCAATTAGTTCCAGGTTGACCCCTGTTTTGAGCTAGAATGACTCGACTATATTCACAAATTTCGAGGCACTAAATACCAACTAAATACTTAATTTTAATTATTCACTACAGTGAGGACCTTAATGGAAATGAAATGCAAAGGGACTTCCACTGAAGCGAATTGAATGCTTTTCACTTGGGTGGTTTCATACTGAACTACCGCTAGCTGTTTGGCTGGGCAAAGATACTTGGCATTTACTTCCGGGAAGCCGATATCTCTTTACCATATGCTATCCTCTCACAAAAAGATCTCCAGTTTAATGATAAATACATCGCTGAGGAAACTGAGGGTACGAAGATCGGTATATTTAAAATGAAAAAATCTTTTATGGAGATATAATACTCAGCTTCCATCATAGGGAAAAGGCAGAGAGAAAAGAAAGAACTGAAATTGACTAAGTACTATCAGTACAATTACTATTGGTATTCTGTAGATAGTCTTTGGAACTATATTCTGAAGAGTTATATTCTATTCTGGCTGAGATAAAGAACTTTAATTGATTTATTTTCAGGAAAAGTATATGCAACCAAATTATTAAGTTAAACAAGGTAACTACAACTCGATAATTGAATACTATATGACAGTTTGGTGGATGTTTGTAGTCTTTCTTCAAAGAATCAAGTGAACGGCTTTCCACAAATTAATCTTTAAAATTAAATTAATCTTCCCATTAAAAATTTACTCATAGATAAATTTCTCCCTACCAATTTATTATCAACAGTTTCTTCCTTTATAAAGCATTTCCAACTGTTGAAGAAACCCATTTCTAGTTAAGCTATGAAAACCTTAATAACAAAAAAAATTTATTCATAGATTAATTTCTCACTACCAATTTATTATAAACAGTTTCCTCCTTTATAAAGCATTTCCAACTGTAGGAGAAACCCAATTCTAGTTTAGCTAGGAAAACTTTTATAACTTGCACAACAATTGACGAGAAGAGTCAATAATACTCGTCGGTAAACAAACTAGGTACGGTCCTTCTCTCCGGAACGGAACTGCAATATTGGTTTTACCTTTCAAAGCAGAATGACAATATTTTCATATAATTTCAACGGAACTCCTTGTTCTAGATTGTGCGTCACCTGGAAGATAACTCAACTTGAACTATATTGTTACTGCTTTTGTAATCAATTCTAGTTTATTTTTCATTCAAAGCTAATTTACCATGATGCAATAACAGAATACTTTAGTCGGGAAATATGAATTAATTTTTGCACTAGATTATCTAATGTTCTCGAGTCATTCATTTGTATCACATTATACTTTTTAGGCTGGATGATTTGAATTATTCATTATTGTAGTAATAGATCGAAAACAAAACAAGTAAATCCAATTATTGCATCTCATCACATTGCATCGACTAATAATTCGTTCATTAGTTATCATTGGTTCAATAATTTGTCACAGCCAAATATGTCATTAATTTATCAAATTATCACTTTCGTTGTTTGTCACTTTCGATAAAACTAAAACAAAATCAACAAACCGCAAAATATAAATACTACAGGACGAGCGTTATAATAAGCAGATGGATGACCTAATAAGGTAAACGGCTGCTATTGGCTAAGACAAGCCCCTCCCGTAGTTGGAGCATTGAAAGAACCGCCCATTATGGGAGTGGCTTGTCTCGGCCAATAGCAGCCGTTCATCGTAAAAGGCCATTCAACTACCGATTGCATTACTCCTCTACGATTATAATTAATAAAACGATACGTAATAGTAAAACAACCAGACCCGGTACCTCGATACATTTCATTGATAATATGAACTGATATGATGTTTGTGACAACTTCAAGTATTATTATTAATCAATGTGTATAAATATAGAATATCTCATCCACTACTACACAAATATTCTAGTCATTTCTTATTAAATGAAAAGAAAATATATTGTCAAACCGCAGATAAGAAAATTGAGATACCGGCTTTCATTAGCTTATCGATATTTAAATAGAAAAAATACTATTAGAGTTCAACAATTCGCCGAAACGATTACAATAACTTCTATGAAGAAAAATTGAATTTTCAATTCATACACATAAAAACCGATCACAGTATTGGTGTTCAACGATGAATAGGCAACAGATTTTTAGCAATGATTTCTAAATTTAAATAGGAAAACAATACATGTACTTTACTAAAATTCCCATAATCAACAACAATTTCTAAATAAACAACCCAAACAGTAGCATCAACTCAACCTTGACAAAATTTCACGCGGAGACACCAATTTCATTGACCCAGTGCTGGTGTATTGTGCCAGCCTAGTAGCCATGAAGGAAAGTGCCTCCTTCACAAATAAAAAGGACACACCGTTCCTCATGAAAATAAAATTTAAATAGCGTTATCACGAGAAAGAAGCACCAAGAAAAATATGGAGAAGAATGAAGAGAGAAATAAAAAAGATGGAAAAAGATAAATGAAAGATGAGAGGAGATGGCTGGTCCAACGAATCATTTAAATTTCAAACTGATAATAACAACATGTTTTTCCTTTCTACTTGGGAAATTCTAGCGTTGCCAATCCGTCTTTTCCGGCGCGGCATGACGTTCACCTCTCGATTTTCCTCGCGGAAGAGCGTCCGTCCTCAAATTCGTGCTCGCTTCAACAAGATTACACAACAGAGGCACTTGTATCACACTTTATATCCTGGCTTTGATCAGAAATAGTCAATGAAATCTGAATAGAATCTGATTTTCTCAAAATTTACTACAAAATAGATGAATGAGCAATAGAATCAATGAATGAGCAGTAGAATCAAATATTTATTTATAAGTAGTTGATTGCTTTTTTGGTAGAATGAGTGAACGTCACTTGGAATTACTCATGATTAAACTATTGAATGGTTGATAACTGAATAAATCAATGATTGACTTTTGATTGACTCAATGATTGTGACTCAATGATTAGTCTCTAGCATCAGAGTTGTTTCCTGTCCAGTGAGCATTCCCAAAAAGCAAGAAAAAAGAAAGTTGATTGAATAAGCGAATCCTCCTTTTGTGGAAAATTTTATGTAATTGAACAGATCCAGACAGGGAATGTTGTTGGTTTTTATTGGAAACTATAATAACAGGAAATAAGGACGTGGGGAGAATTATCAAAAATTAGCAGGACAGAAGTTGAGAAGGTAAGAATTTGATAAGGAATCTTCCGGAGCACTTAAATTTTATGTAAAATCCTGAATTGACAAATGACATGAGCTTCTCATTTAACACTTATACTTTGAAGGCTTGAAGCTTATAAAGAAAAAAATGTTTGATATAGATCCGAAATCAGTTTGAAAACCGACCGATTTCCCATGATTCATTCCCCATACTTGAGAAATATTTTATGCACTTATAATTCACAAATTCAAATATCCCTGCCTCACTTAACCACAGCATGTAAGCAATGTAAGGTGTTAAAAGCTCCTCAATACATCCTGAAACCATTCAGGCATCTAAATTACATTTTGTCAAACAATCCTGCATAAAAGAGCGTTTACAGAGACGAAAAACGATCTCTCCGACAACCATACACTCATATCGCGATGATGAATTACAAACTTCATTTCCTAGTCTGGTTTAAAATATGTCAACTAGCAAACCACCCTTTTCTAAGTACCCCAAGTCCCTGTCCCCTCAACGAATCAAACCCACACCCTCAGCGTCACCTGGTAAATTATTCAGCCATAAATCACCTCCCCCCGTCCTTACCCCTCCCTTCAATAAACCCCTATCGCATCAATCACGCGTCCGTAGCCACACTGAGCGTATCATCATATGCAGGTGATATGAGAGGTGACAGCGCCCAAGAGTATTCAATCAATTATTTCAGCCAAGCGGTGACGTGAAGGTCATATGCCAACAAACACCAAACGCTAGGTTTATAGGATAACCAATATAACTGAAGAAGAATTTCCACCCCAATTGAAAAAATATCATGATAATTTGTATATTTAATTAATGCATTTGAAGTTAATTAATTCAAAGCAAATGAAGGTAATGTAATTGAAAAAATCTGGAATTGAGGTCAAATAAGGGAATGAGGAAAGCCAATAATGAACAGTAGGAACGATAGGATAAAGTTCTGTTTCACATCATCATCCATTGTATTACTATACTGTAATCCTCATTATAACATAAATCTATTAGAACAGTCATACCAAATTGAAATCATTTGAAATAAATTACTTTATTCTTATATGGATTAATGCTGTCACAGTTATCAATTATCATTGACAATTATGATATAATTTGAAGACAAACCATAAGATATTATTCAAACAACTTTATTTAGTCTTAAGGTTTTGTTCAGGGACCATGTTAGATCAGATTAATTGTTAACATCACTTCGCGAAGTAAGATTTCTAAATTTAATTGGGTTGCTAATGGGTGTTTTAAAAAGGACGCGCTTTGAAGTTTGAGGGAGAATATACTAATTTAATGTATTGATATTACAGACACAAATGAATAATGGTACATATGTATGATGTAGAATATGTTAATAAATAATTCATGTTAGTGACTAATACATTAAATTTTGAAGTGGAAATGTTTCCTACACCAAATATATACTCCCTCGAACTTTTATGTGCGTCCTTTTTGAAACACCCGTTTCAGAAGTTTCAGAACTCAGACATTTTACAGACGGTCCTCTTAACAACCAATATCTGCTGATCAATGTCATATCTTATTCAAGTTTTTGTTTATCTGTACTGAGCTAAAATGGAATGCACCTACAGGCACACATTGTACACATTGTACATTACATTTACAACATTGAAACTATTGAATTAGCATCCCATGAAAATAAATAGAACAGAATGAAGTAATAAGTCTTGAATGAATTTAATTAAAAATTCACCGAATTTTCGCATGCAAACCCACTAGCTGTAGCGTTGTAGGGGTTCTTTGCGCTGTGTTGTACTTGAGCACGCAAGCACCCCACTTTTTCGCAATGATTCACCAATGGCGCATACAAAAAACACATGCGTGACCAACTGTCTTCCATTTAAGCACTTCCTTCCATAAGGGTTGGTGAATACTATCAATTCTGTAGTTTAGGCCCGGCAATAAAAAACGAGGAAAAGAGTGAGAGTAATATAATGAAATAGAAATTGCAAATCACATTCTTTCTTATCAGTATGAGTCACAGCAATTTAAGAGTAGGTAATAAAGTGTAAGTGTGGATAATAATAATTATTATTATTATGAGGTTCATTGATGAAATCATCAGTGAATATTGAATTATTTTTTACAGAAAGCATATCTAGGTTCAATTATATCACTAAATTGACTTTTTTATCAAAATTGGAATAGATGAAGTTTTGGACTAACGCCTGTTTTTTCGTTTCTTCAATTGTATTTTTTCAATGAAATAAATAAATGAATATAAAGTAAGTGTCTACTATAGATAGCACAGACACTTGGGTACCTTCAACAATGATGTTTTAAATCTTAAGCATTGTAATGTTAAACCATAGTAACTACTCAATATAAGTTACTACTACAGTATATGTAAATTACTTTGTAAGGGCCTCACCGACTAACTTCACCCAACACCTGACTCTAGCACCAAAATTGCTGAGACAACATAGCACTATGATAAAAGGTACTTTGCCAAAGTACCACTGCCAAAGCCTAGCTGCTATTTTACTAACCACAACTTCGATAAAATCAATAATCATTCCTGAGCTCAAAGCATAACTCGGTACATGAAAACTGGACAAGCTAATGACCGATCCTGCTTGCTGAAACAAAACTTCAAAGGACCTTCTGAATCAAATTCACCGACACCGATCTAGCACTAGTATAGTACGGTCAAGCTAAGAAGACTCTTTATATTGTGAATGTGTGTCTTCTCAGCTTGACCAAACTATACAAACATTTACAGACTGCTCATTAGGATTTAGAATGTTGGTTTTAGTTGCTTCTTGAAATCAAAAATTACTACTACCCTGAACTTCATTAGTCGAATACCCACAAAGAATTATAACCATTTCTTTTGATTAATTCTTCCAGTACCCATGAGTTGAATATTGACTACATCTTAATACTATATCAATCACCAATATTTGAAAATCATATAGCCTACTTTTATCCTAAAGACATATTTATCTATCAACCAGTGTAATTTATCTATTTTTAGATAAGAATTAAAATAAAATCATAGCTAAACATACCTTAATGAATTTAATATTAAGGAGTTCAACCATTATTAATGAGTCTGTTGCTAGAATAATTGAAGAAACCTACAATCATAACATAGTTAATGCTTTTGAAATTAATCCTTGAAGAACAAATTAAGCATATTTCTGCTTGTATTCTGCTTCTAGTCATGATAAATAATTCAACTCACAGTTGGGGTGAAAATAAGAACTTGGGTAATCTAATCTATTCAAGTTCAGATCTATCAATAGAGATTGACAAAACTTATTCATCATTAATACTATATTTTGTGATAAGAATGTAGGAGCGTTTAGTGCAGAACTATTAGAAGTTGATAAAAACCAAGTTTTAAATGGAAAGCAGATCACATCACTGTAAAATTTCGCTTCTTTGAAATTGGAAAAAAACAAAACAGATCTGAAAAAATAGAGAGCATGCAGAGGACAGACTCCGCGATAATTGAAAAATCAATACCTCTTAGTGAGATGGAGAATGGTCTCACAAATGAGAAAGAGAGAGATGCTGTACACGAGAGAGCTGAGCAATGAATCGACAGAATCCAATAAAAACAATCAATTACGCCACAATTAAACGTTGGCCTCACCCCTGAATCAGGGAAACCTCAATGCGGTTTAGTCTCATTGCGGGAGAACATCCCTCTTCACATTCCAACTTCTGTCGACAATAATTACAATTATCAGACTTCAATGCCAAGCTATAAGCCTCACAAACGATCAGGGACAGTAAATTCGGAATCAAAAGGTCGTGTTGTCAAAAGGCGAATTAGTTTGAACAAGACAAGCTTTCAATTAATCGTGACTGCAAAAGCAAACAAATCCTGCACTGTTTTATTCTCACAATGAATTGGGCTTGTTAATCAAGCCTTGTTTCTATGAATGTGTCAGAAGATTAGTGAAGAGGAACCTCATCAAAAATATTTATGTACTGTAATACTGTATCGTGTACTGAATTCCAAAATTAATAGCAAATCATAATTTCCACTAGAGTCCACGTAATCACTTGAGCTTCTTCGTGGGCAATGGATGATGAGTGCAAGGATGATTGATATGGCGAAAAACACCCATGCCTACTGGGACTCGAACCCAGAATGAAGGTTTTGATGCCCCAAACCACTGCGCCAACCTGGCCGGCCAGGTTCCTTATCTAGTATAGTTTATCCAAGCAAAGAAGACTTCCTGGCAAGATGGGAAAATGACTCGAGCTCGGTCAATATTGGTTCAAAAATTATCAATTTGGTCTCAAGTTGAAGGAAACATTCTACTCTACTATTTTAGATCAAATTTATAATTTTTGAACCAATATTGACCGAGCTGGAGTCATTTTCCCATCTTACCAGAACGTCTACTTTGTTCGACCATACTATAGTTATTTTTCACATGAGATAACCTAGTCAGAAAGCATGTTATAGTAGTCAAGTGATAGAGTGGACATTACCGTCCAAACTTCGCCACGTCATTGAAATAGAGAATTATTTCATTCTATTCTATTCAAAGCATCAACTACAGTGGTGATGATTTCTCACAATAATTGGAACTCTTGGTTCTAAATGCCGTATTTTGATCACTAATAGACTTTTTAAATACAATATGACATTCTAATGACTATAGTTTCAATTTCAAAAATATTTGCAGATAGAGAAAGCGAGAGAGGTGCATTGAATGTCAGATTGGTCAGATTAATTCTAACGATTGATAGTCAAATAATATGTAGATCTATAAGCTTACCAGTAACCAAGATATAAATTTGATGAATTTTGAATCCTGTTTCAAATAAATTTTCATCAAAACTATTTTGTTTATGATGCATGTCGTTCACCAGCACACGTGAACGATATTGCTCATGATACGAATTGATTACATGCTCAATTGAAACTGATAATTTATTGGTGGAGAGTACAGAGGAAAACAATCTATTCCGTATTGCACAACAAATGTATCAAAATGTAGATTAGTGATCAACATTAGGGTCAAATTTTCACTTATTATTGAAGTTTGGGTTCAAGTATCAATTATTGGCCTTCTAACCCCAATCAGTTTTGTAAACATAGTTTTATGCACATATAACAGTGTTTTATACTAATTTTGTAATTATTGTGCAATACAATAAAACTCAAAAACCGGATGAATCAATGGAAAGTTAGCTATCTATAATTTAGTATTCTTCAAGTAGGCTACACGAAATGTAATTTATTCTTAAGATTTTTATTATAATGTCGCAGGTACTATTATTTGCTTTTATGATTAATCGTTCAAGTATTTAGTATGTATTTATCTATAGACTTAGTTCGTAGTTTTTTTTTTTTTTTTTGAACTTCAACTGAAGTGAACTGAAAATTAATGGTTTGTTTCACAAGTTAAGACCAGTGAGAGTGGAATAGTATTTCTATTTTTTCTATTCATTTCTATTCTATTCTCACTGGTGAAGAAAAATTTTAATGACATTCATGAAAAACGTATTCAGTATTACAAAACGACGATAAATCAATAAATAGATTTTGTAAACAGAATGAATGATAGTGCTTTTAGAAACATTGAACTTTCATCACGCAAACATTGTACAGGTTATCGAGATAAGTGCAAATAAATTAATAATTTGATAATGCCATCAATCATTCAATTGAATTTTAATTCTCATCAATGATTTATTTTTCCTTTCATAAATTCAGTTATAAAATGAAAAAAATACGAGATTGGTTCAACAATGTTCATAAATGTGTATTCGAATACACATCACAAAAACCTAACTCATTTTTAGGTGGTTTTTACTCACAGCTTTCTGACATGACAAGGATACTCACCTGTAACAAAGTGAAAACTGATTTAATAAAATCCGTTATCAACATACAAAATAAATGCAGGAATACTCATAATATGCAGGAATGAAACACTAATAATTAATTATATAAC
Organism: Sogatella furcifera; assembly: GCA_017141385.1. Classification (NCBI taxonomy): domain Eukaryota; kingdom Metazoa; phylum Arthropoda; class Insecta; order Hemiptera; family Delphacidae; genus Sogatella; species Sogatella furcifera. The sequence continues at coordinate 25,411,683 of CM029552.1, read as the reverse complement.
TACAAACTAAATTAACCTTCCTCATATGCATTTTTACCAAACAATCCAATCTGCTTTCTTCATGAATTACAAAGAAGCAACAGCCAAGAAAAAAGGTGCGGTGGAGGGTAGAGGAAAACGTGAGCATTATCTAAGAAGCTTCTTCCCCGCTAGCAAGCCAAGCACAAGTTAACACCAGCTGGCTACATCGATCGTGTGGGACTTCACGTGAACCAAGTTCGTGGCCGTGCTTCTCTTCCAAGCAGCACAAGCAGCAACCACTCTAGTTCGATCAAGGTACACGGTGAGCCATTGTATTTTTCCAGCCAAGCGTGTATGCTTGTGGACGGCCTTTCTTGGCGACTGCTTGACTTTTTCCTGAGAAAAAGCACAATCGGCCAGGCCACATTCACAGTGAAAACCCTACGGTTATAGATGGAACTCTTTATTTAATGACATTTGAGGGATATGAGTCTTGTAAAAATGGAAAGGAGTAGAGAAATTGGACACCCTAAACATTAAATTACTTCAATTATAAATTTACAATTTGTGTTATTGATAGTGATATGAGTATGATTGCCATCAAAACAGTAGCTATCTCTCATCATTTCCCCTTTCATTGCCCACGAACAAAAAAAAAGTGATAATGATTACTATGGTATGTCCAAGCAAAGAAGGCAAGGAAGGAAAACTCCAGTTCGTTCAATATTGGTGTAAACAATTATAAATATGGGTTTAAATTGTAGATCAAAATGTTTCCTACAATTTGAGACCAAATTTATAATTTTTGAACCAATATTGACCGAGCTGGAGGCATTTTTCCATCTTGCCAGAATGTCTTCTTTGGTTGGACCGACTATACCATTCACAATATTTCACTATTAGGCTACTGTAACAGTGAATTGCGATTAGTCATTTTCTTCAATTTATTCTGAACTTTATATCGTAAACTGAGTCTCCCCCCCCCCCATAATACAAATAAAAAATCAATCCACCAATCGACTTTTGAGTACTACTTTAACCAAAAACCTCGTAGCCAATCTATATTAAAGCCTAATTAAATCAATGATATTGAATGACAAGCGAATATCGATGATATACAAAGGTTTAAGTTATACATTGACACAAATTTCAACTTATTCAAACTACTCTACGTACATTGTTTTCAACCTATTTCAATGAAACTATCGTTCAAATAATATCAACAGCCATATCGCTTTTCAAAATGGATTACTTTGACCTATTCTCGTTTCCATTAACTGCACCAAATCCATTCCCACATCCTCTCCTCACTCTCTCCGAAACTTCTGATCATACCGTTGTTTTTGTTGCTGGCTTTGTCTCATACTCTAACCTCATTTCCATATTTGTATCTGGCGATCGGATAATCCCATTCTCATACATACACGTCACACACACCTCCCTCAATCTGTTTTGACCTTTCCGAGCTACGTGGATGTAACATAACATATACATGATGTAGCGCCTGTATTGGACACTATTCTCCGTGCTCTATGTGTACTCCATACAGTATCAAAATTTACAATATACCAGTATAGTTGGACAGTGTTCTATATAATGCTCAATAGTTTACAGTATGGAGTAGTGTAGTATAGAGTATCGAGAAGTATAAACGAAATAAGGTATAGTCTGTCCAAGCAAAGACGATATCCTGGCAAGATGGGAAAATTACTCCAGCTCGGTCGATATTCGTTCAAAGGTTATAGATTTAGTCTCAAATTGTAGAGCAGAATGTTTCCTTGAATTTGAGATCAAATTTATTATTTTTGAACCAATATTGACCGAACTGGGATCATCTTTCCAGAATGTCTTCTTAGACATAAATATCTCTAGATATAAATACTAGTATAGTCTGTCCAAACAAAGCAGACCCTCTGGCAAGATGGGGAAATGACTTAATTTCAGTCAATTTTGGTTCAAAAATTATCAATTTGATCTCAAACTGTAGGAAACAATTTGATCTACTATTGAAACTACATTTATAATTCTTGAACAAATATTGACCAAGCTGGAGCCATTTTCCCATCTTGACAGAGGGCTTTTTTGCTTGGGTAGACTATAAATTAATAAATGGATATAGAAATAGTATGGAATAAATGTAGATTATGACATTGTAGTTGTAGAGTAGTACAGATGTAGATGTAGAGTACATGAGTATGGAGTACATATATATGTGCTGTGTGTTGTATAGATTGGTGGGATTGTCTGATTTGAATAGGGCAGCGAAGTGGGAGTGCACAGTGAGAATGCAGTCTGTCGTGTTGGGTTGCGGTGATTCATGCGGCTCGCAACTTGGTCTGGAATCAATCTTTCAAGAGCAACGCGCACGCAGTGTATATAGCAGACGCCAATTAAGTTGGCGGTTAGCAAATGACTTTAAACAATTCTCAGCCCGAAAGGATAGTCAGCGAGCGATCTCCGACAGCATATTCAGTCGAGAGCGACCTTAACCAAATCTTTTCGCTCTCGCAAACCGCTATCAGACTGTCCTGACAGAGCTCAGCATCATAAACCGACATTCGCCAACCGCCAATTCCGTTGGAGCCTGCTGTAGTCAATTTATCGCTGTGACACACGCGCTGTCACACACCCACAGATTGGACAATGACTGCTAGTGTTGTTGAGAAGATACGCCGAAACCATGTAAAGTGTATTGTGACGAGGTCTCTCCTAGGCTTGGGCATTGTATGGGAGCTAGAGTTGTGGGGCCGAAACCCCCATCAATCAAACTGAAGATCCGGTTAAAAAATGTATCAACAATGTAACTGAGATAATATAAAGGACGTAGAAAAAGCGCGCTAGGCTACACCAGATCCACATTGAATACGTCACAGAATTTCTAACCCCAATATGAATATGCTTATGGAGAATTATATATGCTTATAGTGAAGATCCCTGATATCTGAATTCAAAGAAGTGGTGGCAATGCTTTAAATTTGAAAATTATCAATTGTTTCGAAAAATATCAAGGGTTGGTATTATGCCTAATATTATTATTAATATTGAGCCTAGTTTTTCAAACCCAATCATTTCTTGATTATCTGTTGACATTGAATAAATAATAAAAATTCAAATTATCAATATCTAATGACATGAATCCACTTATATTCAAGAACCTTTTTGTTTTTTATTATTACCATTCTTATGAAAATTAAAGAATTAAAGTAGACATATAATTAAGTTTTTTATTCAACAATTTATCATAAAAACTTATGTTAACTAACTTATTATTGTTCTGTACCAATAAACAAGAACTCGACAGATATACATGAACGATGTACCTGAATAAAGTTTCATTTTAATAAGGAGGCAAATGTATCAGTATTACAGTAAAGATGACTGTAATGCATAAATGCATCTGATGAAGATGTGACAAATGCAAAATTTTAAGCATATTAAATGACCCAGTTTGCAGCAAATAAACTCAATTTTTGGTAATTATAAAGCTTATCCAACAATTTTCAGAATTATACAGCAAACAGCAATATTATTTTCACACAAAAATGCTAAATCTCACATAAATAACAGAGTAAGTAATTTTAAGACAATGAATGCAATGCCATCGTTTTCTAATGATGAATCAGTGATGAGTCGATTTGGTTCAGTTATTCAGTCTACTCAGCTATAAAATGCGCATCAATGAATCAATAGATAGTGCATTCATTCTCCATATAAATACTGTAGTTAGATAGAGACCTAAAACATTAATAAAATTACTCATCCCAACTCAATCTTTAGTTAGAGACTTACAACGTTAATTAGCCTACTTATTCACAACTATTTCTTCTTTTCAGTTTTTCATGTTATTTGGAAAATATTCTCAACTATACCTACAATTTTATTAATAGTACAAGGACAATTCCAAGAACCGTCCATTGAAAATATGTCCTAAGAAAACTGAATGCAGTAGACCCAGAGTTTTCTCACTTGAATTCTGTAATGAAGAGCTGAGAATAGCGGTACACAGAAAGTTTCACTATCAAACAGAAAATGTTGAAAGAGAAAAAAACAATGTCCAAGTTTTACGTTGACAACGACCGTTGAGAAACTTGAGAAGTTAGTAAAAGTTTTCGTCTTGAATCAACTAACCTAGATAGCAGCTTCTTTGCTGTAATGCTTTCCTCCAATGGTAAAACAGACACCGAGAATATATTTGCAGGTAGATTTGCAGGCATGTACACGTATAGTCTTTCCAAGCAAAGAAGAAAAGATGGAGACAAAATAAGAAAATGACTCCAGCTCGGTCGATATTGGTTCAAAAATTATTGATTTGGTCTCAATCGTAGGAAATATTCTGATCTAAAATTTGAGACCAAATCAATAATTTTTGAACCAATATTGACCAAGCTGGAGTAATTTTCTCATCTTGCCAGAGGGTCTTCTTTGCTTGGACAGACTATATACCGAGAGTAACACAACAATCTCTCCTATGTAATGAATGCTAAGTACAGTCTGTGCATAAAAGTAAGGAACGCTGAATGCCAAAATGACATAACAACCATATGCCATATAACATCACGGGGATTGCAACAGCACCGGTGTTTCATATTGCAGTTATGTATATGACGCATATACTTCAAGCCGAATTAATGGCACACAACTTCATATATGCCACATACCATTTAAGTAACATACAAGATACAACTCCAAGTTTGCAGAGTTAACTAGTATCATGAAACTTTTTCAAGTCCTTCAATTATTTCTCACATCCTCATGAAGTTCACAAAGTATACTCCTAGAAACTAGTAAACCTCAGTCAGTGATCAAAACTATATTGAAGACAGTGTACAATTTTCTGCTTTCTATTTAATGTCAAATATTTGTTGAAACTACAATTGGTGCACAGTTGTAACCACATGGTAACCATAAATAGTAGCAATGAAATAATATTGTTAAATCATATCAGAAGGTAACAATTTTACTACGTGGTCTCTGTAAAGTAATGATTTTACTGTGTAACTAACTTATACACTGCTAGTTGACTAAAACAGATTCAATAACCTTTATTAAACAATTCTTATAAATATTTTATCAGTTCATCATACATTCAAGTAGTTCCAGTTTTTATAATACCACAGAATTCATTAGTCTCAAAACCAAATAAATCTTTAAATTTGAGACTGCTGCAAAATGTTCTGAGTTGCAATCGGCAATACTGAACAGAAATATACATATTCATATAGTCTGTTAAAGCAAAGAAGACATTCTGGCAATAATAAATAAATCAGTGGTTTGACAACATTTTGTCTTTTCATTTAATTTACATTCTGACAAGATGGGAAAATGACTCCAGCTCGGTCGATATTGGTCTCAAAATTTAGAGCCGAATGTTTTCTATAATAAATTTGAGACCAAATTTATGGTTTTTAAACCAATATTGAGCGAGCTGGAGTCATCTTCCCATCTTGCCAGAATGTCTTCTTTGCTTGTACAGACTATACAAAGATACTACATCTATACAATAGTACCTGAACAAATCAGAACTGTTATAATTTCATACAGAATCTGTCTTTCAAACAAATTCACCGACTGAATCCTAGACTGTAGACGATCTAGACTCTAGACTGTATTGAACAATCAACTGAAACCAACAAATGATTTGTAGCCTGCATTATTAATGAACAAGGAAAAAGGTTATTAATTAGTAGACGGCAGTGTTTTAGATTATAATACAGTAATTATTGTCAATGCTATGAAACAAGCGCCTGTGCTAAAGCCACAATTATTTCCGCTACGATAAACCAAATCATAAACAGGCCCCAGTTGAAACTGACACTGGAAAAACAATTCAGAATGTCTCAAAAAACAGAGTTTCGTAATACCTCTGTGTGTCAACCACAATACACGAAATTATTATATAATTTTATAATGGTTTCGGAAAATCTCAGTGTCATTCGGAGATAAATTGATAGTCTAGCAATGTCATGATAATAAGTGTTTAGAATAGAAAGCAGAGAAAATTCAACTTGAATCAAAATTGCTTCCCAAGTTTGAACGCCAGAATAGTAGAACTAATTGAACTACACAAATTGAATACAGAGAGTGGTATGGAGAGCCGGATAATCTACCTAGCCAGTGAAACGTTACTTTGATATTGGATTAATTAAATGTAGCTCTAATGGGTTTCACATTTCACCTGAATGTAAAATGATTTCGAGTCGGATATTCTATTCAACTCTACTAATATTCCAAGGTTTTTCCTGATGAAATTCAAATATTTATTCAATAAAAAGAATATAATCATGAAATAAAGGGAACTAAAAAATGTAAACTTGAAATAAAAACACATATATGTTGTCAATTCTCTACACTTGTATGTAGAGATCTTCAAGTGTAGAGCATTGACACCATCTATGTTTTTATTTCATCATAGAACTTTTCTACAATATTATTTTACAAAAAAAAATATTTAATATTTTAATTTTACAAAAAAAAGCTGATTTCGTACAAACACTAAACTCACCCCATCAGCTAGTAATCAAGTACTATCAAATAATGTTATCAAAATAGTAACCATTATCATTACAAAAATAAAAATACAGTCACATTTGATCTTTGAATGAAAATGTATACTTGATGTTGGATCAAGTTTTAAACCTTACAAAAATAACATAAAAGGAACACATGATTAAATATTTGATACAAAGCTGTAATAAAACCAAAGAAACAAAATAAACTGAAAACTCTCAATGTTGATTTGGAAATTTGAAGCACTTCTATTTGTAACAAACAAAAAAACAAATATCAACTGTTAACATGGAAATTAGAAATACATCGGCCTTTACAATCAGGAAGATAGATAGATTGATAAATAAATACCTTTATTCACACTTTGTAAATATTTTGTGGGCGAAGTTGAGGCATGCAAGCCCCCTCTTCCACTTAACCCGAAGAAAGAGAGACAAACGGAGCATTAATGTACTCGATAAGAGTTGACAATAAAAAAGTGTTAGAGAAGTATTGGATAATTTTACAAAGCTTATGGCATATGGAGAGAAGTTTGAGTTTCACACAACATGAGAAATAATAATACAAAGCTAGAAAATAAAAAATGAGTGGATCAATACAAGAGGAGGATCCTAGGTTTCTTCGCCGGTTGATGAACATAATCAAGTCATTTAATGAGTAATGAGAGCACAAAGAGCCTCAATTGGGGTGAGATAAAAGTGAGAGATGAGTGAGAAAGTAAGTAAGTCTAGTGTGAAATTGTTCTCACAAGAGCGAGAAAATGTTAATGAGAAACACCAATTACGTGAAGTATTATTCATGGGGCCACGCTTCTTTAATGATCGGAGCATACCTTAAAAAGGCTTGAATGGTATGACCATATTCAAGACCGGAAATGGTAACGTACAATACTCTTATTTAATCTAATTTATTTTGAACGAAAAATAAATAAGTGCATACTATACCTAAATTTCCATTTTTTTATAACAAAATTATCATGAATAATCTGGAAGTTTAAGGTTTCAGGTTCAGGTTCTGAAGTCCAGTGGAAATATTTGGGTTATTTCCATCATACTACAATCTTCACAATAGCTAATACTTCAAAAAAATAATATCTGGAGTTTTCAACATCAGAAGATGAGTTAATTTTTGTATCAATGAACATTAAAAAATACTCGAAACTAGGCCTATGAATTGGAAAAAATAACATGAAATTATTGATAGAAGACATTTAAAAAATGTCGAATTATAAAATAATACAATCGGAATATACATTCAAATCACAATATTTGTTATAAATCAATAATAAAATGATGGTCATATCATGGACATGAGATTCGATAACCAAAATTTATTCGATAACTGAAAAAAAATTAAAATTTATAATGCATCGTTCAGCTTCCGTTTCTAAAACAATCACTTTCGTTTGATGCAGTCAAAATTAAGTTATCTCATGCCGAACAAGGACGGTTGATATGATAGATAAAAATAGAAAGGACAGTATAATTAGGAACCACAATAGACGTCAACAAGATGAGTTGTTTGCCAAATTAGTACACAAGTTACAACAATAAAAGTTTCCACAGCTAAAACCTTGCAGTAGGGGTGTATAAGGAATAGATTAAAACTCATTAGTATGACCCAGAAAAACTTGCAATAGAATAGGAAGATAGTAGCCTACTGTAATATATTACGAAAATATTGAACAGGCCTACGTTTGAAAGCAATAAAAATAAATCTTCAAAAAATCATAAAAAATTTAGAAAGGCGATTTTAGACGATGGAGATCTTCTGTTTGATTGAGAAATGCACAATTTGGAGGGTAAATCAGAACTTAATAAATATAAGTAGACTTTACTACAGAAACAATTACTGTATAGAATTTACTATGTAAGAGAATGTTCCTGAATTATTTCATGAAAGTAGAAGTTTGAATTGAATGGACAAAATGAAACCAATACAATTGGACAAGAGACAAATAGTCATAGCCAGAGTTGTATCATGATGACCTTTTTCAGGTTCATAATTAGTGATCAATACAAACTGAAATTAGATAAAATTACAAACTGATAACAATAATTCAATAACAATAACTCATAACAATAAAATTAAAAACTGAATCAATGGTTCATTCATGCTTACATCCTTAGAGTGGGGGTAAAAAGTAGATCATCCTTCCATCTAATATAATAGTTTTTTGTGCATTTTCACGGTTTCCCGACTTTTATAAGCATTCTAGTTTCCCTTACAAGTGGAATAATTAGCTAAAAAAGACTCATAAATCTCTATGTACATAGAGCCCAAAAATTACAGGATGATTTAGCCCTCTAATTACACTGGAAAGTGTAATGAACCGGAGAAAAGAAGCGAAACCCCTTTGTTCTGAAATAGCGTGAGATTTAAAGATGACAGGATAACAGATGTGTTTTGAGCAACAGTAATGTCAGATGATGAAGGATGGAGGAGGATGAGGATGGAAAGAAGGATTGGAAGAGGAAGAGGTGGAGAAGGAGAAGAGAAGGAGAAGGTGGAGAAGGAAAAGGAGATTATCCTTGTCAGACTTCCTAATCCCTCCAACAAAAGAGAGAATAATAAGGTATCATGGAATAATTAAACTCGGAAAAATCCTGTTAGGCTATTTACAATCATCGTTAACCAAATCAATCGATAACCAAAGAAATAATCTCAAAACATGTCAACTTGACACATCTTCAAAATTAATATTTTTATTTTTTTTTATATATATTTTCAACTTATGGTGTGCCAAATCAATTAATTTTCAACTTATAATTGGAGATTAAAATATTGTATATATTAAAAAGGATGAAATATTGTTTACTTAGGTTATAAACGGTGCGATGATAAGAAATTTAGAGACTTTTTTAGACAGACAAGGCTGTAAATTTCTACCGAAACAATATTAATAGAATAAAAATTCAAAACTTTAGATAATTAGAATCAAAATACCCTTTCTTTAAAAATATTTTTAATTTACACTACATGTTTCGGCAATATAGCCATTTTCAAGTGTAAAATAGAAATATTTTTTAAAAAAAGGGTACTTTGATTTCAATTATTTAAAGTTTTAACAAATAAAGTAGCTCTAAGAGAAAATAAGTATTAAATAAAAATTCAATAGTAACAGCAAGAACAATTAATCTTATCAATGATTAGGTGATAAAAGCTATAATGATGATTCAAATAGTAGTTTATGCAACGGTTGTATAATGAGAGCCTTTAACGCACGAGTGAGATGTAAGTTAGAGCACGAGCAGCGAGCGAAGCGAGCGTAAGCGAGTGCTCTAAATATCTCATCGAGTGCGTTAAAGGCTGAATACAACCGTTGCATACACTATTTTATCTACAGGGTGTTCCAAAAATAAGACACTTTCAATGAAACAATCTACAAGATTTGTTTTTGTGAGTACGCTACCTCAGGTCTTATCACAGAAGTAAATGTGCGTATTTAAAATTTAAAACTTAAAATTTAAAATGTGCCTGATTTGTCAGGATTCAATGATAAATAACTGAGATATGACGATTTCAATTTCAACTTTTCTCATTCAATATGGTAGGAAAAATTTAATGTGAAATATGGGCACAAAGTACCTTTGCTGGACTCGAGAAACTATTCTTGCCTGTGGCTCGTGCGTGAACTGTTTCTCTTGATGAAGCAAAATCACACTTCGCGCACTGATACACAAATAACTATTGAACCTACTCACATCCAGTTATCAATTCAAATCTATAGTAGCCTACATGAGAAGGCTAAATGCAGTATTCAATAGATAATCTTGAAACCAATGAATAGATAGAATTATTATTCTGCAAAATTAAAAATTGACTCAAATTTGGGCAAGGAGGCAAATGAAACAGGCTACATTTGTTTTTCAACTTAAATCTTACATAAAGTTTTTAGCTTATTCCATTCCCGTTATTTTTGGAGCTCAACAACAAACTTGTCTGCGTTTCACAGAAAATGTTTTCAACTAGACAAGTAACATTGGTTTTGTAACTAATCATTTAAAACAAGAAGTTAGTGAAGAAACAGAATTTTCTCAATAAACATTCGCTCTTAGTGTGAATTTAGTGTAAGTTCAAACAAACAAAAACAGTCTAGTAGCCTAGTAAGTTATAGCCTACCGTAGGCCTCTATTCATAACTCATGTTACAATTTAGTTTCTTTTTACATCCGAAATAGACTAATTATCTTTAAAATATAGGCCCAAATTAACAATAAAAACGTTCTACATACCGTATATAGCTAATTTGCCTTCTGGAGTTGGAAGAATTTCATTCTCAATGTCATCCTTTGAGACAAGTTATTAGACAATTTATAATACAAGTTAAGATATTATAAACTTAAAGATATATTAAACTTTAGACTATTCAAATACGTAAACTGCAATATTGATGAACAGATATCAGCAAGATGAAGTATTGTCGAAGTTTTTAGGTTAGAAGATTCGACCGCTGTTGGTTATCAGGCATCAGCCCGTTGCGAAATGGCCAAATGGAACGGAATGAATTCTGGAACAGTGTCGTAAAGTGACAACTGTATCATAATGAGAGTTTTTCGATACAGTCCTAAAATTCCGTTTTGAAATGATAGCCATTTCGATTTAGATTTTAATACTGAAACAGGAACTTTTTGATACGCCCGTAGATAAAGGTATTTTATGAACAGATTCAGCTATTCCTCATCCTATATTAATACAGCACAAGCATCAATTAATTTTCCTATCAATTGCTTATCAATTTGGCAACTATCGATTTATTATTATTACCTACCATCACCTTTACAGTAAAATAAGTTGGAATTTATGGTTGGATATTGAATTACACTATTTATTGGAATAATAAACAGCACATTGAGAGGAGTTTATGAACACCACTAAAAGATTATTCAAGGTTTAATCATTTTTACTGTCAGTTGAAAGTGAGACCATGACAGTAAGCTACATCTACAGAAGCATTCATATTCAAGTACTGTAAATCATTCTTATTTCCCCTCAGAATTCAATATTTCCACCATCAGTTTTTCAGGCCCGTTTTTCCAAATTCTGGTAAAGCAAGATGTATAGCTGTTTGACTTTCCCCACTCTCCGAATGAATCAAGCTCTTCTCTTCTTCAACTGTAAAGTAGGCTTAAGCTGAGAATTAAACTAGCTCAAGTTGAGCATAAATTAGGAAATAAACCCCAAATTTTTCATTAATGATGGAATCTATTCGTTTACAAGTTGAGTAGACTACAAAATGAAGTCAAACAACTGAAATAGTATTAAAAATTCAATCATTCAGTCAGTTGAAAGTGAGAACAACACGAGCTACAGCTTCCTCTGAAATCATTCATCTTCAAGTAACCGAGGAAAAGACAGGTAACTCCTTGTTAGAACGATGACACTACCACTCAGCTATAATTGGCTCGCTAGACTGCAACGGAAATAATTTCAGACTAGCGAGGAAACTCACCCACTAGGGAAATGGCTGAGGACTGAAACAAGCATCAACACGACTGAGACAAGTCATCAAGCATTACACAATTGAGGAGATGAGGCCTTTTCCTTGAGAAAATGTTCAGTAGCCTACTAGTACAATTGATCGATTACGTTCAATATGCTAATAACCATCCATTTAATGTACCTGTGCCAACTGCATTTCACTAGTTTTTCATCTTCTTCAGTCATAAAACTCGTCCAAATAGTAGATTAACACCTCTTAACGGAAGCTATTAAATAAATCTTCATAGCTCAACTCAGGAAGTTTTTAAAAGGAGTTCCTACAAATCAACAGATAGAGTCGGTTCTTTTATTTTCATTTTAGAAAAATTAATTATCCAAGTAGGTTGGAAACCAGCTAGAGGACAAGTGAAATAAAAAACAAACATAATTTTTAAAAAAACTGATCTTGAAGAAGAATTCATAGTAGACTACAACTTTCAACACTTGAAACAGAAGATTATCAACTTTACAGAATAAATAAATGAATAAATAACATTATTGCCTTGCTACTCTGTTAATTCCCTGATCTCAACCCCATCACATTACAACCGCACGAAGTTACAAGTTTTAACCTTTCAAGAGATCAAGTTACCACCTCTCAAACTAAGTCACTTTGATCTCAAACCACTAGAAACATCCCTTGAGAGGGTTGTAGCCGCTTTCCTGACCTCATTTATCAAGTTTTCAACCTTCATGCTAATCTAGAGGAAAATTGGTCTACATAAATTTTGGGCCAAAATTTATCTACGGAATAGCCACCAGAGCCATTTATAACGTATATTCAACTGAAATATGCAATTTACAAACCAAGAAAACATAAATTCAAAACCTGGCCTTATCAAGTCATATACAGATAAAACTATACTGCCACTTTTCCAACTTTCATTAGACTGTTACCAGCTTTAACGTCAATAACTGCAACAAAATAATTATATTGTCATCATTATTCATCAAAGATACATGTATCATTATCTTTACATTTTATCATGATGTATTATCAACTTATGATACAATGAATTATTACAACAAATTATTCATGTATCAAAGATGAATCGGATGAAATGTCTTCTAAAATCAATGATGAAAGTCCTTTCAACTCGAAAAAAGGGTAAAATCAGTAGTGATACGAGTCCTGTCAATTCGATTTTTGCATTTGATCATCCAGTGCATGCATCTTCTTTAATGAATAATCTTCATCTTTATCATTATCATTATTGATCATCCGGTGTCAGTGTATCTTCTTTATCTTCATATCTATCTTCATATTCTTTCAAATAAACTCTATTAGTTTCATAGCAACTACTGAGAGTCGAATAATAACAGACTCAGCAAGCATCGGTCAAATCGGAAAGACAGGCGCGGTTATTGATAAAAATCGAAATATAGCAGCGAAACGGAACAATACTGACACAAAGGGTCATTCATCAAATAAAACGTTTTACAAAGTTGGCGTGAATGAGCGAGAGAGTGAGAAATAAAACAGCCCAGGATACACAGCTGACAACAATGAGAGTGAAGCACGAATATTGAAAAGGACATCGGTACAATAGCGCCGGGAAAACCTTGGTCTGTCCAAGCAAAGAAGGCATTCCGGCAAGATGGGAAAATGACTCCAGCTCGGTCGATATTGGTTCAAAAATTGTAAATTTGGTCTCAAATTGTAGAAAACAATCGGATCTACAATTTGATATGAAATTTGTCATTTTTAAATCAATATTGATTGAGCTTGGGTCACTTTCCCAACTTGCAAGAATGTCTTCTTGGCTTGGACAAACTATACAAACTCGAGCTTCAATTTTACTGCAGCGCCAGACAAGTGCCATAAAAAGTGAATGATAAGAGACGAATAGGGAGAGTGGGAGGAGGAGGAAGGGATAGGTGAAAGGGGGGGGGGAAATACGAGTGGAAAAGGAAACCGAGACAAGATAATATGAAAAGGAGAAATGGAAGAGGAAGGTGTGAGAGGGAGAAGAACATAAGGGAGAAAATGTGGAAAACAATAAAAAAGAAAAGTATGAAGGAAGGCGTGATAAGAACTGAGGAGAAAAATAAAGAATTGAGTGAGAGGAAAAGCGAGCTGAGTGAAGCGAATAAGAAGGTTAATTGAAGAAAAGTTATGGAATGCAGCAATACAATAACAGCACTTCCACCAAAATACTCTTACAAGTAGTATGTACGCAATTTTCTTGTTCAATTCATACTAGTTTTGAATTTCTTGAAAAATGATCCGTATTGAAAAATCAAAAATGCTGTAGATACGTAACAGTGACATTTTTATTCAGAGCACATATTAACTAAGGGTACCAGGGCACATTAATTATATTAACTAAGGTCACAATTTTACTAAGGTACAAGTAAAATTGACCGATCCATAGTATAGGCGAATATGCTTATGGTTATAGAATACGAATATACACGCCTTAAAGAACACGAAAAATCGAATAGAATAGGTTCACTGCCTTTATTTTGACCTGGGAAGGCGAAGTTAGGAGACATCCGGTCCTCTGTTACGACAGATTAACTATACTGCCAAGTTAATAACTGCAACGAAGTAGATTTTACTCTCAAATGGGAAAGGGGAATGATTTTACTTTTTTGACCTCTTGAACATTGAATTCACTTTTCTTTGGTTCAACTTGGACAAATCCATCTGATTGAAAAGTTTCTCATTACACACTCTGTGCCTATAGCATAGTACAGTCTATAAAAAATAGTTTTGTATGAAATAATAAACTAAATTGATAATCTGTTGTTTAGGTAGACCTGAATTATCCAGTACCAGTGAGATATCTGTTCAAAAGTATGATATGAAGTCGAATGCTGGTATTAATAATTCCACGGGGAAGTGCACTATCATTGTGGCATTAAGGGATTGCATGCATGAACATCTGTTAATGAACAGATAATTGATAAAAAAGATAATAGGAGGCTAGCACATGTACAGGACAAGGAACGCCTACCATGATACGCCCCATTGTAATTCGAGAAGAACTGTATTGTCACACAAAAACACCAAACAATAGTCAATCAATGAAATGTTTCACCTCAATAGTGTGAGTAGAGGATCATGATGACTAATTATTAGTCAAATGTACCAACAACTGCATGTCACTGTAAGTGTGACCAACCTCATAAAGGAATGTAGGAATGTCCCTTCATGTGCCGAATTCATAAAAAAATGTGTCTTAGATGGTAGGAAACTTTCAATATTATATGCTACATATGTGTTTTTTTATGTGATGAATTTATGAAAAAGGGAGATTTCTTTATAGAATATTAGAATAATACTTCTTGAGCACTATGGCTTTGTATTATTCCTGGTACTGTATATTATGTATTACCTTATGCTGTTCCAAATGTTCTTTATATTTATCAATGTTTATCAATTGTACATCTTACCACCTTGAAGCAAACATTCAAGAGGTGAACTAGTCCAACAATACTCACCTGAAAAGAAAAGAAATAATATTAATAAACATGTATTATAAATTCATATATGATTCATATATTGAGTACTTGATAAAACAAGATTATTGACAAAATATACATATTTTGTATGAAAAATTTTTTGGGAATAAGAAAGAATACAGGAAAATATACACTTAATGACTATATTGAGCTGATATTTCTGTTCAAATAGTAATAAAGTTTCTTGAAATAACAAAGTGATTATATATCCAAACAA
This sequence comes from Sogatella furcifera, assembly GCA_017141385.1. Lineage (NCBI taxonomy): Eukaryota > Metazoa > Arthropoda > Insecta > Hemiptera > Delphacidae > Sogatella > Sogatella furcifera. Next base: position 25,396,050 of record CM029552.1, on the reverse strand, counting down.
ATACAAATTGCTATAGCATAAAACTGTTACAAGTCTCTTCACTCATTGATTCACTTATTGATCACTATTGATTGATAACATTTTGATAAATTGTTTGATCATGGCAATTTAATACTTATGCTAAAAGTTAATGAATAAAATAGTGAATACTTCTTCATTACACATTCTTAAAAAACAAAACAGCACTAAGTAAAAAGGTGTCATACAAATGTGTAAAATTAATTTATAAAGAATATTTTTGTGAAAATTCATTAAATAGAATTAATGCTATAATTTTCCTTTTCCCAGATCCTAAAACCAATGAATTTTTATTCTAATACTGGTTTATTATTGACAAATTTATTGAAGTAATTTTCTACTCCTGTATGGAATTCGATCAACTACACACACAAAATAAAAGCTCCATTCAAATCGAGAGTGACAACGCTATTTCAAAATCCAACAAAGTTCAAAGCCAAGGCACTCAGAATGACGTCATCAAACAAAAACCGATCAGCTGTTCTTGTGTGTTGGGAATCCCCTATAGTTCGCGCAAGCTGAGAAGACACGCCCTTACAATACACTTTCCATTGTGACGGCGTGTCTTCTTTGCGCAAACTGTATCTCCCACACTCTCACTCTTCTTTCTTACTCTGTTCTATTTAGCAAGCAGTGCGGTGATGAATGATTGTGAGTATATTCACCGCGTTCAAAAAAAAGTGCACGAGCAAACAAAGAGTTAACCACCCTTTACCTCCCCCCTGGGAAACCCATGGAGGGGGGACACCTAGGAGGGGGATGCTGCGTCATGGACCGTTTGGCAGAGAATTCTTGTGGCACTACGTTCCCCGACCTCTGATGACCTCGTATAGTCTGCCCAAGCAAAAAAGACATTCTGGCAAGATGGGAAATTGACTCCAGTTCGGTCAATATTGATTAGAAAATTATAAGTTTAATCTCAAATTTTAGGAAACATTCTGCTCTACAATTTGAGACCAAATACATCATTTTTGAAACAATATTGACCGAGCTGGAGTCATTTTCCCATTTTGCCAGAATGTATTCTTTGCTTGGACAGACTATACGATTATATTTACAAGGGGGAGTGCATCTTGCAAAAGAAAAACGAAAACTAGAGCCGGCCACTTCTTTCTCTTTGAGCTAAACCACGTTTGCCGACTGACATGTTGGTACATGCTCGGCAATAAAACACCCACTCAAGCACTTGTTGCCCAACATCCTCCCGCGCCATGTGGTAATTGGTCAACTCCAATAACAATTTTTGAAAAATGTTCATACTAAAAGATATGAGTAATAAGTTAATTGAGGGTCGAGGTGACAATAGAAATTGATTTCCTGGAGGAATGTAATTGAACATTTTTAGATTCGCAGGGATTGGACTACATTTGTGAGGGAGAAAATATATTTTCATAAACTAAAGAAACAGCAAGCAATAGGATGTAAAGTAGACACCAAAAAAGCTGGCGGTTGGTGAATTACTGTTAGCAATGTTCAGCACTGTCAGGACAGTCAGCGAGCGGTCTGAGAGAGCACATCACGTTAAGAGCGACCTCAACAAAACAGTTTCGCTCTCGTAGACAGCTTTTAGACTGTCTTAAGAGAGCTATCATGAATAAAAGGTAAACCTCCAGATTCGACGGCGTCTACTGAATTATTTCTGCTTTCGTGCTTTGACAGAGAAACCTCCTATGATATTATAATTCACTATACACTATTGAACACAGATGAGTACAATAGAAACGATTTGATTAATTAATTACCTATTCTGAAATATATTCTTAGAAAGTGCAACAAACATTCAGAATCACCAATCATACTTCTAATCTTTCAATTTCATTTTTTAATATTTAGGCAATTATCAGTATTGGTATAACCTACTCGTTTTTCCTCTAGGCTTCACTGGAAGTAGAGAGCACTGACTTTTTAATTAGCCTAGTTCATGGAATAAACCCATATTCAATTATTATCATGCTTATGGGCGATTTTGAGGGAGATTATAATTGACAACTTGCTGAACGAATTTTAATTTTATTTTCAAAAACTATCCGAATTATACAACTTGTTCCACAACGGCTCAACACTTATGTCACAAATAAAACCAAAGAACCCGTTTTCAAAAGAAATAAAAACTTTGACAGCACTATTTTTATCAGAATCGAGCGGGCTGCAGACTGTGATTGAAATAAAAAGTGTGTTTCTCTCTTCAAAAACAAAAATTGTATATTTCTAGAGGTCTTCAATCACCACTGACAAGCAAGAACAAAAACGCCGCGCTATAGCAGTTTGGTATCCTTTGAGCCCATCTAACTGTGTTGTACAGCAAACAAGGGGAGAATGGATATTTATTACAAAAAAGCGTCTTATCCGTTCATAGCTCGGAAATTGAATTGCAGACTGTTTTATTTTTTTTTCGATAAAGAGGAAAATTCACACAATTTTTCTAAAACCTTCTGGCATCTCGATCAAGAATTGACATAACAGTAGTTTAATCCTAGTATTGACGTATTGTGTACTATTGTTGTATTGCATTATGTGATACAGCTTATTGTTAGTACTGTATTGTGAAAAGTGTTGAGGAAAAGCGTAATAATTCAAGAGAGAAATAAATCAGGTTTAGCCAAGTTATTCTCTCCCCGATTACAATAATTCTGAATTATGATTTCAGTTGTTGTACAGTGAATAAACATTAATAAATAATTTTACAAAGCTATATTATATTATCACATTAATAATTGAATAGAACAAGGAAAATAATTGAACACAGAGAAAAATTATGTTTACAATAAGATCAAAATTGGTATCAAACTCATCAAATTGGCATCTTCTCAAAAACAGTACTGTGGTTTTTAATCAATTATTTAGTTCAGACCAAACAATATTCTTTCTATTCCTCAAGAACTATCAGATAGACACCACTTGAAAGCTATACAAACCATCTATCATGCCATCTGGATTTCATTGGATAACACACTTGATGAGTGTGACTTTAATCAACAAAAAGCAAGGAAAATAAAAGATGAGCATAAATTCCTGCATGGTTATTCATAATATCTGGTTACTATACACTATACAGAGTCTAGAATCGATATCTTAAACCGACTCTATTTAGGGCTAAAAAAGAGCTATGCTGGCAAAGAGCATTGAAAAGATTGATTGATTGATGATAATGGAGTGAGGATATTGCAGTCTTTTATCAGAAGATTGCAGCATTTCAACTGCCCACTATAGTTCAACGACAGACTGTTTACGACCCGAAGTTTCCAACAATAAAATAAATATTATCAGAGAAAGAATAGTGAGATTATACTTTCTCTATTCTTTTTCTATGGTATTACAGCATTTGATAGAACTTCTGAATCCCATGTCTCTGAGACCCACTACCCACGCAAAAACAGTGGGCGATACCTTACTTAGCTCGGGTGACAAGTAAATCAAGAGTGAAGTACTTGACAGAAAAGCTCTGAGTTGTGATTGAAGAACTTCCGTTCCCAAAGGACACTGTTCATTGTTCAATGTTCCATTAGTAAGAACAAGAACACTCGTGACAAGACAGTAGCCTATTCCATTTTGGAATATTTCTTTGTGGTAGCCAAGATCATATTGTAGGAATCCACTCTGAAAAATGGATCCAACACAAATCATTGGAAATAATTTTTTTCTTTCTGTCTTTGAATACTTATCAATATGTTGATTGTTTATGGTAAACATTTGTATAGTTATTATTCAACCAAGAACAATAATTATGGTAGAACTAGTCAATTACAAGCATAAATAAATATGAAAGAAAAGTGTTAGCAAGTTAAAAATATTTGAATATACAGAATTTCAATACCAATAAAATTCTAGGGAAAGAAAATAGTACAACAATTTTATTCTTGAAGTAAGTTATGTCAAGTGAATGAGAATTGAAAGGGGCTAAAGCTGCAGCAGAGATGAAATAATAAAGGAAACGTGAGATGATAATAAATTCAAAGTTGAATAATAACTTGCTGATAACATGACCAATGAGATCTCTTGAAGCGAAGTCATGAAACTCATATTTCTACAAATTTGATTCATTCACAATTCAACTTGACGCTATTCGAATCCTAACAGCACCACTCAATCTAATTCAATTGTACAATCTATGTATAAACCTTATTATTTTACAGCAATATAAAGATGACAAATTAAGATTTATTTATATATAACTTATGTAAATAGAAAACATATTTCCTTAGATGAGTAATGAGACTAGGATTAGGATAAGCTGAAAAGGTTAAAGTAAAAATATTTCAAAGTACAGTATGTATAATTCAAGTTTCCTCTTTAATCTTTAGAAATAAAAATATTTCCCTTCCAAGTTGTCCTGAATTAGAATGGAAATCAACACAGACTGTAGAAATAGGACATATTTTGTCACAGAGAATTTCTAGTTTTTGAACAAGCTAAAATGAATACAAAGCAACCGAAGTAGATCCTGGATGTTGGTTAGGCCATTCAAATCTGCATACACAATTCACATTTAGTGACAAATGCAATGCATTATGCAAATCTGTGTACAACATGTAAATGCTATACAGAAGCGCGCTAGGTTTCGCTTAACCAAAATTTCATACGGCATGTGTTGAACCAGGACTAACGGACCAGCGGTGACCTGACACAACAAAGAACTAGAATGTGAACTCATTCTGTAATCAACAAAGTGAAAGAAGATTACATTCACTCTCAGATTAATTATTATTTCGCTGATGATCACAATCAACAAATCAATCATCGATTTTTCTTGGTTTTAGACAACTAGCAGTGGAAATAATAATTAGTATTCCAGTTATTTCTATAACAGGGGACAAATTCATTGATATCCCATAAAGTTATCAACTTACTTAAATTTAAAGTTACTTTGATCCATTCGGAACAACAAGATGTTAATATCAAGCAGTGAAATTTAAAACCTGCACAAGCAATCATCAAGAGATCACAAGTTGAGAACACAATAAAAAATTTACTATCAATAAACATCCAATATGAAATGAAGCATTGAATAATGTACATCTTTTACTTGAACCGGTTTGTAGGATCAAAAGTACTGTTTATAGCATTAGGCAATAAATTTGAAATTCATTGTGCTTAGTTAAACGGTAATCCTGGTATGAAGTTTAATAAGTTCCACCATGAAATAAAAGCTTCCCTTCAAAAATAATAGAAACTGATTTCCATTTATAAGAATAATGGGCATGGGTCAGTGTTTTCACCTATAAGTATCAATGTGATATCTCTGAATAAATAATATATTATTACTCATTTTCACCCACAACAGTTATGAAATGGATGAAATAAATCAGAGCCAAAACTTTGGAAAGAGGAAGGAGAGAGAAACACGGAAAATATAAAAAAAATAAACACGGAAAAAATCATCCACCTGAAATATTTTAGAGCTCAGAATTTTCACTTGCTACCGGGTACCGACTACAGATTCTCAAAAATAATTAAAGTTTCATCCAATATCTGTACCTAATGAGGTAAAAATTAAATCACAGAAAAAACATTCAAAATCTTGTTACTGTAATTAAAAAGTTATGAGATGGATTAAATAAATCAGAGCTAAAACTTTGTTAAGAGGAAGGAAAGAGAAACTAACACAGAAAATATAAAATCTTCCATCGGAAATATTTTAGATCTCAGAAGAGGATAAATTCCATCAACCCGTCATAAATTGGCTGCGATATTATCTACCTACCTACCGCAAAGTTTGAATTGAAATTTGATGCTCTCGAACTTCAAGTTTCTCATTAGTGAACCTACTATAATATACACATATTCTTTCTACATTACCAACTTAATCTGTACTTTCTATATAACTTCATCAAAGTGAAGTTCTATTGAGATGAAACCCGTAGATAGGCCTACATCGGATTCTTTACTATATCAGGAAAGATCTGACAGCCGAGATGACATAAAATAAGACGGCAAAAATCCAACGTTAGCAATGCGGGGGACGATATTCCCATAGTCGTGAAACTCTCGGATTAGAAGTCTAGGGGTAGGTTTCAATAGCGAGGGGGCGATTCAGGGGGGTAGAAGGGGGTTACGAGAGAGGTTTAGGAGAAATGGAGGCATGTTATATTTCTGGGGCATCGATCGGAGGTCCTCTTAGTGTACCCCCTACCGCAACCACCTCATCCCCCCCTGAACCCCCCTCGACCATTTAAACCACGCGGACGACCTGTGACGTCACGATTTTCACCCCCCCCCTTCAACAACCCCCTTTTCACGACTCACAATAAGTGGAAAAGCAGTCAACGTTGCCAATATCCTAGCGCGCAACCAGCACAAATGAATCCTCATTCTTTCAATGATTACACTACATAAATGAACCTATCTAACTGGTATCTCATTAGTACTGTACCAGTATTGTCAAACAATAAAATTCGAACATCAAATGGATGACCTATTACATTTATTACCATCACCTACCACTATAGTTGGCTAAGGTTTCTTCATTTTAAAAATTGCAGCTTATTGCAATGTTTGAAGTAAATAACAAACATTATAATTTGTTCAATCATTTACAAAGAATACAGAAGATGTGATATGCTTATGCCCTATTCCAAATTAAACAAAAGTCCAACAGCAGGTAGGCCCTACATGTCATACAATAATGTCAATAATGCTCAACAACTAACAACACCCCAACCACAATAATTCATCCATTATAATTATAAACATGACTGTATGGTGAATAGCTTGGTGAAATTTGAACATCACACCCAACAAAAGAAAAGAAGATGAATAGATTTTGAAGTCTGATGGGATTCAACTTTAAACTTCAGCTAAAACTTGGATAATTTGCTTTGAAAGAGTTTAAGGATGTCAAGAAAATAAGTAACATGTTCTCAATCATTTTCTTTTCCATTCCGTGCATTAAACTTGCCTTAACAAAAGAAATATCAAACTATAAAATGAGAACAAAAAATCCATTAATAAAATTCGATGGCACACTTTTGCCATTGGGAAGAACTGCTGAGCTAGCCACTTCAATTGAAATTTTAGAAATATTGCCTATTCAATCCAGGTTATTACGCCAAGACGATAGAATGACCATCTATAGTCATATTCCATGATACTGTGAAAATCAACAGGTTAGCTAAGATCAATGGCTTGAAAAGAATAGACAGACGTCAATATTTGGAGTTGATTTTTGATAACCATATTTTGGGTTGGGTTGATAACCATATACAATAGAAGTAATATTCTGTAAATCATATTGTTTAAAACGTTTTGAGTGAAGAGTAATTTAATAACAAAATATTATCACACACGGCGATCATGAAGATAAATTGAAACAGAACAACCATGAAGAGACTATTTAAAATACAGTGATTACTTTTTGATCCCCACCATTATAAATTACGATTTAGTTATCCCGAATATTTGAAAAATACAGTATTTTGGAAAAGTCTCACACTACAATTGATGATGATGATAATTTATTCTATTTAATTAGAATTAGACCTTGCAAATTACTTAAAAATGAATTTCGATGAACAGGGCAGATTAGGTGATTGTTAATTAATAATGGAACATCCCGATAAGCACCACTCATTAGCCTGCTCTCTAATTGGTAATTAGATTATTGATTCAATTTTCAAGCTCCAATAATATTCCACCAATTAAGAGGTAAAAAGCTGCTGAAGGTAGCCTTGCTTGATAATTCAATAATCTAATTGTACAATTTGATAGAGCTAAATGAACAAATTGCATGATGAATGTTGTTGAAAGGATACTTTTCCTACTCAAAGAAAATTGATAGACGTAATATTTTATTATTGATGAGCATAATATGAAAATTCTAGTGTAGCTTTATAAAAAATGCTATGAATTACATTAGTTATTCCATTCTATCAGTAGCCTAAGTTGTATTGCAGTAGAACAATAAGAATATTGAAAATTGAAGATGATTTCGTATTCTGGCGTATAAAAAGCAGTTTTTCGTTAAAGGAGTATGAAAATATCTATTCTATGAGTGTAAAATTGGCAATGATTCGTTCAAGAAAAAACAAGCGATTCCTTGATGGACTACAGATTAGATAAAAATAATAATCAAACAGCCTCAAAGTCAACCCTTTCATTAAAAACTTCAAGTTTTCTCTTCAATATTTCATATATTTTTCCAATTTTGTGAATTATTACAGCACTAATCATGCTGTGAATTTAATTGAGTTTGATGTGAGCATGTGGAAATACCAAATTGAAGATCTGTTGAGAATCATTCGTTCTCCTTAGCGTGATTCATGATAAATATGTCAAGGCTAACAAATATTGTGTCTATTTAGCCTCACTTTCTGAAGGTGAAAAGTAAGTGTAAAAATGATTTATGGTATGAAATTTTCATCATGATAGATACCTGTACTACAGGTAACTGTAAGTACAGGTAAAGTCAGTACAGGTAGCTGAACTAAAGCTCTCGCCCAAGAAGTACTAATTCTTATAACTACTATAGTACCTAGTACAGTAGTTATATTCAAAGATTTTAACTTATAGGCCAACCATGGAATTGTTTCAACCATTGTCTTTATAGGCTACCTACCTTAAAACTGTCAAATATAGAATACGGTACCCGTTAGACAGGAAAAGAAGGACATATTCTATCCAGACTTATGCATTTATTACAAAGTAATGCTATTCATGGCTATTGATTTTCCTCAAGATTGACAGGTCTAAATTTTAATAAAAAATAACCCCGGGACCCAGTTAAGTTTTCTCGGGTCAATGCACTATAATATTGAAGACCAAAATTTGTTGTCTGTTTTTCAAGAAATAGATGATGAATAAAGATAGCCAATGGAGGAATCATCTCAGAGAGATGATTTAGAGATTTTTTAATATTAGATTACCAAAAATTAATCCAATTTTATCGAGTAATATTCCTAGGGTAGGAATAAGTTTTTCATTTTGTAACATTTTTTTAAAAGACGCCAAGAGGAATATTTTATACCTCTACGTATTTCACTACGATAGAAGGCCCTGCTAGATTCCTTTAGAGAAGATCTTCAGATACCGTACGATATAGAGATGAACTAGCCAAAAACCTATGCCACCAGTAAAACTTGAGATGAGCCTATTTTGGTATGAGTATTTTTTGTTAACAACTTATTGATAATTTTACAAAAATCGAGACTGACTTGATATATGTTTTTTTATGAGTATTTATTCATATTCATGAAAGTTTGGGTTCGACAAATAACAAACTCAAGTCAAGTTATAGCTGGTGCTGGTGACAAAAAGAAAGGCTTTTTCGTCTCTGTGTCTTGTGTGCTCCAACAACTGATGTAAGCAAATAGTAAGCTAAGCATGAATAGACCAGCTGACTAGAGTATAAAGTTAGAAATTTACTGCTGGCTGACTCAGAGGGTAAACTGGAAAGTACAAGAAAAGACTATTTATATCGACGTCTTATAGGATTGTCTTTGATACAACAAACGAAAGCGTCTCAATTTTTACACCAGCTTCATTTAAGTTTTAATTCCTTCAGTAAAAAAGGGGCGATCAGTCGCAAAATCATCAGCATATATAATATGGACACATGAATTTATAGAAATAAAGACTGCTTAGTATAGCCTATTTTTTAAAGCCTAGATTGAAATTTGGATCTAAAATGCAAACGTGTAGCTAAAAAGTAACCCAATATTTAGATTTTCATTCCTTGAATGAATCATTCTTATGAATCAGATAAACTTTTCTCATTTAGAACAAACCATACAGGTAGGTTTCACGATAATTCCTGTAAGATTCTGATCATGATGGTACTTGAAACTACTGCACCTCTTTACGTTGATTTCTTGTCAACATAAGACTAGTTTTATTATTAACAGGACTTTAAGTAGAAAAATTACAAAAACAAAGAACGACACTTATTCAAATAGTGAGAATCATTAGTTAAACCTGATTCATAGAGGGCTCGGGGCTGGTAATCTTCACGTGATTTACCTGATTCCTGACAAAGATAAGACTGATTGAAATAGATGAGTATGAAAGACGAAGATTGTGAAACATTTAATAACCTAATGGTTACATATTGTAAATATTTTATACTCACAATCTAAATGTTTCTTTTTTGGTCCTATCAGTTCTTCTGTGGTTGCTTTACAAACTGATTTGGCTAATCCTTGGCCGGCGATACTGTGCCTAGCTGCCAAAAGTCTATCTGTCATAGTTTGCCCCGCCATTTTTGCACTTTATATTTTGCTGACTACTTTACAATTAAAACATTTGATCTACCGCACAGACATGTAAAACAATAACCGCTGTAAAAAATTCACACTGAAAATATTGACACTCATCAACACATAGCGGAGATAAGATGGCGACTGAGTGAGAACCAGTCCAGTCTCCAACTCTCCACTCCAGTAGAGAACCAGACGTGAACTTGAATCCCGTACAATCGTTTTGACAGGTCATGAGCACTACATCACCAAAAGAGAATCCAATTCATCGCAGTTTGTTCTTTTCTGTTTCGAAAATATGAATAAAATTTCAATAACTATGATTTTTGTATAATTAATATCATTTTATCAATGGTTATTGTCTTATTGAATTTGAAGACGTTATCAATAAGACTCAAACTTGACTATGTAGTACCGTATACGTCACTAAGCCGGGAAGATTTAAATCTCAATTCGGTGATTGCTTTGGACTTATCCGTTTAATATAAATAAACTGATAATAAGCAATGAATTTTAATAACTTATCCAATATATTTCAAGGTATTGCAACAGTGATTAGTGATTATTTATTTCAAGTGATAAACTCCCTAAAATGCGATCAACTAAATGGACTGAGGTTTGTTAATTCCACCGCACATCGCAGACTGAACTATGATTTTTGTTATTTGAAAGTCTTTTATTTCAATAACTTATTTATCATGATTTACACATTCACTGTAGGCCAAGGAGGTTGAACCTCCTTGCTGTAGGCCTACACAATATGATTTTTCTGATAATTAAAATATTAATAATAGTGTGTTCTAGATGCAAATGGTATAATGAAATAGGTGATATTGAACCGGTCAAAGACATAGAAATAGAAAACAGCAATAATTAAGGAAGGATTTTTCCTAGTGCTTAAAGGTTTCAATAATACGATGATAGTAGGTATATTAAGTTATTATCTGTTTTAGGCATTGATTTCTCGATATTCAAGTTGAAATATTTAACCTATACTTTCATGTTCAACGGGGTACGGTATCTCACATGGGCTTAGTTCTGGGTCCTGTCCTGTTTATGATTGCCATCAATAATGATCTTGTCCTGGAGCTGGAGGGCAGGGCACTGAAGTTTGTGGATGACACCACCATCATCTCTACAAGGCTGAACTCAACTTTGGCATAACAGGAGGCGGAAAACCTGTAAATGGAGGCTGGAATCAAATAAATTGCTTCTGAATGTAGACAAACCCCAAAGGCTGATATAATATGTTCTCTCTTGATCGCAACCAGGATGGCAGTGTGTACATAGACCATGGGTTTGCCATTAACAAGCTGGGAACATAACGTCGAGAGTACCTGCAAAAGACTGCTGGCTAGTCACCTATCTACTGAGGACCTAGCACAGATGGTGAGCAGGCATTACTTGCTGTTTAGATATCAAACCCTTTTTTATAGCATGTAGCATACTCCGCTATATGGTCTGCTGCTCTGGGATCATGCTTCAGCCAGTAAGCTTAATGTAAGTTTCTAATTGCTGCATAAGAGGGCAGTTTGAGTCGTTACATTGTAAGAAATAGAACCGACATTGATCTCCAGCAGCACCGGCTCACAAAATTAAGCAGGTCGCCAGCCTACTCTGGGGCCCGACTCTTCTGCCAAAGCCAACACATGACTATGGTGCCTTTGCCAGGGACCTAAAAAACTAATTAACCATGAGGCCCTACTATACTTTGATAGAGTACATAGATGACCACATGTACCAGCACCGAAGACCGTGAATCCCCATCGATTGGGAAGAAATCTGACGACTCCCATGTCAACAACCATGGAGAGGACTATGACAAGAAGTAAGTAACAATAAGTGCGCACTGCACAGGCACTCTACGTTTACATGTGTGCTGTAGGCCTACTTGAGCGTGAATCTTGGAGAATTCAGTACAAGGAGGTCAAGGAGTAACTTCCACAGTCTGATTACAAGACACAGGTTTCTTCTGACAAAAGGACAAGCGACGCTTTTCCTACCTTTTCCCTGCGAATCTTCAATAAGCTGCCAAAAGAAGTGAATAATTTGAGGCTCTCTGCATTTCAAATTCATTTGACTTAAGAGTTCGCTAGTGGATCGCCCATTCTATTCTATTCGGAAGTTCTTCGAGAATGAATTAGTAGGACTTGCATGACTGCACTGCTATCTTGAAGGTAATTCATTAGTTTTGTAATACTAATATGTGTAAGTTAAGTTATATTTAAAAAATCAACGACGCAACCTATCCGGCTCTGCTTAGGGCTTATCTTTTTATAGAGCCTTAGCTCTGCTGGCAAGAAGGAGTTAATAATTCAGGTACGGTAATTCACTTAATATCTATATACAAGAGTCTACATTATTTGAACACAAAAAAAACTTGATACAATTAATGCGGGCATACACAGCCAAACACGAATACAATAAAAACATTTTAATAAAAAAATACATTGCCAAAGTGATAATTAATAACTATATGTAGCTAAGTTCGTAAACTATTTTCTTTTTCCGAGTATTATAGTTTATTTGATAAGATTCAATAATTTTTACAAAAAGCGACAAATATAAATTTGAAGAAAATACAATACAGGCACAGCTGCCTCACAATAGCTTATAAAATGAACAATGATAATTCATGTCAATTTTTATATGAGGTACCGGTACACACTATAATATCATCAATTTAAAAATATGACTTATTTCAATTATTAACATTATTATTCGATCATAAAATTCTTCTTTACAAAAGCGTTCAACTTCAATACATGAATCTGCTCCGAGTTTAAAGAAAAATTGAAGTCTCTACTATTGAATAGTTGAAATATTTCAAGATAAACCCCATTAAGAACAAGTACTGAGTAATTTATGAGAGTCGAATAGTAAGAAGATGAAGATAGATACATACAATGAAACAGGCTATAAGTTATACTGGAGATAGTAGTAATATTATTGCAGTTGGATTTTGAGAGAGTAATGAGTTGAACCATGTTTTTGTTTATCCAAAGGTTTTCAAATCATACATTATAAAATATTGTCATGGAAAAAGCAGCTTATTCAAAATTTTCAAGTTTTACACTGTAGTATGAATAAAGTAGTCTCAACTCATTTTCACAATAAAAAGTCATCTTTGTTTTTCAGTATCATAATGGAAAAAACAGTTTAGGCCTATTCTGAAAATGAAATAATTATCAAACCAAAAACTCAAATGAAAAATGAATATGTATTTTGCAAGAATTTAGACCACTCTCAATCAATTATAAAATTAATAAGTTATAATAGTGTTTGAAAAACTAGATTTGATGAATACAACTTTAATATGATTCAATTTTCACGAATATTGTAATATTGGTGATTGGGTTACTATTAAAACCATGACAAATGCTCCAATGTTATTCATAATAGAGTCACTTTTTAATTTTTAGGTTCCACCTCATCAAAATGTATGGTTGAAAACTGGTCACCTATTCAAGAGCAGTCCATTCAATTATAATGTAGGTTGAACTTATTTCAGAATTTCAATATCCAGCCTAGAAAACTTTGCTGTTGTAAATTCTATTTGGGGAACATAGATCTTTCTTATTTCTACGCATACAAAATACAATAGTAAGTTGATGAAAAACAATAAAATATTTAAGCTGAGAATATTTTATGTTAAAAACTAATTAATTGAAACCAATTTTATGATAAAAAAAGTTTATTGCACTATTTCAAAGTTGAATTGTTGGGAAATGAATACCAACAATTGGTATAGTCTGTACAAGCAAAGGAGGCATTCTGGCAATGGGAAAATGACTCCAGATCGGTCAATATCGGTTCAAAAATTATAAATTTGGTTTCAAATTGTAGGAAACATTCTGATCTAAACTTTGAGAATTTATTATTTTTGAAACCAATATTTACCGAGCTGGAGTCAATTTCCCATCATGCCAGAATGTCTTCTTTGCTTGGACACTTGGACAGTCTATATTATTTATTTGTAATGTAATATCGTGTCGGCTACATAGTATCTTAATTATTATTATTATTTTACCGTGCATCAAACACAGGATACAGTATTCCTAAAAAATATTTCCTGACACCCCTTCACTTATGGGTACCCGAAGTTATTGAATACTTTTAGAGAAACTCAAACTATATTTTACCCTAAGTAGACTGAGCTGGTTGTAGTAACAATACGATATCACCAAGTTTGTTTACATAAACACAGGAATCTATCAAAGTACTGATATTTCTACAAAGATTCTACCAAAATGCTGCAATAATAGAAATTATAGATGTTTTCAGAAACCAAAATGTTTTAATACATTAAAAGAAATAGATGTTCTTGGGAAATAAGAAAGTGTCAACTGAATTGTAATTGACAACAATTGAAAAATATTAAGTTCAAATATTATCAAAAGTATTGTTTGATTGAATATATTCATTCATTAATTCATTCAATTACCACGTTATCAACTAAATTCAATTAATCTTGATCAGAAATAATTTGAAGAATGTAAAGTTTTTCAGTAGCTTAGTTGATTCCCCTAGTAATAGAATTACTTTAGAATAAAATCTCTATTAATATTATTGAAGTTATCTTTCCAGAAATATGCAAGAACTACCTTTCATCTAATTATTACAGCATTTTGTCATACGCTTCTTGTCTGCTGTAATGTAAACCGAATCAGTAATTGTAATCTTCTTTTATCTATGATTGTAATCTAATAACCTCTTATATACATGCTATACATCCTCTATGTATTATACAAGCTATAATTCATAAATCTTGGTTGAGTTTATTACGTTTATATTACTGAACATAATTATCTTATAGGACTAGAAATAGCTGTGGTGATGATGAGCCGATTTATAATTAGAAAAAGAGGAAATAAAACTCAATTTCAGGGAAATGTACGGTTTTAACAGCTAAGTTACATTCTTAATGGCTACTCGGTATAATGTTTTAAAAACTAAATAATTGTTTCTAGTGTTGATCTCTGATACAATAAAAATCTAGGAAAAAATTTCATTGAATAAAATTTTAGAATAAAAACGCACAATAGATTGCTAATCATGTGATGCACACCTGAATAATGAGTGAGATCAAAGCGATTTGAACAATAAAAAAAAATGCAATGATGCACTCAATAGTATTTCACACATGATTGACGGTTCATTCTTGGCATTTCTGTCCAAAGCTTAGTACAAAAATTATGTCAAACTTATCACGTTGCACTGTGTTCGTCGATAAAAATGCACAGATGTAGAAAATTGTCAGGGTAGCTGAGATGCTCGCTCATCCATTGCAGAGGTGTCTCCCTTGGAGGCTCAACGCCATGGATTACTACTCTCACTACAACAGAAAGTATATCAGTTTTGTTTTTTTCTGATTTTATTACAATCGAAATTTTTTAGAGAAAAATTCAATCGTACTCGTAAAACTTTATACTGATATTATATAGTAAACTTTATATTAAACTTTTATACTAATAGTACCAAGGGAGAATAATTTCAAGCCTACATCTATTGAAAAAATTCCCGATTATAGTAATAGTGCCACCACCCATTCGAAAAACCGTTGCAGCAGGAATAGAACTGAAAAAGCAAATCAGTGACCCAAGGGGCAATCATCCTCTGTTTCACCATCAGCCAATAGCAATAACTATTGGTTCAAGCAAGAAAACTTGCTTGAGGGGGATTTTGCATTGTTCTGGTCTTGACGACTTCAGGCTGTGTAAAGGGGGTCTTAGACGAGACGTGTACATGTCGCTTTTACGTCGTTTTACTAGTTACTTGTATAGTTAGGCCAAAATTTCTAGGCACCTGATAGCTGAGTGCTATAGTTGTACCAAGAACAGAAGAGCCTCTTGCAAGATGGCGGAGGGAAGTGAGAGTCTAACTACGCATGCGCAGAACTTAGAATTCCAGGGTAAAATCACTTAAGCCAACCTACCGTTTTTACACTAATCGTAATCATATTGATTTCACAAATGAAAATATTTATTTTTTTATTTAATTATTGACATGTGATAGCACAAATCATAACATAATTATGTTCTGAGACAGAAAGAATAGTCTAATCCTGTACTACTTCTTCCTAAATTTGGTTGTACTAGAACAATTTTAATTTCGACTACTGGCAGCAGTGAATGGCAGCCATGTTGCCAAAAGCTCTTCTGTGCTTGACACAACATTATCAACTTCATTAAACACATCAACTGCTGCTCTAATACACTGTTTTATGTGACATTAGTTACCTAATGTTTTGAGAACAGTTCCCGCACTATGTCCCTCGCCTGGGTCAGCTGGTTCTGGCTGATGCTAAGAAATTTTGGCCCAACTTTACAAATGACTAGTAAAAGCGACGTTTACACGTCTCGTCCAAGACCCGCTTAACTGTCTAACACAAGTCACGTTCATTCAAACGAAAATCAAGAAACATTGAAGAATATGAAATTTATAAATAATAAAAAGGAAAAGATACAGATGTTCTCAAAGCCACTACCTACTTGTATTCTTATATTCTTGACAATACTTCCATGGAAATACTTCAAGGCAGAAACCGCCCCATCCTCAGATAGACTGATGCTTGATTAGGCTACATAAGGAAATGACACATCATATAGGCTACATAATTTATATATTTAAATAGGTTGTTATAGGTTGTATATCATTTAAATATTTGTTTCTTATGTACCCTATTCAAGCATCAGTCTAGCTGAGAATAGGGCAGATTTTGCCTTGGAACCATGGTACTATTGTAAAAAGTATTCAAATACAAGTAGTGTTCTTGACAAAATCTGAGTCTTTTTTTCTCAACTATCTACTTAATCCGACGTCTTTTAAATCAAGTCAACAAGTCGACCTCATTAAGAGTGTAATAATTATTTGAAAAAAATCCACTTATATAACTATTATTTCATCAATATGATGTTCAAAACAATCTACTTTTTTCTGAGGTGTGAATTTTTTGAGCAATTTATCCTATTCAGTTAAATATCTATGCCAATTTACCTTTTTCGTGTTCAGTCGGATAGACCTCTTCTAGAAAGTGTTGCAGCGTTTTCCGTCTGCCGTCTTCTGTAACAGGCTTCACTAGTTTCTGTCGAACCGGGTGTTCGCCGTGGTAGCATCTGAATGGAATGTATTTGAAAGATTCATCGCTTGTGGGACCCATCTCCATCAATTTGCGATTTACAGCCCAGAACTGATCGAACTTATCTGTGAAGAAAGAAAAATGCAACCTTCATTAGAAAGCAAAGCATCTAAAACTGTGTGTGCATGGTTTAATCATTTGAAATCAAGAAGATACACAGAAAGATATAGTTAGATAATTTGAAATCAACAAGATACACAAGATGATAAAGTTCGCGCAAGCTGAGAAGAATAAATAAATTTATTTCCACATTCTCATTGCATATTGACAACAAATAAACTATCAAACTAAATTTTTGCTTACAATCATTTTATATAATAATAACAATCATAATAGTCTAGTATAATATAAGGTAAACTAGGTAGGGTAAGGTAAGGTAAGCTAGTATGAGAATAAAAAAACCGAGAGAAAAAAAATGTGTGAGAGGGAGAGGATGAAAAACGAAATCGAGAATAATTAAGAGAGATAGAAAGGGAAAATTTCAAAAAGTGAGGACATTGACACAGAGAGGTTGTATGGAACAGAGAGAAAGAGACAAAGAAATCTAGCATGAGAGAGTGAATGACAAATCCACCGATAGGCTTCTTTGTATTTAAAAATTATCTAGATAAGAATGACATATTTCAAATATTTTACTTTCACACCCTTGTTATGGGATGAAAAGAATAAAGTATTTTAGTTAATATATTATGGGGATAAAAACTCTCCCTTGAACAATAATTTCAAGTTAGATAATGAATAAAATGTAATGCTGGTATTTTCACAAATTTCAAATGAAATAGGCGTATTATTTATTTGAATACATACAGGATATACAGCTTCATTCAAATCCAAATAATATACCAGAACATGGATATTAGCACGCACAGATCTGGATTAGTTTTTAAAGCAGGCAACTAATTATTATTTACGATTATATTTTTGGGTATACCGTTCTGTAGTCCTAGCCAAAGTTGATTGTGATCCTTCCGCTGCATACTAGAGACTACAAGACTCCTATGTTTCAGTACATCTGCTTCTTTCAAACAGGACATGAAGTACATCTCAACAACTTCCCTGCAAACATTATTAAGATATTCATTATTGAAACACTGATTATAGATCTAAACAAGGACTTGAACTGGGTTTAGGAAGAAATTCATAAGATTAAGAAGAATTTAAATTCATAAATTTAAGAAGAATTACTTGATGAGGAGATTGAACTCAGAGGAAATTATTTATCCTATGAGGTTGAATAGTGAGAGTATACAAATTATATTTGAGAAGTAAACATTAATTTGAAAAATTAATGCAGGTTATATATTGTAGGCCTACAATGATACAGGTACAGGAATAAGGGTACTACATCAAGGCAAACTTAGAGCAAGGCAAACATAAAGGAAATACACTTTCAATTTCAATAGAAGAAGATATTGGACAAATTGAGTATTCGTAAAAATTACTGCAGTAATTCAGAGAAGGCTCCAATTTATTGTACCGTAGGCTAACTCAAAACACCCTGTTAGTTAATCTGTAACAAAGTTTTGATTTTATTTTCAGAAATATTTGTTATTATTGAAGAATTTTTAGAAGTGCATTAGAAACCATAAAATATGTTACACATTGTAAAACTGATGCAATTGATTAGACACACTAAAATGTGAGAAGTAATGTTCTCTACAAAGTTTCAGCTAGACACATTCTGTCCAAGTGAAGAAGGCATTCTGGCAAGATGGGAAAACGACTCCAGCTCGATCAATATTGGTTTATGAATTTGGTCTCAAATTGTATAAAACATTCTGTTCTACGATTAGAAACTAAATTTATAATTTTTGATCAAATATTGGCTCAATATGGAGTCATTTTCCCATCATGCCATCATGTCTTCTTTGCTTGGACAGACTATAGCTATGAGAATTAGAATTACACACCTATTGGAACAATGAAGTAATTCAGATTCAGGAAACTTATCAAAATGAACAGTGACCGCCCAGGGTAGTTCGATGTCAGCCTTGTTTAAATCGTACAGTAAACCTATAGGATAATGCCTGAAACAGAAACAATAAAGATAATTAAATATTTATAAAGTGATTGTGTGTCGTATCAAGTAACCTAAAATATTATTTGTGAATACATTTGTCAAATAACTCGTATTTATCAACACAATATTATATGACATGTATTAGATAATAATAATATTATTACAGTCATATATGACATATTTCGATACTATTGATGTTAATTTTGACAGTAGGCTATGCTACTGTATCTAGTGTGTTCAATTATGATAGAATAAAATGGATTATACATAACAGTTATGTAATACATCACTCTATAGTTATTTGTTTATCGATCATAATCAGTAGATTTGACAACACACTCATCTACAAGATATACCTCCGGAAAGGCTAGAATATAGAATTGAGAAGGAATACCAGATGTGAAAAATGAATGAATTAAGAAAAACAGTCAAACAGTACCAAGAATTAAAAATGAGATGAGACAATCTATAACACGAATTCAATGTGTTATCAGACAATTTAAAACAAAAATTTAGAAGAAAATGGTCTATAACGATAACAAATGACCTCTATAAATATTTCAAATTATTATGATTGTTTTTCATAGTACATAGGTGTAAAATACATAAGTACATAGGTGGGTGAAAAAGAATGATGGCTCACCATTTTAATGCTAGTCCATTATAATCGAGCCACATCTCAGAATCTTGTTTATCTTGATGAATATAGCGTAAAAAATGTTTTCTAACCTGGAAATTGACACGCAAAATTTTAAAATTAATTATTTAATCTCTTGCTCTTATGCATAGTTTATTCATGCAGGAAATTTAGTAAAAAATTATGATAGACTGTCTATACTCTTAAGCAAAATATCACTATACAGTAATTACAAATTCAATAAAACATCAAGTCTCAAGTAATATCTGATTAGGTAACATTTATACAAATAGGTTTGTTTATGATGCTATCATAGAGGAAGTAGCTTCAGAATGATAAAGAATACAAGGTCAGACAAAAAAAATTATCATACTAATTGTTTAAAAATAAAAATTTCATTCTTCAACAATATCATTGTCTATTATAAACTAATATTATTATTAATAATACTATCATGGTGGCTCGTTGAAGAAGGTGGTAACGCGCCGGTCTGATAACCAAGTGGACCCGGGTTCGAGTTCTCGACCGGGGAGCAAGTCTTTGACCACAGCACAATCACATCCACATGAGTACGGCCACCCCATCTTTCGGAGGAGACGATAAGCCATCGTTATTGACTACCTAAACCTAAACAGTACTCGTAACTCGTCATCCATCTCATTGGCCATGTAAAAGCCTATTATAGGGTCTAATAACGTTATAGTTCATCAGAGGTGTATTTGGAATGGGTGTTTTTCAATAGATAAAGCTTTTACAGTGAATCATCAAACTAAAACAGATTGATTGATTCATTTTTTCTTATGAAAGAAATTACAATTTTAAAAGGTGAAAACTATAATAAATGTTACATCGACAAATCAAAATAAAGAATTATAGGCTAATAGAAATAATAATCATTTAGGCTAATGCCTCAATCCCGAATTCCCTTGAGTAGGCTACTTGGCTTGACTTACACCAAAAACTAAACCTTATAAATTAGTCCATTGAATTGAAGGGGTTTCTCTCGAGGCTCGAGCTGATCATAATATTTTACAATTTAAGATCAATTTTGTTGATTGATAGCCATACAGATACAGCCTAAATAATAATACTTAGTCTACTTCATGTCATGCTGCAAAACATCATGGTTTCAGTGAGTTGTTATGGCAGACCTATTTAAAATAAAATCAAATGTAGAGAACATATTTCAGTAGGCTATCTATGATTCATTATTCAATTGGAGTATTGGAGATGGCAAAGCTAGGAGATGACAACACGAAAATATCTCGTGATCAACATGCATTTGAATTAAATGATAATGCAACTAGTGACAAATCAAAAAATGAAATTGATGCCAATAAATTAATAAACGCGGCTTTTTCGGCTGAGCAAAAGAATACAAACACTTTTTCAAGTAGAATGGATCTATGTGATTTGACGAATGAAAATGGAGATGATGAAAATACAAACTGGAAAATTGTAACTAAAGGAAAAAATGGAAATTCAAGAAAAAACACCTCATCTACTAACAATAATAATACACAAATAAATAGAGCAGATGGCAAGGACAAAAGTGAAATGAACTATGCCAGGGCTGCTAAAACAAACATGTCGAAATCAAATAAAAAAATCATTGTAGGATCTAGCAATCTAAAAGATAAATTAGGACCTAAATCTATGCTGGTGGGAGAGAAGAAGGCGTGGTTTCATCTGGGCAAAGTAAAGAAGGGAACAACCGAGGAGAACGTAAAAAATTTCATGTCTTTGTCATTTCCAGGTCAAAATATCGTGGTTGAAAAGTTAGATAGCAAGAGTGATACCTATTGTAGTTTCAAGCTGGGTGTGGAATACGACAAGAGGATTAATGGATAGTACAAAATGGCCAAGATCTATCACCTTGAGACGTTTTTTATTCAAAAGGTTTCAGGGGGGGTACTGAAGTAGACTTGGAAGATCAGGAGAATGTTCTGAGAAATCTGGACATAGAACAGAATTTCATATTTTTGAATGTCCAATGTCTTAGAACGAAATCAGATGTTCTTAAAATTTTCATAGAGGACATTGACCCCAGAATTTTATGTGTATCCGAGCACTGGCTGAGAGAGGGGGAGGCTGATTTTTATGGGAATATTGGTGGACTGGATCTGGCTAGCATCTATTCAAGGTGCATCCACAGAAACGGTGGAACAGCAATTTTCTTGAAGAGAGGCATCAAGTATTTGGAGCTGGATGTTCGGAGTCACTGTGTGGAGCTATCAATGGAGCTAGTGGCAATCAAACTAATTGAACAGTCGATCATTGTGGTCTCCATTTACCGTTCTCCGAATGGTGATTTTGAGCAATTCATAAAGCTTCTAGAGGATCTCCTGATTTCACTCGCAGAAGATCAGGATTCTAGGTTGATAATTGGTGGTGATTTCAATATTCATCTGGAGGCCCCATCCAGGGAGAGAGATGTGTTCACAAACCTTCTTCGAGGACACGGGCTCTTTATTGCGAATCAGCTTCCAACAAGAGGATCTGCATGCTTGGACACTGTTGCCACAAACTTTGACTCCTGGGAGCGCACGGTTGAAGTCATTGACCCCATGGTGTCTGACCACTCTGCGGTGGTTCTGTCATTGAAACAGAGTATGAGGAGTGAGCCCACACCAACATGGCACTCAGATTACAGCTTTAGCAGCAGACCAGTAAGAGATGAACTCATACCTCTTTTATGCAACAAGCTAAGTAGCATAGACTGGGATGTAGTGCTTAATCTGACAAGACCTGAACTTGCTTTTGACATGTTGATTGCTGGGTACATGAGTGTCTTCAACTCAGTTTTTCCAAAAGCAACAAGGAAAACCCCCAGAGGTATGAGTAGTTCCCATTCTTTTCCAAGAGATAGATCATGGTTCACTGAAGATTTAGCTGATCAAAAAAACTTGGTGACACTACTACACTATTGTTACAAGTCAGCAGTGATCCCAGAAGAGAAAGTGGATAAGTATGGACAATATTTGAAACAAAACAAACTGTACAGACAAATGGTGAGACAAGAAAAAAGAGTGCATAATACACGCACCATTGTAAATGCTTCAAATAATTGTAGAGCTGCCTGGGAGGTGATTAACAAGCATCGTCCAAAAAAACCAAGAGTGAAATCCAATATTAGCCCAGACAATTTCAATAACTTTTTTGGGAGTTCTGTTGAGGAAGTATTGACTGGAATGGCTGCAGCAGACACTGACCCATTGGAGAATGTTACCAACATGGCTCATAAGATGGATGTATGGGAGGAAATAAACACTGACAGAGTCAAATGTATTGTCAGGAGCCTGAAGAGCTCAAAAACGCAGGACATATTTGGCCTATCAACATTTGTGTTGAAAGACACCATTGATCTTATTGCAGAGCCAATGGCTGCAGCAGTCAATCATTGCTTCAGGTTGGGAGTCTTCCCTGACACATTGAAACTAGCAAGGACGCTGCCAATCCACAAGAAAGGAAACACAGAACTTCCATCAAACTTCAGACCTATTTCCATAGTACCTACAATGTCCAAAGTTATTGAAACAGAGATGAAGCGGCAACTAACAAACTTTTTTGAAGGGAACAACCTCCTCAACCAGGCTCAACATGGTTTTAGAAGTGGTCGTTCAACTGCTAGTGCACTCATGGCCCTGACGGAGAGAATACAGTCAGCTTTTGAGCATAGAGATTCGCTTTCAATTGCACTTTGCGACCTGAGCAAAGCGTTCGACTGTGTGCCTCATGGTATACTTGTCAAAAAGCTGGAGAAGTATGGCGTACAGGGAACAGTGCTGAACACACTAAGAAGCTACCTGGAAAATAGAAGGCAAGTGGTCTCACTTGAGGGAGCCTCATCAGGCATTAGAAATGTGGATCATGGTGTGCCACAGGGCTCGGTGTTAGGTCCCCTGCTTTTCATCCTGCTTATGAACAACTTTCCAAACAACGAGAGCTCTATACTCTTTGCAGATGATACCACATTGACAGCTAGAGGTAAAACTGTGGAAGAAGCAGCAGATGGATCAGTTCTCCAGCTAGATGCTGCCAGGACCTGGTTTGCAGCAAACAGGCTGATGCTAAACAATGAGAAAACCAACTTTCTGGTCTGTTCCCTGAAGAGGACAACAGTGGAAGCAGAGCCTGTAAGGTTTCTGGGCTTCTGGATAGATAGCAGGTTACAATCGAGCTACCATGTGACAGAAGTCTGCAAGAGATTGTCCAGGGTGATATACCTGCTCAGGAAGCTGAGACATATTGTCTGTAGGGACTACCTGTTATCAGCTTACCATTCCCTGTTCCACAGTCACATTGGATATGGACTACTGTTGTGGGGACATGCACCCTCTTGTCATGATGTGCTACTACTACAAAAGAAGGCAGTCAGAATCATCTCTTTTGCGGGTCATAGAGATCATTGTAGACCAATCTTCAGGGAACTGAAAATCCTAACCATATACAGTCAGTATGTCCTGTCCTCCTTGATCTATGTCAGGGACAATCAGCATAAGTTGGTGAGAAGAAACGAAATTCACAGCCACAACACTCGCCATGCTGCCAATCTGGAAGTTCCTCGCAGCCGGTTGACCAGCACGCAGAGGAGTTTTCCATCAGCTGCAATTGGGTTTTACAACAGACTGCCAATTGAAGTGAGAAATGCACCTCGCACAAGATTCTGCTCTCTCATCAGACAGGCATTGATAGACAAACCAATTTATTCATTGACTGAGCTGGCTGAGGAGCCACAATTTGAAAAAAACCTTTGACACAGTCTGTCTGGTAACCCCAGTCAAGGACAACGACATCAAGTATCAAGTAAGCTATAAAACTACAAAACAATTACATAATATGAATATTTGATTAATTTGGACAACTAGCCAAGATTTTAGACAGGAATAATTTCAGAAAATTAAAGATATCAGAGAATGCAGGCATAAATCTGAGCATGTGGGATGTAATTTCGTAACGTCAACAAAAAAGTGAAAGTAGTCTAGGATATATTATAGTACTGTAGTTGTTTATTCAAATATGAGATTGATAAAGAATGAATAATCCAACACAAACCTTATCAGTGACTATTGGAAAATAGCTCAATCTAGGCACCATCAGGTAATACGGTTCAGGGGATTGTAAATCAATTACTTCTTCAGAATTCAATTGAAAAGAAACAGGGAGCTTTCCCTCCCAAATTTCACGTAAAACTTCCCGATCATTGGCCATTTCTTACTAAATTTGAATAACACTAAATAATGGTAACTAAAAGGTTAGTTCTCATCCAGTTCCCCAAGCACACCGCACATTTTTTTGTTAAAAGAAACTAATAATAAGAAAATTTCTCGTCATTTTCTTCACCAAAAACACAAGGAGAATACATTCTGTCAAAAGAAAATAATTAAATTCAACAGACTGATTTAAAAAATTAATAATAATGTATTTTATGACAGCTGATTTTCAGCATGCCCGTCAGCCGTCACAAGCTCACAAGAGTCACAACACAAAGAAATCATATGGTAATGATGCTGATTCCCAATCCTTGTTCCTTTTTCTGTTCCGGGTTTCAAACATTGATGCACAAATGGCGCGAGATTCAATTTTCAAGAAACGTAATAAAATTTATTGTCCGATATATGCTCAAATTAAAATCTCTCTAATTTCAAACGAATGTGTTTAAATTGATGATTTTATTTGGTGCTAATAGAAATCAAGGAATATTTTGGACCAGGAAAAATACGTTTTATATTTTTGCATGTTATAACGTTACAACCAAAACAATTCAAATAGATCTCAAAATATTGATAAATGAACCAAATCAAAATCTTCAATTTATTGTTAAAAACATTGAACATTGTTATAAAAACTGAATAAATATCTATTTATATTGATTTACTTTCAGACATAGATTCTCTTAGCAGATGACTCCATATAGGGCCTACCGGAATTGACTGCTAGAGGACGAAGTAGGCCTACCCTATACAGAGTGTTTCAGGAGGAATGTACAATACTTCTCAGGCTGATTCTTTAAACCAAGTAGACAAAAAAGTTCCATGGGGCCAACCCCCAAAAACGCTTTGTTACCGAGATAACAATGGCGGAAAATTGAGATTTTACCAAAATAATAAATTTTTTAATTTTTTAGAGGCTTTAGTGAGGTTCTAAAATAATCAATTCTTATGTAAAATTAGCTGAGAAATTTAATGAAACCAGTTCCAAGTTTGTAACTTGGTTACAATAGTTTGTAACGATATTGAGATAATTGGAAAAATATGCTAAAAAATGCCATTTTTCAACAATAAAGCTTAACCCTAGGGTTATAACTGGATGAGCAATCATAAAATTGTATTTTTCATTAATGGAAGTTGAAGAGAGTCGGATTCTAAAGAAAAAGTTTAATGGCGGCGATTGTGTAAATCTTACCCAAATCTCAGAAATAACGATAAAAAATCGCAAAATTGCTACTCAACACAAATTTATCACTTGTGCTATCTTTCATAAATTTTGCGATTTTTGATCACTATTTCTGAGGTTTGGGTAGGATTTACACAATCGCCGCCCGCCGCCGTTTAACTTTTTCTTTAGAATCCTACTGTCTTCAACTTCCATTAATGAAAAATACAATTTTATGATTCCTTATCCAGTTATAACCCTTATTGTTGAAAAAATGGCGTTTTTTAGCATATTTTTCCAATTGTCTCAATAATCTGTTGAAGTTACAAACTTTTGGAACTGGTTTCATTAAATTTCTCAGCTAATTTTTCATAGGATTTGATTATTTTAGAACCTCACTAAAGCCTCTAAAAAATTAGAAAAATTAATCTTTTTTGTAAAATCTCAATTTTCCGCCATTGTTATCTCGGTAACAAAGCGTTTTTGGGGGTTGGTCCCAACTTTTTTGTCTACTTGGTGTAAGGAATCAGCCTGAGAAGTATTGCACATTCCTCCTGAAACACTCTGTATACCTCCTCTACAGCAGTAAATAGTAATTCACTGTACATACAGTATACTTCAGAAAAGTCAGTTGAACAACGCTGAATAGCAATTGCAAAGGCCTGGTTCACATCAATTGGGATCGATCTGAATAAGGAGAAAACCAACTTTAGATCCGTACGGTACCGTGCCTGTGAAGCTTCTTGGTTTCTGGATGGACAACAGTTTGTTTCTTCCAGGAAGCTATATATTTACGAGACTTATTGTCTGCAGAGAATGCCTTTTGTGGGTAGGCGTAGGCCTATATACAAGAAATCAAGAATACTCTTATTCTGGGGCGTATCACTCTCTGTTCTACAGTCACATCATGTATGGACTTTTGTTATGGAACCATGCACGTGTACCTTATTGTCATAGCATACATGCTATGAAACATGCTGCAAAAGAAAGCAATCATAGCTCTCATTTTAATCAGATCATATAAGAGTATAAGACCTCTGCATTCACTGCAGGAGTGAAATGAGGAGCCTCTCCTCCTCCTCCTCGCTACACCTCAACTACTTCTCCAGAACACACATTATTATAACCATACTATAAAATAATGGTATTAATAAAGAACACGACTCTGCCTGACTGAAAACCCCAGTCCTTGGCAACGACCTCAAAAATCAAGTATTTTCGAGGACCAACATGGGTTTTATTGACAAAATCACGGAGTAATAAAAGTAATAAGCTTACCGCAGTAGACCTATCGGTAATACAGGAGAACTAAGTCACAAATTTACATTCAGATAATAGGCTATCAAAATATTCTGTAAAGCAATAGAATATAAGTTAGCCCCGAAATATATTTCTTGATTTGATTTCTACTATAATGTATTATTTAGTTCTACTTTCCCTATTTTATTCATATGATGACCAAGTCGTGTGTGCATTTCGTAC
Organism: Sogatella furcifera; assembly: GCA_017141385.1. Lineage (NCBI taxonomy): Eukaryota > Metazoa > Arthropoda > Insecta > Hemiptera > Delphacidae > Sogatella > Sogatella furcifera. The sequence goes on along the minus strand of CM029552.1, from coordinate 25,368,193 downwards.
GAACATCGCCTTACATATTTTATTATTTGGACATTGAACATATAAGTTACTATTATTTTTTCTCAGGGCTACTGTATTTATCAAAATGTTGAATTTATGAAAAAGGGTACCTACTTTGATTTTCATTAATTTAACATTTTGATGATAAATGATTTTTATTGCCTTTAAGCCATTAAATACAGCAATTGGTTCGTCAAAGTTAAGTAATGTAAGGTAAACTATGAATAACACGATTCAATTTTGAAATCATTTTGTTTTCATATTTGAGGCAGTTTCCAATTCATAAGTTATCTGTAAGGCAACGTATAATTATACATCTGGACGAATCACCGACCACCATTGTGATTTTTATCACAATTTCCTCTTTCATTATAGTTCTCACAAGATGTTTTGCATATTACTCAATGCCATATCTCTCTCACTAAAATATGTTCCTATGTACCGTATACTATTTGTTCCTCCCATTATAATATTCCAATCATTGCTTGACTGATAACTATCATCTGAACTAAGAAAAGTATTTGAATTTTTGTTAAATGCAGCCCCAGAAGAAATGTAGGCTGAGCACTTGTAAGAAGGTGACAAGCGTTGAAGGAATATACTAACTGGAATAAGTATACTAACTTATACCTAGTTGTAATAATACACAGTATACTATTGAACATTTCTACGATATAATATATTATAATAGAATAATTACTTTTTATTTTAAGCACAGTAGGTACCGTACTTGATTATTACAAATAGATTTATTAAAAATACATTGGGATTTATCACCGAGTGGGGGATAAATCCACTCAAGCAAGGTAATTACTAAATAAATACGGTATGTTTAGATGATCTGAGGAACATTTTTGATACAAGACGATGTCAAAACTACAAGATAAACATTTTGAGGAATTGTGCATTAGATTTTATGGAATGAAATAACCCTAAGAGTGGGTGGTAGTGGACGGCAAACTGCCGAACAGCAAAATCAAGCCCCATAAGAACAATGTAATTTTTATCAATCTCTTGGAGCAGATAGAGCCTCTATTTATGGACAGAATTACACGTTCTTTATATCATTGGAAAGAGAATTTAATTCTCCAGGGGCGTTACTTTTTCGATTATTAGTTTAGTTTAGTAATTATCACATAATTAATTAACTATAAAAGTATTAAACTCTACTTATTGAAATAAACTAAAAATCGAAAAAGTAAAAAGTAACGACTCTGGAGAATTTAATTCTCTTTCCAATGAGATAAAGAAGTGGAATTCTGTCCATAAATAGAGGCTCTATCTACTCCAAGAAATTGATAAAAATTATATTGTTCTTATGGGGCTTGATTTTGCCGTTCGGCAGTTTGCAGTCCACTACCACCCACTCTTAAGGTTATTTCATTCCATAAAATCTGGTCGATTCTGAAGAAAACATTGGACCTACAGCAGACCAGGAAGAAATAATGAAGATTAAAGAACAAAATTGCAGGTAAATAAACATTTTATTAGAAAAATAAAAATAACCATTATTTATAAAATCAACAACTGAATTTTCAATTAAATTGAAATGTAGAACTATAAAAACACAAATCTAATCACACAGCTCATCAAACAAACTAAGAAAGTCTCAACTGAATTTCTAATCATTGTAATGAATAGTGAATTTGAATCGTGTAGACATAGTGCTTTCACTTTCAATTGAAACAACTGAAAAATTTAACAATATAATTTAATATTCAACAAGTTGAAGTGTTGTACACGTTATTATTTATAACCCACACCGACTTATACAATGATTTTACAATCATCCTACCTAAAAGTAGTGATACTACTTATACGTACAGTAAACATTCTAATGTGAGGCTTTTTGGTTAAAATACCTCAAAGTTCTACCGTATCTTCTATAAGTTAAATAGGTAGTTGACGTGCAAGATATACCTACTTTTTTACGTTTTTCACAAACTTCATATGATAATTAGTAATATAGATGCGGTATCAAATAATATCTTACATTGTATGCTATTAAATACAATTCAATCTCCAAGAGAAAATTTGGTCAAGTAATACTGTAGAACAACTCAATTCAATATGAAATTCGTAACAATGCACAAACAAATGCTAGATATTTGATACCAATTTAAATGGTAAAGTGACCCCTCAAAGATCCTTAGACAAAGATTCACTAATACTAGAGTGATTAGTGTGTTCTGGCAAAGAACATTGAGTGGTTTCCTCAATGTTCATTGGTTCTGGCCTGGCCATTGAGATGAATAAATACAAATCGGATAAATGAGCAGAGATTATTGCATGAAAATGATTATGATGATTAATGATTTATGTGATCAACTTTCCTTATCATCCAGAATGCCATTTTCCAATATTACTTGAAAAAAGTTTCTATCTCTAAATTTCTAAAATCTCTATTGGTATACAGTACAGTTATAATATTGTTATTCAAATATAGGCACAGTACAGCAGAACACAATAAAAAATATTGTTTACTAGTATTCATTGATTAATAATAATTTTATTTATTGTAACAAAATTGGTAGATAGACTGTTTCAATAAATTTCAGTGAGATGAATTCCTCAGAATCGGTTATAGTTTGGACAGTTGGTATGAAGATAATATTCCAGGATTATCTGGAAAAAATGAAAAAAGTTATGTCAATACTTATTAACCTAATTCAAAAAATATTACAATCCAATCATAAAATTGCGATCAAACAAAGAAAGAAAATTCAACTCAAAGACTTGACATTTCTGAAGTTTTCATAAAATTCCATTGCTGACAAGACTGGTGAATTCTTATTTGCATGAATGATTGGAGTTAAAATGAATTGGACTTAATTAAATAAATAAAATAACATTTTTATTTTCTATTCATATTCATAATTCTTATCAATTTTTCGAAGTCGATGAATTCTTGAATGCTAAACACTTATAGTTACACACACAAAACACATTGTGTATTAATAAATGGATCATTGAATATTTAAATCGATATTATTAAAGCCAATCCAACCGTTGCTCATGACATGTAGCCTTAGCCCCGTTCCATATAACACGATTTTTGGATGTCCGGTTTTTTGTTTACTTTAAAATTTTGCTAGATTTAACAGAACTCTGCAAACACATTATGTGTCTGCACACATCATATATTTGCCAAGCTTAATTCAATCTATTATGAAGAAAACAAAGAACCGGATGTCCAAAAATTTTGGGATCTGGAATAAAACGGGGACTGAGGAATATGACAGAATAAAGTTCGTGCAAGCTGAGATGGTATGCCGTTACAATGTAAAGTGTATTGTAACAACATGTATTCTCAGCTTGTACAAAACATTCCAAACTTTGACAAAGCACAGCCAAATGCGTTTCATTGAAACCAACCTTTGATAATGCACAACCAATCTACTAGTCGCATAGAGGAGTATCTCTAATAGAGGCGTTCATCGACCCATTCGATTTTCTTAGCAGTCACGTGACTTTTCTTCAATTTCTTGCCGTTGTTGAGGCGTTCAGCGAATTTGGCCGCCACCGGGTCGGAGCCGACTGTCAGCACAGCATTCACATTATCGCCTTCACAGTAATAGGCCACAAATTTCAAATTCGGCACGTCGCCAACAATAACAACATCATCGAATCGCCCGCCGACTCCTGAAACATTAGGAAAACATGTTTAAAATTACAACCCTGTAGCAAGATGAGAAAATGACTCCAGCTCGGCCAATATTGGTTCAAAAATTATTGATTTGGTCTCAATCGTAGGAAATATTCTGATATACTATTTGATTAGATTCGCGGGAGTGAACTCCGTGTGGCCTGCCCAATTTAATAACATGGAAAACGAATTTTTTAACTTCGCTACCGCCGCGGGAACGAGCTTGGTGTGTCCTGCGCTTTAGGCCGGGCGTATGCTGGGACGCACCCATGCATGCACACGCAAGCCATCCAACCATAGGTCTTGTTATTAACGCTAAATGACAAGACAAGAGCTGTGATTGGCTGGCTTGCGTGTGCGTGAATGCGTGCGTTCCAGTAAACGCCCGGTCATAAGACTGCTTCCGGATGGGTGAACAAGTACAGCCTTGTCGAGCAAAGAAGACATTCCTTCAAAATTGAACAGCTGCCAGCAGTGAAATAAAGATAGTCCCACTCTTAGAATCTGCCTCTCAAGACATCACACCAGCGTATGTTGGCTAATATGATTTTACACTAAAATTTTCAGAGCTGCTCATGCGTAGTTAAATTCTCGCTTCAATCGGCTATTTTTAAGGTGTTACTTTGCTCGACAAGACTATATAAGACAAGGTGGCACTTTCCCCTTGAGGGTCTCTGCACTAAGAAACATTCAACAAATGTTTTCAATATTTTTTTAATAAATTACACTCACCGGCGTAGCGGAAGCTGAGCCCGAAAAGAACAGTCCAGAAGAAAGGCACAGATTTCAAAGGCGTTGCTGCTCCGACCATATTGTGCGCTGCTATGAAGCCATGATAGTGGGCAAGTTGCCAATGGCCTATGCTCATGTTCCTGTCGTTGGCAACCATGACTGGAGCAAACGCAATATCCCCACCAGCGTAAATACCTTTCACATTGGTCTCTAGGAACTGTAAAAAGCAAATAAAATCGTCATTCAAAGAGAAAATATCATTGGAGAATATTATTGAGAATACAATGAGAATTACTTATTATTGAAATACATACAATGAAAAATCTTCATATTCTTCTGAGGACCCGCTTCAATATTGTACTCAGTCGAATTATACTAATTACTGTACATTGCATTCAGGCAATGTACAGTCAAGGAATCTAGGAATGATAAATGAAAAGACAAGATGAGATGATAAATGAAAGACAACATCTTGTCTTTTCATTTATTATGGATAACCACCACAATATCACCTTCACAACTACTCAAAGAGTGAGTCAAGGAATGGATAGTGAAGGGAACCAATATAATTTTTCTAAATTTGAATATTTAACTGGAACCCATACAACTAACATACAATTATAAAAGTAATTGAAAACTCAATATTGTAATAGGATTACTTTAAACTTGATATCTGTCTTGCAAAGTTATTCATATCCTAGACATGAATGTTTGCTTCCTTATACTGGAGCATAACTTAAATATAGATTGTTCGTGAAAATTGAAGTGTTTCTGGTTTAATGTTGTTGTACTCTCAATTGTACATTATTGAGTAAATTAAAAAATAAATGAACAGCCATTATTATTTCTACTGTGTATGTATCGCTTGCACCCTTCTTTGGGAGATTGGCTGTCGTTAGTAAAGACAGTCAGTCGTTTCCTGTCTCTGGAGGAATAGTAATTGTTGCATTACACTCTAAACGATCAGCTGGATGTTATTCAGAGGTGTTCTGCGCCGTCGATTGGTTGCGGAGACTGGCTTATTATGGTTGAGAGGATCAACGTGCTTAACCACACGTTACCTCTATCCTGGTTGATGATTATTTACTTGCTGGATGGTTTGTCCGGGCGGGAAGGGAATTCTGGCGGGGTCGGGGTGGCTTCGGCTTGGTCAGTGTTGGTTCGGGGACTGTGAGTTCTGATTGAGAATTTATGGCTTTTGGGCCGGTATTGGCCGGGCTGGAGCCGATTTTCCGTCTTGCCGGGGTGTCTTCTTTGCTTGGACGGGCTGTATAGTGAAGTGAATATGAAACTGGCAACCAGCGGGTAGGCCTAGGCCCTTCATAGGCTGTTGAACCATTGAGACAGACAGACAGACATTGTAATGGCATGTCTTCTCGGCTATGCCCGAACTATACCTCATAAAATCATCTGTTCAATTCAAAGTTATTTTATTGGATTAAAACATTTGTTCGTGTACTCTCCAATCCATCGAAAATAATAATTTCTACTATAGTAAATAATTCACCTTGTCAACTGGTACTGATCCATCCATATTCATAAGTATCTCGCCACCCTTCAAGAACTCGGTATTGAACTCCGAGCCGATTCCAAGTACACAGAGATCTGCCTTTAGTTCTTTGCCATCTGCTAGTGTGACTGAGGAGACATTGTTCTCGCTGTCACCGTTGTACGATTTCACGGATGTTTTCATGGCGAACTTTACTCCTTTCTCTTCAAACAGCTGAGTGATGCGTTGCCCAACCTCCTTGCCGAGAATGTTCTCAAACGGCACCGAAGATGTTCCCACCACTGTCACCGATTTCACTTTGGAAACACAGAAGCTGGCTGTTTCCATACCTTCACAAAATCAAACAACATGAAAAATTAATATGACTCAGTCTAAATCAAAATCAAACTTTATTAATGTTTAAAAAAGTATTAAGATTAGAAATTTCAACAAAAATACAGAACCCAAATTACCTGCAAGGAAAAATCATGTGCATAGGCAAGTGTTGCTAATATAAATTAATAAAACAAATTTAATAATTGAATAACAAAACAAAAATAATGGAGTAATGTATTTCTGAGAAAACAGAAAGCAAATGAAAAGAGTGAAAGAAGAAAAAGGTGGAAGAAGTAAGAGAAGAAAGCAATGGAAAACATACTACTTTATTAAAAAAGAAAGACAAGAATCATTCAAAATACTGGATAACATACTCAGATCATTAAACCTATTAGGACTTAAAACTAAAAAGACTGATTTAGGAAAACGATTTATTAATAAAAACAGAAAAATATTTATTGATAAAAAACTAAAACCTTATGGTGCTTCTATCATGAGAATAGGGGAAGGAAGGAATAACTTATTAATTTGGCAGATGTAAGAAAAAAATGCTTCTTACTGAAAATTAATTCAAGTGAGTGAGGATTCGTCTAGTTGCACAAGAATGCCAGTACAGTAATTGAATTTGATCACCTTGAAAAGAAGTCATTGCATTGACTACAAATTCTTACTGTTAGATAACTTGATGAATTTAGAAAATTCAATTGGTAATACAAATTACTAAGTGTTGAGATGATTAAATCTATTCTATAATTTTGATTACATAAATCGATAGGATAATTTCAATTGGATTTAAATTTATGAGAATTTTGTATTCACCGAAAAAAACAGAATCAACATTTTTGTCAGATTTTCAAATTACTGTATTTCCACTTAGTGTGAATACAGAGTGACACAAAAACGGGAACTTATGAAGTAACACGTACGAGAATAAAGGAAATGTAAGCATTAGTTTTATAGTTTTATTGCTGAAAATGTGAAGTAGAATAGTTGCCATTTATATTTGTAACAAGAAAAATGCCAATTTTTGTACATAATGTCCTTGAGATGACGACCATTCAAACGTATGTATAGATTCCTGGAAGCGAACAGTGAGATTCTGCATGGCAAGTTGAACCACTGCAATGCGAATCTCAGCGATTTCTTAGTGAATCCTTGATTACAACTCAATAACTATTATTTTTGAGCGTGGAGCGTATGCTTTACTTTGTAAATGGCCCTACAAGAAAAAGTTGAACACAGAGCTGCGACATTCCATTCTTACATGGTTATCTCACTGCTCAAATCTCACTGTTCGCTTCCAGGAATGTATACGTTTGAATGGTCGTCATCTCAAAGACATTGTCCATGGATATTGGCATTTTTCTGTTAGAACTATTAATGGCAACTATTCTAATTCACATTTTCAGCAATAAAACTAATGATTACATTTCATTTATTCACGTACGTGTTACTTCAAAAGTTCTGGTTTTTCTGTGTCACTCTGTAGTTCTTCGATTTATAAGATCTAATGCTTTGGAGACTACCGACTTTATTTGTTTTGAACTTGAATACAAGGGACTAATCAAGATAATACAAGTCTTCCTCTTCATCTACCGAGAGATTGAAGCAGATCAACCAATGTTAATTCAAGAGATTTCAAAACTAGACTATCATTGAGAGCAATGTGTGTGTTATTCAAATCGTATAGCTGACGTCAAAAAGTTAGGCGGTTTCGTCTGATCCTTGTGCTCTCCAACAGCTGATGTTGAAGATTAGAGTTGTCATTTAGCTATGCCTAGATGCTGTTTTCAAAATCAAAAGAGGCAATAGATGCGTTACATCAGCTGTTAATCAGGTTGTAGTTAGTAGCTGTAGGTTGTAGGTTGTGGGCTACATCACATACAAGAGACAGACGAAACCACCCAACATCTAAGAGTCAGCTAAACTTTTATTTTCAAATAATATTAATAATCTTACCGATGAAAGATGATCCACAAACCACAACGTGTGAATCACGGCGTAATTTCGATGCGATGTTCTTTGCATCATCGATGTTTCTAATTGTAAAAATATTACCCAAATTGCTTCCAGGCATCTTTATTACTCTTCCCCTGAAAAAATGTGGAAAATTGATAAGCTACACTCATCATGAATAGCCTAATTAGGAAACTGATGAACAATAATATAATTGGATGAGGAAGTTTGTATTCGCATGAAAGATTCACCATGCAGAATATCACTATCACGTATTGAGCCATCCCCAAACACAGGTAAAGAGGGAAAAATCTAAAGAGGGATGCACTGTGGATTGGTATACATTTTTAGGGTTTTTTATAAATGTGAAAATGAATTATTGTGAAATAAACAAATTATTATTATTATTATTCGAGGGATTCATTTCATCCACATATCTATTGAGTTAAGCTTCGTGTCCTTTTATTTCATGAATCCGGTTTGTATAATTTTTGAAGGAATGAATTGAATTGAGTGATATCTCACTCTCAGAACTTGTGGTATAGTTAGCGCAAGTGAGAAGACAAACTATTACAATTCACTTTAAATTTTAACAGCATGTCTTCTCAGCTTATGCGAACTACACTTCAAGTTCTGAGAGTGAGATATTACTCAATTCAATTAATTCCTTTAACTATGTTGCTGTTAAACTAATTTATTTTTAAATTAGTCTCCCATTCTCTGCACTGAATCTATATTATTTTGATCTCTGGGTTCCATTGAATGGATTTCTTGTACAATGGAATTTTATAGAGTTTAATGATGCTAAATGTAGGTTTTGTGAGTTCAAAGTTTAATGAACTCGATGGATTTTTATAGATTTCAATGGACTACATTCAAGTTCAATTTACTTAAATGGAGTCTAATGAATTTCAATGTAGTTTAATGGTTTTCAAAGGAGTTTGATAGATTTTAATAAATTGAATCTTGATCCTTACCTAGCACCAGTAGCGATAAACAGCTTGCTGTAGTTGAGTTTGGTAGTGTCGTTGAGTATGACCACCCTATCGTCTGAGATCACCTTGACGGCATACTTGTCCTTCATCACTTCAATATCCTTCTCCTTGTAGAAATCCTTAGACCGCAACTGAATCTGCTTGATATCCACATTGAACGCCTTGCTGAGTTTGATACGATCGTAGGGCAGGTAGTTCTCCTTGGAGACCATCACCACACGCCCTGGGAATCCCAGCTGACGAAGGGTTTCTGCACAGTTATTTCCTGCAGCTCCTGCTCCGATTATTACAAAAGTTGAATCTTGAGTGAAACCTTTAGGGGGTTTCGCTGAGCAAGATATTCTCGGACGTTTGTTGGTTTTCAAAAGTTGTTTATTGGCGGATATCTTCACCCCACCACCAGCAACCACCTCAACATTAAACTTTGGCAAACAATCCAGACCGGGGAAGTCTTCAATGTCCCCGGTTTCCAAACTGAAACAAGCGCCATGCCACGGACAACGTACACGTCCCTTGCCTAGGGCGCCGTTAACCAGGGGCGCCCCGTAGTGAGTGCACTTGTTGCCCAATGCATAAAGCCGCCCATCCTGTTTCACCAACAGTACTTGGTCGCCTTCTTTGCCGAATTCGAATACCTTCATCCTGGAAAAAGCAGTTACGTTGAAAATAAAATAATTGGGAATAAAGCACTTGGGAAAAACTGATGGGAAAAATTAAAAGGAGATTACCAATAAAATATAATAAGGCCTATTAACAATCAACTCACATTAAATATCAAAATATTGGATATTTTGAAAACCCACAATAAAGTTCGATTCCATTTGATCTTTGAGATAGTAAACATTTAATCACGTAGCATACAAACAAGCATAGTAAACAAGACTGCTTTTTATGAATAGATTATGATTATCGATTCAATTTTCATTGCCAGAAAATATATAATAGAAACAATTTGAAAACTATAAAAAATAATATATTAAAATGAAATCATGACGGATTTTACAAGCGTAAATAGAAAAACTCAGAATCATAGGGAACTCACCTTTGCTAGGTGAGAGCAAATAAAATTAAGTCGGTGAGTGTTAATTATTTGTTACGAATATCAGTATCAGTTCTAAATCAATATTCTTGTGCCGTTTTTTCACTAAATCGACATTATATTCCTTGTATTATTGAGCTGGCTATGAATTTATTAACTAGAGCAATATTATTCTCAGTACAATTTCCAACAAAAGGCAGTTATTTCAACGTTTATTTCTCTATCTGAGTGGGAAAGCTAGCAAAACGCTGATTTATTAATGGTGCATAATAGTAGTTTATGCAACGGTTGTATAATGAGAGCCTTTAACGCACGAGTGAGATGTAAGTTAGAGCACGAGCAGCGAGCGAAGCGAGCGTAAGCGAGTGCTCTAAATATCTCATCGAGTGCGTTAAAGGCTGAATACAACCGTTGCATACACTATTTTATCTACAGGGTGTTCCGAAAATAAGACACTTTCAATGAAACAATCTACAAGATTTGTTTTTGTGAGTAGGCTACCTCAGGTCTTATCACAGAAGTAAATGTGCGTATTTGAAATTTAAAATTTGAATTTTAAATTTTAAATATTAAATATTAAATATTAAATTTTAAATTTTAAATTTTAAATTTTAAATTTTAAATTTTAAATTTTAAATTTTAAATTTTAAATTTTAAATTTTAAATTTTAAATTTTAAATTTTAAATTTTAAATTTTAAATTTTAAATTTTAAATTTTAAATTTTAAATTTTAAATTTTAAATTTTAAATTTTAAATTTTAAATTTTAAATTTTAAATTTTAAATTTTAAATTTTAAATTTTAAATTTTAAATTTTAAATTTTAAATTTTAAATTTTAAATTTTAAATTTTAAATTTTAAATTGTGAATAAAATGGTGCCTGATTTGTCAGGATTCAATGATAAATAACTGAGATATGACGATTTCAATTTCAACTTTTCACATTCAATATGGTAGGAAAAATTTAATGTGAAATATGGGCACAAAGTACCTTTGCTGCACTCGAGAAACTATTCTTGCCTGCGGCTTGTGCGTGAACTGTTTCTCTTGATGAAGCAAAATCACACTTTGCGCACTGATACACAAATAGCTATTGAACTCACTCACATCCAGTTATCAATTCAAATCTATAGTAGCCTACATGAGAAGGCTAAATGCAGTATTCAATAGATAATCTTGAAACCAATGAATAGATAGAATTATTATTCTGCAAAATTAAAAATTGACTCAAATTTGGGCAAGGAGGCAAATGAAACAGGCTACATTTGTTTTTCAACTTAAATCTTAAATAAGTGTGAATATTAAATCTTAAATCAATTTAGTGTGAATTTAGTGTAAGTTCAAACAAACAAAAACAGTCTAGTAGCCTAGTAAGTTATAGCCTACCGTAGGCCTCTATTCATACTACAATACTACTCTACTCATGTTACAATTTAGTTTCTTTTTACATCCGAAATAGACTAATTATCTTTAAAAATATAGGCCCAAATTAACAATAAAAACGTTCTACATACCGTATATAGCTAATTTGCCTTCTGGAGTTGGAAGAATTTCATTCTCAATGTCATCCTTTGAGACAAGTTATTAAGCAATTTATAATAGAAGTTAAGATATTATAAACTTGAAGATATATTAAACTTTAGACTATTCAAATACGTAAACTGAAATATTGATGAACAGATATCGGCAAGATGAAGTATTATCACTTGTCAAAGTTTTTAGGTTAGAAGATTCGACCGTTGTTGTTTATCAGGCATCAGCCCGTTGCGAAATGGTCAAATGGAACACGTAATGAATTCTGGAACAGTGTCATAAAGTGACAACTGTATCATAATGAGAGTTTTTCGATACAGTCCTAAAATTCCGTTTTGAAATGATAGCCATTTCGATTTAGATTTTAATACTGAAACAGGAACTTTTTGATACGCCCGTAGATAAATGGATTTTAGAAACTGCTGAAGCTCCGTTGGAAATAATTTTATCAGTGGCTACTGTCTGACGATGATTAAATTTGATATAGTTTATTTTACTTATGTCTTCATCTTTATTGTCAAATTTCTCATGGGAACGACAGTCCCCCTTTTCTCCCTCTCTTTGCTTACCTCCTTGCCTTGTCCAGTAGTGTGAGAATTAAAATTTGAATTGTAAGGAATTATTGTACTGGACTTCACTTGTGATTTGGAAGTCGTAGAGGCAAGTCGTGGGTCGCTTATTAGCTTAAAATGTGAATCAAGAAGGTTTAACAGTTTTGGTTTAAATTCGAAATGTGATTAATTAGTTAATTAATTAGCTTGATTAATTAGCAAGCGAGACAGTTCTCTATAATATTTTTTTTTCTATGTAAATATTAATTACGACCATTATTCTTTGCAACGACTTGCACAGTTTTATTTTTTTTCAATAGTAAAGTTTATTAAGATCCTGATGTGAATTTTTTGGATAACCGCTGTTTACAGGTAAATTATATTATTGTATTATTCTATCGTAACCACTTGGAGTTTGTAATGTGAACTTCAAACTTGAAGTAATTATCAAGGAAAGAAATATTATCTAAATAATCAAGAATATAAATTGAGAAGTTTTGAAGTTGAAAATATAAAATGAATAACGTAGATATTATTGTTGTTTTCAGTTTGATTAGAGTAATGTTACAAGATTTATAGGAACTGATCGGATGAAATTCATAATGAAATATTATACAGCTTTCTAACGATACTCAATCTGGATAAGAAGTTGCTAGCAGTAATTAAAAGATTTTTATTTAAATAGTAAAATAGATTTTCAAACAGTAAAATTCGAAGATTCTAAATCAAATGTTAATTTCTAAATTTCTTTTTGGAAAATTCCAAACCCAGTAGTAAATAACATTTGGAATTTTCAGCGGTTCATGTTTTGGAGTACAACTTTGGGGATAACCTTTGGAGTTCCACTTTCAAATTCATATTTGGAGTTCAACTGGTCCAATTGTCATCTGCTTGTACGCAAACCGTACACCTTGGGTTTGGTGAAGAGGACTACCAAGATGTACCGAAAGTCGAAGTGGGCAGTGATACATCAATCGAGGTACCGTACTTGGAAAATATTACCAGTGATAAGTTCGCGTGAAAATGTGATCGATCACTAAGCCTTCGTAAATCAAAATTGAATAATAATGGCCAATTGAACGTTTTTCTTTAAACATTTAGTTTGACTCAAGGATATCCTAATTGTTATGTTGCAATACATTTGTATTTGAAGTGTTTTTCTTTATTATTTTGGTTGTAATCAATAATGCGAAATATAAGTGCAAGTCGTTAGCTAAATTTGTCTTTTAATGTTTATTCCGTTTTCCAAGCTGCCCAAATATTATGAGTATATAAAATTTTCTCTTTTCGATCTTATTTAAGTTTGTGCTACTTCTAAATTCTTCTTTCAAAATTCAATGTAGCACATTCTTAATTAACTATTACGACAATCACAAAAGTGGTGAAACTTAAAATAATATCATTAATGCTATTGAGTTTTTGACTCCTATTTTGCCTAGCTTGAGATAGGTTTCCTGTTTTTTCTGCATTGATTTCTTAGAGCGTGTACACACGAACGAAATCCGGACGATTTTCAGATTATGAGATCCAACACTTTCACATTATAGTCTATCCAAGTAAAGAAGACATTCTGGCAAGATAGGAAAATGACTTCAGCTCTGTCAATATTTGTTTAAAAATTGAAAATTCGGTCTAGAATTGTAGGATATATTGTGATCTATATAATTTGAGACCAAATTTATAATTTTTGAATCAATTTTGCCAGAGCTGGAGTCATTTTCCCATCTTGGCAGAATGTCTTCTTTGCTTGGACGGACTGTACTTGGTTCCATCTCACTAATGTTCTCTCTCAATTGGTACCATTTGCTACCGCCCGCTCTTATGTAACATCATAATAATGATGTTATTGCTGAAAATTATGCCCATCCCGTGAGCATCATTATCAGATACAATCAGCATTAAATATATGAAGTGTGAAATTTGAATTCTGAATGGAGATGAAACTCCTCCGTGACTTTCTCAATGAAGTAAGTTAGTTGAATATAATTTTTATTGAGCAATAAAAAAGTAAATATAGGAAGGCCTATTCAAAAAATATTATCATTCTGATTAATCCTGAAAAGTTGTAGGCCCAATGACTCTTAATATTTTCTTACGAGCTACAATATTTACAAACTACGCATAGTTACTTACTCATTTTCTCTGATATCAGAGCTCTGACACACAACTTCCTCCATGACATTTTCATTTGGACCTGTTGAGAAATGCGTAACATATTTATAATTGAATTTGGAATGATATTATTGAGACAATGAGATTACATTAGGTCTATATACATTATACTTAATATATATTCCCTGCTTTGGAACATTAGCTCATCGTCAGTAAAAATAGTCAGTCGTTCCCCGTCTGTGGAGGAATAGTAATTGTTGCATTACACTCCAACTGATTAATTGGATGTTTTACAGAGGTGTTCTGCCCGTCACTTGGTTATGGAAGCTAGCTTATGGTTGAGAGAATCACCGTGCTAACTACACGTTACTTCTATACTGATTGATGATCATTCACCTCTGCCGTATAGTGGGATGGATATGAAACTGGCAATCAGCCCTTCCATAAGCTTACATTTATAAATATAATATATAGTACATGGATATTGTTAAATAATGCCAAAAATCTGCAGAGAAAGTAAAAAGTTATATTTTTGGTTTGATTGATCGTTTATTGTTTATAATCTGATTATCGTTTATTGTGAAATAAATTATTTATAGAATTATATAATTGGGGAATGCTGAACATGATTCTATCATTATTGGGCACGAGAAAGGAATCTACACTCAACTTCTGTTACAATAGAAGAAAGAAGAGGAAATGAGAATTTTACACATGAATTCTATCGAATAGAATACGAATTGAGAATCAATATTGGTGTCTCGAAGATGGATGCTCCGAATAACGGATTTCTATTAGTCACCTAGTAATAGCACATTGGAAAGCTTAATCAATAGTGGAAAAACAGTTCCTTTTATGACACATCATTTGGAAGTTAGAAGTATACTCACTAATTGATGGAACAACCTTCACGGTACAATAAAAGTGCAATTTAATTTCTAATTTTAATTTTCGTGGTTAAACCTCAACCTTGGATGAGGAAGATACATCCACATTACGAACGCAACAGGAATTTTGAAATAGCGGGAAAACATTCAACTTGTATTTATCTATTCATTTGTCAGAATTTTTGTTAAAAACACAGAATAATGTCCATTGTAAAAGGATAGGACAAACAAGTTCAAGAGATGTAAGATATAAGTAAATGTGGCAAGCACTATTATTGAAAGATTATTACATTGAAAACGTAAATTATAATATGTACTATATTATAAAATATTAGAAGATACTAAAACAGGCAAATAAAAATCACACTTGCAAAAAACACTTAAAGCAGTGCAATATCTAAACATTATCTGGAAGAGAGCTTTGAATCTTACCTTCTGTTGGATCATTGAACATTGATAATTGTATTTTTTATTCAGTGTTTCAGGAGGAATGTGTAATACACTGCACTTCTCAGGCTGATTCCTCATCCCCAGTTGAGAAAAATTCTCGGTTTGTTACCGAGATACCAAAGGCGAAAAATTAACAATTTACACAAAATATCAATATTTCTAATTTTTAGAAGCTTCATTCAGGTTCTAAAATTACCAATTCCAATGTAAAATTAGATGAGGAATTCAATTGCACACATAGCCTGAGAAGTATTGCATATTCCTCCTGAAAAACTCTGTATATTTGAGTATGGTTTCTAGTAGAATTATGATTAGCCTGTTAAAGTTAATTGGAAAGTAATTAACTGGATGTAGGATGATGAGATTCAATGTGGTGCAAATAAAGATAGTAACTTAATTTTGATGAAAAAGATATGTATTGAATAAGATGATTTTTTTCTATCTAACAACCAAATTCCAATACTTCCAACTTAAATATACTTATACTTCCAATACTTCTAACTAGGTACTAAATAAAAGGAAATATATTAAAATACTTTTTATTACGATCAACTCTTGCGAAAAATATTATAATAATATTAATTTTTAGAAAATTTATAAATAAAAAAATATTCAAATATAAGAAAAATATTGTAGGTGCCCTATATATTTATATTAGAAATCTATTTAAAATTTTCAATTGTTAGTGATGATCAACATACCTGGAGTCTTGGATTCAGCCATCCTTCTGAATAATTGAAGAGAAATCGATTTTCTACTACAGAAACGCTTTACTGACCACCACCTGGGTACACAAAACATTTGTCTTCCTATAGTGCGATGATCTAAGTGATACACTTATATACATAAAAAACTACATGTAAATGGTACATAAAATCATGATTGATTTTACAATATAGGAAATGATTCATAACAATTTATAGAGGTTTTATAGGAAAACGAAAAAAACAATGAAATACACTAAATAAAGGTTCATGAGTTGATTGTAGGCTACATATTATAGTAAGCGGTATATCCGCCTTTCATCTAATAGAATCTCAAATTTTATGAAGTTTATATGAGCTGGTATGAATAATTTTCTGATTCCTCTAAGGATGCTAATAATTAATAAAAATGAATGTTTCCAATATACATATCAATACACAAAATATCCAGCTCGAGACGATAAGCCGTCGGTCCCGACTACTAAAAAGTAGTCGTCATCTATCATCCATATCATTACCCACAAGCCTATGAGCTCATGTGGGCTTCACCCTCATAACAAACCAACAAACATGTGGGCTAATTGGTAAAGGTAGGTATATAGATTATATATAAAGGATTCTATCATGTTCAATATTCTTCAAGACAACAATTATAATGCTAACTTGCTAAGCAATATGCTTTGAAAATGTGAAATACAAGGGACCAAAACCACATGATTGGTATTTGCTAGAAAATAAAAATTAAAACTAACAAAAATGTTAATGTTGACTGCTAACAGCACCAACCAAGAATAATATATTTGTTAACCTTTTTCTTGTCCAGTTAGTTCCCTACCATTAGTTTGAGTATGAATAAGGTATTGCAATTATTATTAAAAGCTAATTAGGCTACAGTAATTCACTTTGATAAGAAGTATGATAGAAATGGAAAATCCTTGTCTAAGATGAATAAAAAATAACTTACATGGTTCTAGGGGTAAAAATTCCAAAATCAAAATTTTTATTTATTTATCCTGTAAGTTAGGCTGTACTATTATTAGGTACCATGGATGAGCTAGAAAAATACCTGAAGGATATCTTGATCTACATATAAATAGAATAATAACTTACTTAATGTTAACGAAGCCTGAAAACAAAAATCAAGACAACTCACAATAATAACAGGCATCCAGTTACACGTTAATAGTCACAAGCCACATACGGCAAATCAAGACAAAGCAAAGGGAGGAGTTGATAGCTGAAAATTTAAAATAAGAGAATATTTTACAAAATTCGCTAAATTCATTCAGTCTAATGAGGAAAACCACTTGCAAATATAGGTCTATTGTTACATTCAATAACAGCTAGAACAGGGCTATACAAAAAAGAAATGTGCTCAATTTTACGATACCTGTAAAATATTGACCGTACCTTCTGTATAATAACTGTACAGTTGGTTCAAATGGTAAAGAATAGAGAACATTACACTACAAAGCAACGCTCCGGTAGCCTGGAAAACCTTGAACTAATTCCTGGAGAACAACTTTCCAATAAGCCTTTGCTTGGAACTTATGACTAATACTGTATCCGCAGTATACAAGTGTAGACTATACCGTAATATAAAAGAGTATTATTCTCGAGGAGTGTTTTCGGTAGATGAAAGGAAAGTGAATGGATAAATTGTCTCAAAATTACTCAATACTAGGCCGGAAAATACCTGACATCACCCGTACAATGAACTGCAAACAGCCAAATGTCAAAAACTACCAAACAAAGATCAGCTGATCGATCAGACCGTTTTTGTTTTTATTTCAGTGTTTACTAACCTACAAAATGTTTATGAGTAATGTTTGTGAGTATTTTCAACTTTCTAAAGAAAACAAAAACCATATTCTTCTTCAATTTCATCATATTATTCATTATTTTTGAAACGTCACTCATAATAATTGAAACTACCGTTTGATAGTGATGTTATCTATTTTAAAATACGCTAGGCTATCCAGAAACAAATTGACATTTTTGTTAATATTCAACTTTTGTAAACTGGTAGTAGGTACATTTATTAATTGATAATGTTATTATTATTAGCAAGCAATTAAATATTTCAATAAATTCTAGTACTTACAGCATCTTAGTAATATTATTGTTTCATACTAAGTGCAAAGTACAAATAATTGATCAATTTTTGAGGTTATACTGATTTGATACTAAGGTCAAGTCAAGTCTGGGTTGAAAAATGATTGGAATCTTAAATAATCTTATACGTACATTTCATAAAATTATCAAGAAAATATGAAGTTGATGATGTTATTCTTTTATTGAAATTATAATATTATGTTATTACTGTGATTATTTTTTATTTTCATACTCCAGCATCCATGTTTCAATTTTGCGTGCCGGTACTTTTCAAATTTTGAAAGATTCAATGCGCTCAGCATTTTTTTATCCATGAATAAGTTACACTGTTTTCATTTATTTCATCTATTTTAATTATCATTGACTTGTTTACCATGTATGCTTTCGGAGACTGCGTACTTCAGATAAAAAAAAAAAATAGCCCTTTACCTACCTACCTACCTTTATACCTAATTCTGCATCCTTTACCCGTAGTACGGAATCGATGGCGTCAATAAACACAAAATACACAATATGTACATACATAAGGCATGTCTAGCAAGATAGCATTTCAGACAAATCATCATTCACATATTCCTGAACACTATAATATGCTTTGTTCTTCAAGTACTTCGATACAACTCCCCCAAAAGCTCTTAGGTCCAACTGTCTCACTCCTGCAGGCAGCCTATTGAAGTATTGCAGTGCTGAACTCCTGAAGCATACCTGCGATCTATGAAGACGTACCGTGGGTATATCAATCAGCTCTCGATGTCTGGTGTTGTATTGATGCACCTCCGTCCGAGTCAACATGTTCTGCTGCTTCTTCTTGACGTACATCAGACAGAGAAAAAGGAAGTGGCCGATCACTGTTTGAATACCAAGTCTAGCAAAAAGGGGCTTGCAATGAGCACAATATTCACTTGCCGTGATGATACGGACAGCCCGTTTTTGCAGCTTCAGTATGTCCACAACCCTTGCTGAGTGACCCCACATGAGTAGGCCGTAGGAAACATGACAGTGGAAGAGCGCATGATACACCATAACAAGGTAGGCCTGAGTCACCTGACCCCTCAGCTTCATCAGCAGGAAGCACATGAGTAGGCCGTAGGAAACATGACAGTGGAAGAGCGCATGATACACCATAACAAGGTAGGCCTGAGTCACCTGACCCCTCAGCTTCATCAGCAGGAAGCAGATTCTGGATAGTCTCGTGGTCACCTGCTGAATGTGGCTGGCCCAGTTGAGTTTACTGTCCAAAACAAAACCCAGTAGCTTAACTGGTTCTTGGTCACCAGGAAGGTTTCTTGACTGGCTGCAGATGATATGCTGGGTCTTGTTTTCATTCAACTGGAAGCGATTTGCCAGGAACCAAGATGTTGAAGACCGCAAATGTTCAGCAGACATCTCCAACACCTGCTGAAGGTCGCGGCCAGATGACAGTAAAGATGTATCATCAGCAAACAGGAGAGTTGATCCGTCACTGTCCAGGTCGTTGATCATAATAATAAAAAGGATTGGCCCCAGAATTGACCCTTGAGCCACACCATGGCCCTCTGGGAGTGGACTGGAATAAGCTCCACCCAGAGATACCACCTGCTGCCTCGTAGCCAGATATCTCCAAGATTGACAGTGCTGAGCCCAAAACACCATAATGGCGCAGTTTCCTGATCAGTATACAATGATCAACACAATCAAATGCCCTACTCAGGTCACACAGTGTCAGCTCCAGGGACTCTCCATCCTCAAATACCAGACCTTGTAGATAGACTTTGCACGACGGTATCACTCAATGTCATCATCATTGCCAAGCTCACATCTATCTTTTAGGGCAAGCATAATTCCCTTGAGTCTGGCAAGGTCATCAGTGTACCACTCAAGATGGCTTTTCATGCAACATGCATTTCTCTTTGGTTGCTAAGTGTGACTAGACTTGACAATTTCCGAAAAAAAGCTGTTAAACTTCTCCCGGAAATGATTGAAAAAAGCACCAAATAGGTCATCAGCATCCTGAAGCACAGCATCCCAGGGGGTGTCGGCCAAGGCATCTTTAAAAAGCATCAGAGCAGCATCATGTATGGGTCTTTTCCTGAAACTGTAATTGGCATGCCAAGAAGGTGGTACATCACTCACTGTGGAAGAGCCACACAGTTGAACAGTTGTTACCAGGGCAGAGTGGTCATCGCCATGAAGCTCAATCACTTGAGTACTGCATATACCTGGCTGAAAACTTACAGTAACGTTGTCTAAGCAGGCAGCTCCCCTGGTGGGCTTGGTACAAGTGATGTACAGGCCATAACATCTCAGGAGATCCATCACATATCCCGCCTTTGCACCTTCCCCAATGAAATTTACATTAAAGTCTCCAGCTATCACAATTTTATACTTGGAGTGTCTATTCAAAAGAACAAGCAAACATTCAAACAAATCACAAAATTACCACTAGGTGAGTGGTACAGAGATACAATAATAATATGGTAAGCAGGCACCATCACAGCCACTACTTCCAAGTCAAGTTCTTTACACAATGCAGTAACATCAATCACTGTGAAATCAATTTCTCTCCGAATATAAAGAGCAGAGCCCCCACATCTGGTCACAGTTCTACAAAAAATTGAAGCAAGTGAAAGATCAGAAATACCGGTAGCCTCCAGTACCGGTATTGTACCGTATCAGCTCAATTAGACTAACCATGAAAAACTATACCTAGGCACTGAAAAATCATTCTAGTCCAGCCTAGAATTATTAATAAATAATAGTTTCAACGGATCAAATAATAGCTTTCCTATTACTGTTATATGAGCGCTGATTAATAATTTTTCATTGTTTCAGGACTTGTCATGCCAGAAATTGATTTACAAAAATTAGAAACAAGAATTGCGGATTCGCTTTTGAAAGGTAAATTTGTAGAAAATAGGCCTACTATAATTTGTTGCATAATGATTCTCAGTTGCTTTTTTGGTGATGGATTCTGAAAATTAATTATTTTAGAATGAGAAGTTGTTAATATTTTTATTTTTATAATTTAATAAGTTTGTTGTCACAAACATGCGGCTAAGTGCTTTTAAGACTAAAATGTGATCAAGGCTCAGGAGGGGTAAAAAGGGTATTTTACCATTTCATTCACAATTCACAAATAAGATTAGGTAACTTATCTCACTTTTAAAGTAGGTAGTTCTTTAATCACTTCACACTTCTTAGTGGTTTAAACTTTTTTAGTTCATAACAATTATTAGTGTTATTCACGTTAAGGCGGGATTTTTTGACCATCACACTTATTTATGCTAAATATTTCTCCAATGAAGATCTCCATTCATATGTGTCAATAGAAAAATATTGGGTTTATTTGGAGGGCTTTAGTCTGTTAGTCGGGTGATTTTGAAATAAGTGTCAAAAATTGATGAAGTTGTTTACAAAAGAAAAAAAAATTGCCATAATAATCTACGTAGAAAGCATTTAAATTGCATTGAACTAATTCAATTTTTGAAAATTACGTCGGCAATATGACGTCCTTCTCTCATCAGGCATTCGTCGTCAAGCCACCTATGAAAACTGTTCCAACATTTGCTGTGGTGATACGTGCAATCTCTCATCGTCGAATGTTTTGCTTCAGTTCATCCAGTGTCATTGGCCGTTGCTCGTAGACTTTACTCAAAGTTTTAAAAAGGTCACAGGTTGACAGATCGGGTGAACTTGTGGGCCATGGAATCGTTCGGTTTTGACAGATTGAACGATTAGGAAAAATGTTATTCAGAATATCCATGTCACCTTGCCGACATTATTATTAAAAAATTGCATTAGTTCAGTGAAATATAAATGCTTTTCTATGTAGATTATTATGGCATTAATCATTTTTTGTTTACAACTTTATCAATTTTTACTTATTTAAAAATCGCCCGATTTGCTGACGAACTCTGTATAAAATTAAATTACAATTAATTGGATCATTAATAAAGATCTTGTGTTATATTTCAGCTCAGGTAACAGATTGCAGACAAATCCTATCATTATCTGATTGCTTTCTTCTCAAGCTTGGAAACATTTGTCTGGCAGATTTGGAGAAGATTAGAACTTTAGCATCTCAATCAATCCAATCTGAGATTATTACTGGTAAGTTAACGAACAACTTCAACTTTATCTCAGTCCCAAAACTTTCTTCAATTGCCCACTGTACTAAAGAGATTAAGAGTTCAAATGTATTGATATGCCTAAGTCACCCTAATATATTTCTCTGGTATTTTGTTTCGTCATTGGATTGGAAAAACTAATAATATTTTTCTTGTCGTTTCAAGTAAATTAATGAAGAATTTTCTATTTGAGATGAAATTTAGTAAAACTTATTTATCTTTTTTCAGTGAATTCGTCACTTTCCAATAGTGAAAAATGGGAACGATTGACTACAGGATGTCCGATGCTGGATGCGGTTCTCCAAGGAGGAATCTCGAAACGGGGAATCACAGAATTGACAGCAGAGAGCGGTTCCGGTAAAACTCAGTTCGGTCTGCAGCTTACTATCACTGTTCAGTTACCAAAAGATGAAGGTGGCCTCAATGGAGGTAGGCTACAGTAAACTCTCTTTCATACCTAATTCTGCATCCTTCACCCGGAGTACGGGATCGATGGCGTCAATAAACACAAAATACACATGTACATACACAATCAAGGCATGTCTAGCAAGACAGCATTTCAGACAAATCATCATTCACATATGCCTGAACACTATAATATGACTTGTTCTTCAAGTACTTCGATACAAATCTCTCAAAAGCTCTCTCTCAGGTCCAACTGGTTCACTCCTGCAGGCAGCCTATTGAAGTATCGCGGTGCTGAACTCCTGAAGCATACCTGCGATCTGTGAAGGCGTACCCTGGGTATATCGATCAGCTCTCGATGTCTTGTGTTGTATTGATGCACCTCCGTCCGAGTCAACATGTTCTGCTGGTTCTTCTTGACTTTCATCAGACAGAGAAAAAGGAAGTGGCAGATCACTATATCACTCTATAACGATTCGCCATATAACAATGATTTCTCTATAACGATATATTTTTGGAAGTATGTTTGGTCTTCCACAAGTTATAACAATTACTTGACTCCTCATAAAATCTCTCTATATAATATAGTGATGAAGCTGAATAGTCCCTTCAATTTCATAATAAAGGAAGTCTCCTGTATTACCACATTTAAGTTTAATCAGGTTTCATCCGGTCTACTGATGGTTCGTCAGGAGATGTGTTTTCTACTGTACAACACTTCACACCTTTTCTCAAGGCACAGGACGTCATCAGTAACATGAATTATTAATCCTTGGAATCTATTATGTAATTATTGAATTTGTTGATCACTTATACTCTTTCTTTGTAGTAATAATCCATCAGGATTTTGAACGGAATGATTTTTTCATTTATTCAAGGGGCAGTCTACATCTGTACAGAGGAAAAATTTCCATCAAAAAGGTTGCATCAACTATTTGAAACATTCCCTTTAGTAGCGGGACAAAAGGGGAAGGTTGTCGACCTTGGGAAAAATATTCTTATACAGCACATATCGGATGTGGTAAGTTGAAGTTATCTAAAAAAAAAATCAATTTCCATTTTCTTCGTAAAGGTATCCTATTGGACTTCGTTATTCAAATTTTCTCCCATTGAAAAAATAGGGGAAATGAATTTCAGGCTGAACCAGAAGTAAACTTTCTTGGAATATATGCATATATGACCGACAATGGAGTCAAAAGTTTTATACAGAAAGGAAACTGTTGAAATTGTGTTGAAGTTGAAGCCTTTCTTGCTCCTCGAGCTCATTGTCAACACTTGTGTCATCAATGTGCTCAAGGAGCAAGAAAGGCCTCCACTCCAGCAAGGTTATTTGAACAGTTTCCTTTCTGTTAAAACGTTTGACTGCATTGTCGGTGATACATCCCAGTGAATATTTACTGTCATTTATCAAGAAACCACTTTCTAGAACTATGCTATCAACAAGTACACTCAAGTTGAATAAATGGTTTACTTATTACTTGTATAATTCTTCTACTTATCAATAAAATTGAAAAAAGTTGCAATCAGAATGAAAATAAATTTTAATATGATGGTCTCCGAATTATCCTAATAGGCGACTTTCCTCTGAAATGGTTCTTACCAAAAGGGAAAAATTCCATTGAATTCAATATTCAAGTGATTTAACTTATACTCACGAAAATACTTTTATTCTATGTTTGATTGAACACTCTTTCTCGATTATTTTCCTAACAACTCTAAAAATCTCAAAGTTATTCTGTGGTTGAAATTGGAATTTCCATCGAAATCATGTATACTGATGTATGTTAACTAGGACTGTCTAGTTTAGTATTCAAATTAAAGTTCTCCGCCCAGGATCCTGTAACGAACTATAAATTTTTCGTGAATTGTGCTCTTATTAATCCAGTATGTGAATAAATAATGAGGCCTAAGCAAAAGCCCAAAAGCAAAGAAATGATATTACAAAATTTTATAGATTTTTTACAATAAATTTACGATATTAAATTTTACTCCATAAACTCTTTATCTCGTTACAGGATGGTTTAAAAAATTGTGTAGAAATTACATTGCCCAGAGTTATAAAGTCACAGAAAGATGAGGGGAAAAAGGCGATCCGTCTAATAGTCATCGATTCAATAACAGCAGTTTTCCGTGGAGAATATGGCCACGGCGACATAAAGACAAGAGCTCAGCATATTCGTTCCATCGGTTACAATTTACATAAATTGGCTCAAAAGCACGATGTTGCTATACTCTGCATAAACCAGGTAAGAACTTTTATAAATTCCTGCTCTTGCAAGTGTCAAAGTGAAATTTTGACAGTGTCGGAAGTAATATCAAAAGTGAATTATGTTTGAAATAGTATCTCAGTATCAATCAACTAGTTTTCATTTTTATTTTATCTAAATGTAAACATGCATTTATCCAAGTGCATGACTATAATACTTGGGGTGGAGCCCAACCTACATGGGAATGAAATTTATTAGGTGAAATGAAATGGAAATATTCTTTATTGGGCGGAGTTATTCTTTTATTTATTCTTTCTTTACAATTGCGACTTGGTTTCCAAGTATTTTAAGCAAAGGATGAATGATGATGATGAAGGTTTAAGATGTAGGTTATATGTCTATCCACAATGGCCACTTTCACTTAATATTATAATTTCTCACTTCCAAAAATAATTAATCACAATTTTGAATTTCGATAAAAGTCCAAATGAAAGTTAGGACTAGGAAGCCCTTTCTACCACTCAAGGTTACCTGTAGGTGCCTGCCCTACTGGCATTAGGAACGAATAAAATATTACAAAGTTCAAGAATGGGCTGAAAAATTACTTCATCGAGTTGGAACAGTTTTGAAGAATTTGACATCCAAGATAGCCCAATTTAAACTAAAATTGACAATGGTACAGATTATAATTGACTTCTAGACTACTATTAGATTACTGTTGATATATTTTTTTATAATTTATATTTTTTCATTCAATTATTTTGCTGAAAATAATGATTATAATAGCCTATTATGAAGTTGCATTCATGTACATTTTGATCATACTCATAATAATCATCTTTATTGAGTACATAACATACATAGAAGAGTACGACAGTCAAAGCCCAAAACTGTCCCCCTTACCTTAATTTTATACAAACACAAAAATTAGGTTACGATATTTTTGACATATATTTCAACAAATTTTTACACTAAATTCTTGATGTATGTATTTTATAAATAAATTTGATTGGTTGATTAAACTAATGAAAATTTTTATTACAGGTGAACTCAACAATGAACAATCGTTTGGTTCCTGCATTGGGCTTAGCCTGGTCAAACCTCGTAACGACACGCCTGCAGATCACAAGAGTACCTCCGAATAGGTATTTCAGAGTTATATTCGCACCCGATTTACCTACCACAAACGTTTGTCCTTACAGTATTACCACAAGCGGAGTTAAGGGAAAACATATTTAGTAGGTACCGTACCTATTAACGGTAAAGGAAATTTGGCTCTAAATTGCTGGTCCACCCTTGGCCCCTCCATTCATTGGGGACTATCGCCGCCACTGCTATTAAGTGGAATAAGATTCAGTATTATATGCAGTGCAGATGAAAAATACTTCGTCTTCAGTAGCCTATTATCTAAATCAGTGAATTTATAAATAAGTGAATACCTAATTTTATAAGTGAAGTGAATCAGAAGAATTTGAGTTTTCTTAAAATTTTCGAGCGATATTTTCCAGCGCAAATGAAAAACCACAATAATGCCTTCAATATTTTCTGAATTATTAGTGAATTTTGTTGGAGCGACAGTTTAGGTAATCATTTCTAGTAATTTGAAATAATTTCAGGTAGTGAGACGAATTCTTCTTTCAAGAAATAATTTCCTGTTGCATAGTTAATAGTATAAGTAAAAATCTGAAAATTGATGTAATGGAGACTCTGTAGTTTAAAAATTCTATTTAGTTTTCCAGTTATTTTAAAGTACAATATTAGGTACCTGATGAGTGTTGTTAAACAACCAAACATGTTTTATTCATTTAATTAATAAGATTAATATTTTTTATCAATTGATAAGTTAGTAGTAAGAATATGGTTTTATGTAAAAATGTTACTTTCCAGTGATAGCCTACTATAGTTCATAAACGGGTCTGTCAACTCCATATATTTTGTAGCAATTGATCAATACATTTTAAAGTACCAAAAATGAGGTCTTCATTATTCATCAATCCCTGAATCGATGCTATCCGATCATGCAGAGTGCTACAGCATGAATGCTATAGCAGCTAGAATTAATCCTGCAACTCAGCAGATTCAAAAGCGGACTTCTACCAAGTTAATTAGTTATGTTTTTGAGATTCAAATTTTGATTATTTTAATTTCAATGAGATCAGACTTCCGAATTCTCAAATGTTTTAGGATAGCTTTTTTATTTTGGTACAAAAGATGGTCAATATAGTTACATATAGAACAAAAATGTGATAATTCAATTACCGTAAGATATTATGGATAATGGGCGTGCCTCGATAAATTATTGTAAGATTGAAATGCAAATGAAGTGTGGAGAAATGGAAACCGTAATATAGGGATAAGCAATAAAACCCCGAGACAGTATTTACCTGATAGTAACAATTTCAATATTTATTTCACCTATAAATATATTTTGTTGAATAAACACGATATTAATTTCGTTACATCACTTGAAAATCGTTACAAACGTACGTCTCAGCTGAATGAGTTAATGAAAACGCATATCTATTTATCATGATTGATAAAAACCCAATTTTCATACATAAATTTCTAATTATTGGATCAATAATATATCACTTATCCTACGTTACATTATATTTTGTATATTTTATAAAAAAAACCGAGTATACAAGGCAATAAACACTATCAATAAGTACACGTCTACTCACAAGAATATATATAAATAGTAGAGTAGAAGAAATTGGAGATCAAATAAAATTTCACAGAATTTGGGAAGTTTACCTTATTGAACAATATACAGATCTAATTTAAAATTTGTTTAGAAAACGCAATACAAATAAAATTACTGAAATGAAATAAAATGTCGGTAATACCTCCATGGGTATTACATACACATCATTAATTCATGGAAATTATCAGTTTTGGAAGTAAAAAGTGAATTATTGAAGTAGTAGTGCAAGGCATGTATAAATATCACAAAAGAGATTTTGTTTTGGCTTTAGATTTTTGGTAAAAGTTTTATGGATGTAGTTTCAAGTGTCACAAATTAAAAAAAACAGAAATAAAGAGGCAGTGGAAAGTTAAAATTAAATGATGAGTTTTCAGTAAAAAATAAATACAAAATCACCAGCAATAATGATAGACAGTAATCGATTGGTTGAGACTATATGATAGGCCTACTCTAGCATTGTTTTCTCTTAGTGGTGAAAGCAATACAAAGATTATTATACTATGGAAATCTCTTTAAAAAGTTGGCATTCTTTATGAAAATGACAACTAGACTTTGGACTAGGCTTACCTGAAGTTGTTACAGAATCTGAATTAATATGAATATTGAAAGACAATGTTTTTTATTAACATGGAACTCGATATTGGGAAAATGTCAATGTTTAGGAAAATATTCTCGACTAAAGTGTACGAATAGTATGGAATCTTATACCATAATACAACCAGAAACACTGAGTTTTTAAAAAAAGTGTACCATAGTAGTTATTATGTTACGCTTGTTATCGATATTCAATTTTTTGCTTCTCAAAGGTCTAATTCAATAGAATTGAGCAATTCAATAGACTAATAATATGGCAGTTGAGCTCCGCTCTACACCTCAGGATCAAAAAGTACAGTAAGCTCATTGTGCAAGTTTTCAATTCAAACACAAAAGTTGTGTTTAAATTCATTTCACAACATTCATTCAGATCATGGTTTATGAATAATAAAAAAAACATTTTTAAAAGCTAATAGCAGAAGTAGAAAATCTAAAACAATAATCAAGGGTCCTTGTCCTGACACAAAATGGAAGATAATAAAATTGTATATTGGAGATTTTTCCAGCTTCATAGAAAATTTAGACAAGGAATGTATCTTGATAGAGATTGAAGTAAGAACTACATCAGTGAGGAAAATTATATTAATTCCAACTTTTTCCGTAGAAAGTGCTAAAATAAAGAGGCTCATCTACATTTTAAATCGAGCCATTTATATTTGCAAAACATTGTAAATATCCGATAAAATTTGTAAATCACTTATTTTTCAAGAAATAAAAATGACTTTCTGGATTAGAAAAATAAATTAATTCATTGCAGAGCTTTTTAACATTCATCAATACTTTCATGTTGTACATCAATACAAACATTCTTCATGTTGATTATATTACTGAACTATCAATAAAAAGAAACCTTACAATAATCTTATCTTTAACTATTAATAATATTATTATAAGAAATAAAACGTAATTCACTCAAAAAAATAAACAAAAAATTTTTGTTAATCGTTATAAAACGAAAAAGTATGAGTATCTTAAATAATTTTAAACTGAATCAAACTACTCATCGAACCCAAATAATAATAACATCGGAATTAAAGTAATATGAAACGAAAAAATAGAATCAACGAACATAATAATAGAAATTTTGTAAAACTATAATTATAACTATAATTGTGAACGACAAAAAATATTTCATATTCAATTTGAATTTCTTTCTAATAATATCATCATTAAATTAATTTGGATATTTCAAAATATCGTGCTGATAAATTTGAAACAACTTTATTTCAAACTAAATAATTCACTAATTTATTGTGTATAGCTGTGCACTAATTTATTGTTCAACAGCATACACTGTTGAAAAAAGGGATTCATTTACTATTAGCATCGTTGTGAAATTTGTTCTTTTAAATTATCTTCTTCCGTTGATGGGTAAACTGATGCGCTATGTCAATATTATAAATTTTACATGAATAAAATTCACTGACAAAGATGTTGATTCAATAATAATTTGACGACAACGAAATTAACTGACAAATATGTTTCATAGGAAAAATCAACTGATATCATTGGAGAAAATTATGATAAATGCTCTACGCACGGAGAGATTTACACATCACAGTCTTTCTGAATTTGTTGCTGTCTTAAGGAAGGGTATATTGTAGCCGTCAACTGAGAAACGAGTTCGGAGTTGGAACCTCACTTGAACTGCCACATGAGGAAGCATAATGATGAGGTGCTGACGGTCTCCCGTTGTTGACGTGAGGTTATTCGAACATGAGTGAGGCAGACGCGTAACTCACGCTGGAATCGTTCATGTTCATGCACTGACTCGATTGTGCATATTTCAAAAACTTCATCGACATCTTTTGACCGTTGGTGCCGGCTTTCTGCAGGTAACTTGCTGCCTGTGAAACCCATCAAACATTAGAGTTGGTAAAAATTTATTTATTCAAGAAATTACAATGAACTTATTACGCTAAAACAGACAATAAAGCCCACGTATTTTACCCAAATTTCGATATTTATAATATAGGTTACGTAATAATCTTCAAATTTCTCTGTTGAAGTAAAGTGGATACGTAACCTTCTTTAGAACACATGATTCGAGAGAGAAACTAGAGAACTAAAGCGAAGGGAATCACAATGTAGGATAAAAGGTTACTACAAACAACTTGACCATATTTTTTAAATTCAATTTTCCAATTAGTCATCTACCAATTATCTCAATAATTGTCTCCAGGTACAAGACATCATCAATAAAATGTTAGAAAGAGTAGCCTGGATTTTTTATTAATAGCAATAGCTTTTTTAGCCATTTTAACAATACCATAGCGTTTATTTTGATAGTGAAATATTCAAACAGTTGAGAATAGGAAGATTCTAAATTTTATTCAAGCAATTTATTGAAATTAGGGATAAAGAAGGTTTTGGCTGGATCTGAATTTCATTCCTGTATTTGTATAGCTTTATCAAGAGAGTGGTTGGAATAAAAACAAGATCAATGAAAAATGAGTGAGAAAGTGAAAAATCATTAGGCCTACTTGCAAGACTATTGAGCTATAATATAATAGCTTCTATGTTGTAAATTGTACAACTTATTCACAGTACTTGTACAGTTTTTCAATAAATTCTATTTAAATTTTATATACTTGTACACTCCGATCCCACTAGACGTCAAACCTGCAATCATACGATAGTAGAAATCTGAAAAAGCAAACAATTCACTTACTTGTAAAAGTACACCAATTGGATGTCTACCGCATATTGTGTTGCCATACTTTTTCAAGTATTCTGTAAATGAGGCTGGATTCAAGGTTTCGATGATATCCATTGCCTGAAAACAGAACAAACACATGTATATTTATTATTACATACTACGTATGTAATATTTATGAATAAATTTCTATATGTTTTAAAACTCACATAAGTGACTTTAATAGGGGAAAACATGTAAATTATTCTAATTGAATTTAATTCAAGTTCTATTCCAGAATAATTTAGTTTTTATGTTTAAATTAATTTCTCAAAAGATGAAATTTTGATTATTGAGCTGATATATCTCATTATTAAAAGCCATTGAATTACTTGGCTAGTAGACTGGCTAAAGGATCTTACATGATTCGGAGACTTAGTGTGACAGTGGGTAAATCAGTTCTGCTCAATGTATATTTTGCTCATTTTCAGAGTCTTCTTTACTATGGTCTTATTTTTTGGGGGAATAGTGTGAAAGCCAGATCTATTTTTATCATACAAAAAAAGGTAGTACGAATCATTAGCAATGTTCCACTCAATACACACTGTAAACCTCTCTTTGTTAACTTGCGAATATTGTCATTGCCCTCGTTGTACGTTTTGTATGTTGTCTATTATGTGCATAGTAATTTAGAAAAGTATAATACAAACAGTCATTTTCACCACTTTAATACCAGAAATAGAAACAAGCTCAGGATTGAGCAGTATACTCACACAAAATCTCAAAAAAATTTTCACTACATGTCTGTAAAACTGTATAATTGTACACCTGATAATTTCAAAGAACTGCCTCCAAATAGATTTAAAAATAAATTGAAAGATATTTTGATTAAAAAATGTTTGTATACGATTGATGAATATTTTGAAATGGATTGGAGCAAATGAAGGCAAATATATTCTTTTGACTCAATCTGATAAGTTGATACTTAGGACTGTATACGGTATTTATTGTAAAATTTTAATTCTATGTAACTTGCTTGAAAACTTTAGGTTATGGTCATTTTGAATATATGTGATGTGTTATATTTGATTATGGATTTGTTATATTTGTGATATGGATATTTTGAATATATTTGGATATTTTATGTAACTTAAAAAAGACGTTGTTATGATACAAATGTGTTGTATTTTCTAACAATAAATAATTTGAACTTTGAACATAACCAGCGAATATTTTTCTCGTACCCAACAAATAAACTTGTACTTGGTGTACTTGTAATTGGTTGACATGTACCTGGCATTCTTTAACTAGATGTACACGTACTTAATCTACTTAAATATTTATCATTCAATCATGTACCTGGGATTATTAACTAGATGTACACGTTTGAATATCTACTTTTTGATGTATTTAATATGTACAAAAAATATTTATTGTTATCAATTTTCTTAAATATAAGAATAAGAACACTAGAAACCACTTGACCGTAACTTCAAGGGAAAAGACAACAGACCATGTTTGCATAACGTGAAAAGTTAGACCGATTAATATGGGACATATTAGCAATAGTTTAATTCAAACAAATAAGTGGAAATAGTCTTTATAGTAAAAACACAAATAAATTCATTCTAAACGATTCCTAATTGACTAGATATTGACAAGAACCGAAATGGAGAAAATTATCAATTGTTGAAACATGAACATTACTTTTGGATTATTATTGCGAAAACATGTCTAGGCAGAAGTTTGAATATTCTAGGCGGTCGGTTAATATCATATGATTGCAATTGAAAGCGTCGTTATAACTTCTATTCACACCTTAAATAGATTATAATTATCAATCTTTCTTTGTAAACATACCTTATTGAAAATAATATCTTCTTTTGCTTTAGCAATCTTCAATAAACTTTGAAAATTGACTAAAACCTAGATTTCGCCCCATGAGTTATCGTAGAACGTGTAGCGGAAGCGTTGGCCCCAATGGCAGAAGTCGGATGATATGATGAATAGGTTCTGGGGATCGGCTAAATATCTGGCAAAAATTCGGCCGTACATAGCTTCTCTATCAGCGCTTAAGGAGCCTACCAGCACTGGAACTATGGTGAACGAGTCTTTATAGCTAAAAACACAAATATTTCATTGTATATAACCGATTCCATAAATATAAAGTATTCAGTATAAATTCTAATCGTACGTGATTAGTATCAGCTTGATATCGATACAAATAATTAATAATTATATTGAATTGAAGTGTAGTGTTATTTTATTGCAATAAAATGGAAATATTAAATTTAGTAGGTGCAGTCAGTCCATATGAAAGCATAAAGTATAAAATTATATGATGAAAGATAAATGCTCATCTAATAAAGCACTGCTTGAAACTGTGTTAGATATATGGTTATGAAGTTAAAAAGGCGAAGTTTGGATATAAATGTCCATTCTTGGAGAAACATTCAAAGATCTACAATCAACTGTGTTGAGAGAGAGATTTTCTCATGACTAAAAGTAAATAATAGGAAATTGATAAATATAATCAATATTCATGAACAAATGAATTGTATGAAAACTGTAGATCAATACTAGTCTAGTTGATTTATAGATAGAAAAAACTTATAGAATTCTTTCAATTACTTACTCTTCCATAACTTTGGCAATGTAGGGAAGATGCATTTCAATGCTGTGTTCGTCTTCGTCCACGTCGATACTCATGCGCTCGAATTGGCCGGTCGATTCCAATTCGGAGTATACTAAAAAAATTTAAAAAATCAAATAAGGATATGATAAAAATGGAAAATGGAGCCTTGAAATAAGTCAGAAGTTGACTTATACTTGTCGAACAGCGATTGTATAGCTTCGGACTCCTACTTTAAACTAATTAGGTGCAGTAATTGCGGAGCTTCTACAAGACTACACCACTGGCGGCTCGTGCCCACGGAACGGGTGAAGTGCTGTGCAGTGAAAGATACGTGGGTACGAGCCGCCAGTTGAGTAGACCCATATACAGTTCCGATATCCTATTCACGATGACTTGAGACGAAATAAACAAAATCTTGGCGTGAGTTTGCTTTGAGTATGGGGTGGCTACCTCAATCACGACCAAACATAGCCAATAAACAACATAGCATAGACACGTTGTAGCATTTGCAACGCGCTTGTGTGCGTATGTGTCTGCTATTTTTTGGGATTGTATAGTAGGTATCGTGTATTTGTCATAGAAACAGAAGCAAGGTTGGCTGTTTTTTGTTACTTTGCGGATTTGTTCATTTCGTCTCAAGTCATCGTGAATGAGTTATAGGTGCATTTTGAGAATACTCAATCGCAATAAAAACCTGTTTGGACAAAATTTCGGGAATAATCAATCCAGAGAAGAATAAATACAGTTGACAGAAAATACTAAACTTCAATAATAATCAACATGAACTAAATAAAGTTATCTGAAATTATCAATCATACCGCTATAGCTTTGATGTTTATAGTTGTGTTTGTATAGTACCGTGAAAATGAGCTCTTACATAATCTTCTATCATCATGTAGAACTTGCTCGGCTGAAATACTTTAAAACTGACGCTTTGGAGAGAAGTTGAATTTTAGAATTTGAAACGTCTCAGCAAGCAGCCAAGAAGATGTTATGTTTTCAGAAGATATACGTGCGATAGAATGAGTCATCTGCGCCTTCAATTGCAATTTTCTATAACATAAACAGTGAAATGTTTTGAAAAATTTCGGAAAATTCATATACTTAATTCCTCTTCTTTCAGACAAAACCATAGTTTTGGTATCTCACTTGCCAGGGACTATAGATAAAGTCTCTTGAACCCATCCAAAATCGGTATTCGGCGGGGATTGCCGAGTGGTCTGGGGCGTTTCAACCTAGAGCTGCCCGGTCATGGGTTCAAATCCCACCAGAGAGATGGTCACCCCATCAATCATCCTCGCAATCTTCATTTTTCGCAAAAAATTCATTTTATTCCAGCCAAACGAATGTTTATGGGAAAAAATCATCTACAAACCCTAGCTAGCGAAATACTTTGTCAGGTATGGTTATAATAAAATTGAAAAGGCCTTCTGCCTTTTGGATTGCAGTAATAAATGACTATCAAGTGATTAGTTTAGTCTGTCCAAGCAAATAATTATAAATTCCGTCTTAAATTGTAGAGCAGAATGTTTCCTACAATTTGAGACCGAATTTATCATTTTTGAACCAATATGGATATTTTTCTATCTTGCCAAAATTTTTTTTCTTTGCTTGGATGGACTAGGTCAAGTGATTGGTACGTTTAAAAAGACAAGTTAACATTAATTTGTATGAAGATTATCAGTTTTTTTCTACCATTGATAATCACACATTCATCTTACATACCGTTAGAATCGATTTGCAAGTCATAGAGGGGTGTCCGATACTTTTGTACAGTCGATAGAGCGCATCCCGTGAGACGTACATGGTGCGATGGTCCAAGAATGAATATTCTCTGACTGTAAAAAACAAAGTTGCAGGTTATGAATTTCAAAAATCATGAGGTTAAAGGGAAGCTAGGTTAGAAACCTTTGAATACTGTTCAAAAACACTTCTTAAGAATACTGCTGATAAAGTATTGATTGATAAAAGTACTTATGTTCTTTCAAAACATGATCTTTTCCGAGATTGGTTTGATTTTAACTAGTTACAAATTCAGAGGGGACAATTTAGAAAACATAATTTAAAACTTTTAAATACGTTCAGTTCAGATGAAAATATTTACATTGTAATTTACTGGATTCGAACATTATGTGAAGTCAAACAACTCATACAACAGAGTGATGATACTTCCAGCCCAAGTTAGCTTGGTTGCTTTAAGCTAGCGAGTTAAGGTATGATTTTCAAGCTGCCCGGATCTAAATTTGCTGCTAGAGCTGCTCAGCTCTAGTCATCACAACTCTATCCACATGACTATATTATAGATGTTTACTTTGTTATTAGGGCTACTAATGTATACTAAATCAATAAACTAACAGTGAAATTTTCTTGAAAAGGGTGAATTTCACTATTTATTGATATAGTATACATGAGTAGCACTAACAACAGGGTAAACATCTATAATAAAGTTATACGAATAGAGTTATAATGGCAGCGCAGCTAGAGCTGGGCAGCTGTAGCAGAAAAATTTAGAGACGGGCAGCTCGAGCTGTCGCTTGGGAATCGTACCTTTAGCCTCACACGTTGGGGCCAAGTGTTAGCTTCACACGAGTCGACGAATGGGACACCATTTGCACTAGAGTTGGTAATAATGTATTGGTGTAGATAAAGTATAGATACCTTTTACTATGTTTGTATTTTATGGGTAGAAGTATAGACTGAGTATCTGAGGTCTACTATACTATACAGTATCTACGTTAGAAGTTCAAGTTACTCACACTACAACTGGACTGATTTGACGATAGGCAAAGGCACTGCATGCTCCACAATACTGGTAACCTGCATGTCTGTGAATAACAACAAACAACAAAATAAGTAATGATCATTAATAAAGTAATAAATCATTGAATTGCATTCTTACGTGCTATTTTTTCATTGATTTAAAACAGTTTGGTTCAAATAATTATTATCTCTGTTAAAAATCTAAATTATGGGGGAGACGTACTTGTCAGAATTGAACATTGTTATATATTACCATAAATTCAATTGATTGGTTTTTAATGAATTTATTTTTTTTTGCTGACTGAGGAAGTTATAAATTAAGTTAGGCTACATAAATTAAGTGTAGTTTAATGAGAATAAGCTATCATTTACTTACGGAGCTATAATCGCTCTGGCAGGACCATGAGTCAGTTCAGCGGCATTCAGCCAATTATCCAATTGTTTGTTCAAATCACGACCTTGAAATTAGAATAAAACATCTTAGCTACATTTTCAACATCAATACATAGATCAGCAACAACGAAAACTGAGGAATAAGTGAAATAACTGAGGCCACAGAGGAATAAGTAATAATTTATTGATCGGTACATAGATAGTAATATGAAGAACATACATTTGCTCTGCACTCTCTGCGGCAGAATCCACCAACTTTTGGGGATTGTAGTGTGAAGTTGCTTGGGTTCATGATGCATGCTACACTAACATGGGGACAGCATGTTAACATGATCTGTAATTGATTGTCAAGATCAAACTATCTGATACGTATGCCGATAAGTAACGTTTCCCTGGAGTACCTAGTAACGGCATACCATAGCGCATGGCCTCTTCTACAGTCATATTAACACTATGGTATTGTACTGTGGGGTCACGCGGGTGGCTGCAAAAAGATTCTGCACCTGCAATAGATTCTCAGGATCATCACTGCTTCTAATCGGCTGGAACATTCAGGAGACTGAAGATTATGACAGTCTATAGCCAGTACAATTGCATAACCATAAAACTAAGATGACGGGATGACATTGATCTACCTCATGCCAGAGTCACACGGTCACATAGAAGTTTCACTGTCCGTGCAATGAAGTCCAGAGTGTTTCTGTGTGCAGCAGGAGAAGGTATTTCGAAAGGGTACTCCAGGCAAGCTTGTGAACCTGCCAATCTACTCCCTGATTGAAGAGGCGGTAGGCATACAGTGTTTTTTCAATTCGCTCAAGTTCATTTAAATAAAGTTTGCAATAATCTATTGACGCAATCTGTCCAGCGAGTGCTGTCGGGGAAGGAGAAAACTGTGCGCTACAAAGTTTTGAGAGGAAATTAACAGAAAATAAGAAACAATGCGCGGATCTGGTAATAACTATAGCCTACTTAATTCATCATAATTTTAAATTGGCTGAATTTATAGCTGAGGGATGAACATAATCGAGGTGTTGATTGTTTATTTTTCAAAACTAACTTATTATAAAACGTAGGTTAAGGCCGATCTACTAGCCTATATTTAGAAAGTATCCAGGAATCTTCAATCTTGAGTCAATGAGAAATTCGGGATTTTTTTCTATTCTCTATTCTCCAAATGTCCTTGAAACCCGATATGATTTGACATACCTACTAATTTATGAAAGAAATAAAACTATGAAGTGAAAGTACTAGGCCTATGAAATTTACAAGAATACTCTATAGTTTTCAAGTTACAAACTAGAAAATCTTACTTGAATTCAGGTACCAGCTGCCAGCATGAGTAGCTCTTCTCGACATTGTATATTGTTTCTATCAGTCTGCAAAACAATACACAAAATTTAGATAACGAAACTTTTACTAAGAATTATCTTTCTTTGGCTGGAGTCCCCACCAAAGAACAAAAGATATCGTAATAGAATACCCCAACCCCAAAACAATTTGGTTTTTGTTTGTTGGGTAATTTTCTAAGCAGTGGTACCATAACAATCTAGATTTTCCTAGTTTAATAGTTCAACACAGAAAACAAGTATCTGATGTATTTAATTGGATTCTTATTTGAAAAGTCAACTCACATAGAATAATCAGCAATTTCTCAAAGGAGACTCCTTGAATAAACTGAAATTTCAAAGAAAATAAAGTAGCAGAACACTTGACAAAACCATCTGTTTAGCTCCACCATCTGATTGAATCAGGTGATTGTGATCTGTCACTTTCTCTCAGATGTTTGGATATTAGTTTGAGGTTATTTAATGTTGTTATGAATTTAAGTAAGTTGTTTTTTATATTTAGGCTCGTACGCTGAGTAATTTCCATATTTTATGGAAATCTTTAAACCTTTGGATACAGTATACTTGAAGTGAATCTTGTGAATGGTGTAATATTGTCTAGGAAGAAGGCTATATGAAAGTTTTTTTATACACATTTCATGATGATTCATGGTTCATTTTTATGATGTAGGCTAGCTCAACTATTACTGATCTATCCACAAATTGACTTCTCACTAGTACTGTATTTGATGTATGATAAATTATCAGTTTTTCCAATCCTAATTGCTTAATATTGTATTTTTAAATGAATTACGTTGATAATAAAATTAATAAATCACTTTCTTTTTATCATCATTCTAACTTTTTCTACCATTTGGTAGGTCTAAAAAAATTGTAATTTATCATTATTTTCATAAGGACACGTAGAGTTGAAAAATTTATACAGACTACAAATGCAATAGCCAATAGTTCCTTTGACTGCATTATTTTTCAATATTTATTAATAGTTTTAGCTTAACATAACTTATGCGGTAACAAACGGACCTCGCATATTAGTATGGATTGATATTCTACATTAGTATACTATAAAATTATAGCAAAGCAATCGAAATTATCGCCTCAAATTTATAGACTAACCACCATAAAGCTACATTTCAATCTTTATTCAAACTCTTTTTCAGAGGCAGCAATCATGATTAGTAGTGTGTTGCACGAACCTTAGTAATTATTGTAAAACACCTTATTTGAATTCAAAATCGCCATAATGCAGAAATCAACATCAAAGAAAGAACTTTTTGAAATTATAAAACAACAGGAGGAGGATCTCTCAAGATACAAAAAACGGTTTCAAGGTAAGATTTTCCAATTTATTAGTGTTCATTTTATCTATGTTCATAATGTGATTACAAAAACCACAGACACGTCAAAAAATAAAAACAGATAAAAGCTAGACACAACCAAAAAATTGGAAATAAGAACTTACCAGAGTGTTGTAAAAAAACACTGAGAGCATGAATAGTGTTCTCTGCCAGTAATCTCCTCAATGCCTTATGGAATCGCCTGGCCGGCAGGTCTTTTGCTGTTAATGGGAGTTTGTTAAACAGTCTTGTCGATAGGTGGGCAAGACCCATTCGTGTCCTGCTTAGTCTCTGATAAGGTACATCCAACCTATGGCTCTCTCCTGTTCCATACGCATGGAATCTCCGTCAGGTGGCAAGCTCATCAACATTTGCATGGGTCATGCAAAGAGCTTAAAAAATAAAGAGAGCAAATATAAGGTAAGTTTCCTCTGTCCAACAAAGAGAGGACGGCAATGAGCCAGTCTATCTGCCTCACAGAGGACCCGAAAGGCTTCCTTCTGCATACGCAGCACTCAAGCAACATCCGCAGCTACACCCCAGAGAAATAGGCTGTATAACGGGTTGCTTTGGAGTAGCTTACCTGGAGGTACTGCATGAGGAAACTAGCTCTCACTAGGAAGACCAGCCTACAGCAAACAGCCTTTTAATGGCTTCTCCTTGACAGCTTCCAGTCGAGGACCAAACCAAGCCGTCCAAGTAAAGCCAAGCCGTCATTCTTCTCCATATCTAAGACTGAACATTATTGCCTGCGTTATATCCTCATTGAGGATGAAGAGGTTTGCAGAGAACCAGAGAGTTGTTGAGAGAGGATGAATAGAATATCTCTATTAGCCTCAATAGTACATCATAATTTGACATATAGGCCAGTGAACACAATATAACACAGTAAAATTAAAACAAGATTTATACAACATAACTACTAAGTATCTTCACACCGCCACAGTTGATTTAAGCTTACACTAAACTTTACTAGCTTACTATAAATTCATTTTAAAATACATTAGTTATCATTTTTTCATCATATATTCTTTGACTGAGTAAAAGAGATTATTATGAAGCAAATCAACTTACAACCGTATTCATTGGTTGAAGACCAATTGGATTTAAATTCATTCTGTAATATCCTAGATAAAATTCAATTTTAAGCTCAATTTAGATGAGTGCTTTGGAAGAAAGTCTTTGGACACTACTGGTGAAAAACCGTCTTATTCGTTCTCAATATTGAAAAGTTCTCACTATTTATGAGTTTTCATTCCTTTACATACTTTTCTTCTCCAGTTTTCTAGTTTAGCCGCGACACATTTTAGTACCTATAATTCTTAGTATAAAATTATAGTTCGATGAATAAGTAAGAGCAGAAATGTTGTCAATTCCACACAAATTAGTCAATTTAAAACCATACTCGAGTTTCAATGCAGAGAAGTTCCAAAACATATTTGAAGGAAGTGCAAAATTGTAGTATAACTTTTTGAATATGATCTAATTTAAAATATATAATTTGAAAAAAGTAATACTTTAGAGTTCAGTTATTACGGTATAATATGACTCTTATGTTTAAATGACTTTGTAATATCTAATGACTGCTCTTATATATAATTATATTTTATCAAAATAGTATCATGATCGTTATGAATTCCATTTCAGATGTAGTTGCCACGCTAAAAAGAGTTCTCAAAGAGAAAGATGCGTTGGAATTGAGTTTGATGGTGATGAGCAAAACTCCTAAATCAGAAACAGCATCCGTTGATTTGGAATGTTCTATTGATGACAATTCATCAACTTCTTCAAAGGTAGGTTGCTCAAAGTTTTTAAAGGTTCGCTATGTTTCCATAAAGACTGATTTGTTAATGAATTAATGATTTTATGTTATGCCTATGCTGTTATATTTATCTTACTTGTTGACTTTGTTACACATTTTGTGAAATGTGATAACAGTAAATGAATTTGAATTTTGAATTTGGTTATCGATGTTTGAATCAGTACACTCTCTTCAAAAAATTGAAATTAAAGCGGAATTTAGTTATTGTTTTTTGTGTAGGCTGGAAAATATCTTACATTTAGTTTGCCTCGTTGTTCTGTAATACTAGTTCTGAGTTTTGAATCAGTGTAATCTCTCGAGAACAATGAAATTATAAAGAAATTCAATTATTTCTTGTATATAATAATAATAATAATAATTTTGTATTATTTTTTATCTTCTTGCAGGTTGAAGAATTGCATTCAGAAGAAGGTGCTAGTTCGAGTGAAAGTGCCGATCATTTGAAGGCTCAATTGTCAACGCTGATGCAATCCCTTGCCACTCTTTCAGCTGAGAAGTCTCGTATGGAAGCTAGCTTTCAGGCTGATAGAAAAGCATTGCGTATTGAAAAAGAAGAGGTAAGATCGTACAATACATTTTGAAGTTATGAGTTTCTTGTGAAATCTACTGAGTAATTATCTGGGGGATTTGTTTTAAGTAGTTCTCTTTAACCAAGGATTTTTTTATATATTTTTGGTGTTATAATTCTTTGTAAGTACTCTTCTTGGCCTGCGGTTTTTAGAAATTCTATGAGAAAAGACTTGTTACCCTTTAAATCATATCTGCCGCACGTTGACTTCTCTTACTATTCGCTTCCTGGGACATGAGGTCGAAAGTGGGAGGACCTCAATAAAATCTCTCGTAAAATAGAGTATAATTTGATATCAAAAAATTTTCATGTTCTCTAGTTTGAGCTTTTCATCTCAACTGATGAACTATTCATGACATCGTCCATATCATGAATAGAAAGGATAAATATAATTTTGCAGCTGTGTATTTAATGCTGTCTATACTGAGTAAGCTCTGTTGAATGCTAATATTATTTTCTAATATATTTTATAGCA
This sequence comes from Sogatella furcifera, assembly GCA_017141385.1. Taxonomy (NCBI): domain Eukaryota; kingdom Metazoa; phylum Arthropoda; class Insecta; order Hemiptera; family Delphacidae; genus Sogatella; species Sogatella furcifera. The sequence goes on along the minus strand of CM029552.1, from coordinate 25,325,659 downwards.
AGACAATGCAATGAAGGAACTGAAAAAGAAGTTGGAGGAACAGGCACAAACCCATTTGACCGAAATAGAAAACCATAAGACAAAACTTATGTTGGAGAGACGCCAAAGAGAGAAGGAGCATCAAGATCATGGAATGATGATAAGGTATGCCCTACTATTTTTATACCTTACAATTATTGTCGAAATCCATTCGTGTCATAATTCGTTAGTGATTCATAAAAGAAATGTGCACCATAAGTTAATGATATTATCATAGCTTCCTTTAATATGAGGCCATGGTCTTGAAAGTGGCAACTATGTAGAATAGGAAAGTGATCCATTTAAAAGCATTGAACTCATTTTTCAACCAGATTTTTCAACGGATGCGCTTCTTGTGTGCATTTTCACATTTGACTTAATTGTCTATCTTAAGACATAATTGTCTATTTTCAATCTCTTCTGCTAATCTTTATCACAACGCAGTACCGAAAACACAAAAGGTATATACAAAGATTCATATACAAATATTCTATACAAAAGATTCATGAACCTATTTCATGAAAATTATGGCCAAATGAGAGAAAAACTAAGTCAACATGCATGATTTTTAACTGTAGGCTACTCATTGCTTTCATAAAATTTGAAATTATCAACTCCACTTTATTTTATAAAAATATAATTCATTGAAAAAAATTCTTATTAATTACTCCTGTCCAACTGTCTTATAATAATTATATTCAATTAAACTATTAAACTAAGTGAAGTGGGTTTTAAAAGAGTATAGAAAATTATTGATTCATAATTCTAGATTAGAATAGTGCTAATAAACTATAAACTATGGTGCTATAAACTTTACCAGTGAAATCAATTCTCATAAATAAAACAATTTGAATGTGAATACTCAATTTTTCTTACAGAGAATTGCAAAAACTATTGGAAGAGGAACGTAGTAAGAAGGAGAACATAGTGAAGAGTAATACCGACTACAAGCGAGAGTTGATCGCTTTTCAAAGTGTCGCTGAAGTTAAAGAGAAAGAGCTGAATAGCCAGTTGGAAAATTTGAAAAAACGTTTGTTGAAAGAGCAAGACAGTTCGGCTCCTCTGCTCTCCTCACTTCAACAGGAATTGAGTGCTATGCGGGAACAGCACACAGCTGCTATTCAAAAGGTGATACATCTTTATTTATCTCTGATTTTTTTTTTAAATATCTGATTTTAGCAAGTGATTTTAAATTCTCAAGTGAACTTCATCACCCCGTTTCAATTCCTAATTATTCATGAAACCTTCAAATGATTTGAATCTTATTGTTTCATCGGATCTTGGATGCTTGTTAACTGGAGTTGCTAGTGATTGTTATACACAAATATATCATAGTTTTCCTTTTTCTGAGGGCGATGCCCACATGAGCTCTTGGGCTTGTGCATGAGAGAGATGATGATGATCCCCTTCAAAGGATTGGGGATTTTGAATCATATTGTTCCATTGGATCTTGGATGCTTGTTAATTGGAGTTGCTAGTGATAGTTATTCACACGCTACACAGATATATGTAGTTATAGTTTTCCCTTTTTCTGAGGGTGCTGCTCACATGAGATCTTAGGCTTTTGCGTGAGAGGGATCATGATGAAAGATGGCGACTACTTTTTAGGTAGTTATACAGCCTACATATCCTGGTTTTGGAAGTGAGTACCTTGCGTTTACAAGTCATATTCAATGTAATTGTTTCAATCCCCTGTTGGTACCTTTTTTTAATCAAATCTTCTTCAAGCTTCCTCAGTACCTATTTTTCCCTTTACTCTCCAATTTGCTAGAACGACCTGTCAATAAGCAGTTCTAGGGTTTCTTATGGAATCATTTTGAATAGTCATTGGTCATGTTTTTTTAATATTGGCATTAAAATAATGGCGGAAACCGCTCATTAGACATCAGAAATATGGTAGGCTATTTTATATCAAATCTTGATTCCGTAAGACTTTTCAAAAACTCCATTAACTATTCTTCTACGTTCCCAATGATAGTTCCAGCTTTCCTTTGTGTTGAAAAAAGATTTATTATACGTTGAGCAACACAACAAATACACTACTAATCCATAGGTAATTTTTAGTCTCTATGAAGCTACTTCATAACTTTACTTATTTTTTAATGAATTACTTGAATCTACAACGGATAAAATGTATTTTTTTTGTCATTAGACTTTTTCAAGTCTTAGCAACAAATCATGAAGAGAAACACCTCTTAAATATTACGAGTTGATAGCAAAACAAATTATATCACATCTCAAAACTAAATTTGGTAAAAAAATCTAGATGAAATAGATCATTTGATAGAATTCGTGTGAGACTTGCAATAATGGATTTATTTTTGCAGGAACAAGAGCGAGCCAGTGAAGCAGAGAAACAAACCAAGAAACTAGTTGCAATGCACGAGGAACGTGTTGCCAACCTCGAAGCCCGATTGGCCGAATTATCGCACACAGTTGGCAACTATGATCGTGTCAGAGAGGAAGACCAGAGCGCGATTAGAAAATTGAAGGCGAGTTCGAGTGCAAAATACACAGCCTGTATAATCATAGTGTGGCAATCTATAATTTGGGTGGCTCGTTGGAGGAGTGATAAAGCGCCGGTCTGATAACCAGGTGGACCCTGGTTCAAGTCCCAAGCGGGGAAACAATTTTTGACCACAGCACAATCACATAAATACGGCCACCCCGTCTTTCGGAGGAGACGATAAGCCGTCGGTCCCGACTACCTAAAAAGTAGTCGTCATCTATCATCCATTTCATTACCCACGCACAAGCCTATGAGCTCATGTGGGCTTCACCCTCATAAACAAACAAACAAATTTCTTCTTCTTCTTTCTCGGTACCCTTTATGCCTCACAGCGTCGGGTCATATTGTGGCCATTGGTGTTTCAGGTCGCACCTGATCAGTTTCAGAGCCTCTGACATGACCTAACGACTGCTTTTAAGGCAGCCGGGATCGACAACTTAACGTGTCCATCCGAAACAAGGGAGTGGCTTGAGAAAAATATCTTGTCCGGGCCGGGGTTTGAACCCAGGCCTCTGCTGGGTTATAAAGCCAGCGTCTAATGCACTCGACTACGACCACTCCAAAGATGCTCATAACATTATCGAAGTATATGGAAATTGGAAGATTAGAAAAAAAGGATTGTTCTTTCAGAAGTTGAGTTATTCAATGAAGGTTACATGCATTCCACTCTCGATGAAGAGCTTCAGGAGTTTCCGCTAAAATCTCTTCATCATGAATGAGGAGGCTGATAAAGCTCTTCATCAGGAGTGAAATGCATCCCATCTTTTCCAAAATAATGTTTGTACATTTTCATTAACGACATTTAGTGAAAAATGAGTAACTTAACTCAACTTTAATAGAAATTCATACACGTATTCCGTCAGGGAAAACAACATCGATATTTCGCTTGATACTCAAAATAGTTTTCAATTTTTATATTTCTTAATTAATTAATTATTAATAATTTATTTACAGGATAGACTTGTTCAACTGGAGCTTGAACATGGTGATGAGACTTCATTGAAGGAGGAAAGTTCTTTGGAAGTTGAAACATTGGTCTCCAAACTGAAATACATCAAATCATTGATAGATAAGGCCAATGAGAATTCTGAAAAACCAGTAGATGTACAGGGTGAGTGATTTTATATTTCTAGAACTGAAATATCAATCCATACTTTCAATTGCAATCAAAATAGTTAACCAGAGTACGATTGATGATAGTTTACTATTGATAATAGTATAGCAAGCGAAACCGGTATCTCAATAGTTAGAATATCTGTAGTTACGACAATTTCTAGTATTTTTATTCAATTAAGTTACATTCTTTGTAATTGTATCGAGATGCCGGCTTTGCTTGCTATAAATAACTATTACAAAGAATGTAATTGAATATAGAGCGTGAAAGTGTCAACTGACTCGTAGCTTTCTCTTCATTTCTGGCGTGTTTTTTACTCTTTTAATCCAATTCCATTGATTGCTTTCATAGATTGAAACCTTTGCTCTACATATAATAACAGGTAGTTAAGGGTAAAGGGTAACCTACTACCTACTAACAGAAAAGTCTGAAAATTATAAAATGATCAAATCTACTTAAAAAAATTAAAATCTACTAACCGGGAACAAGGTATCGTACCGTACGTAGAATATGCTAGCTTCCCTTGGTAGGACAATTCACGAATAACTTATATAGACACACTAACAATAATCTTAATGCCTTTCATAACTCATTGCTGTGAATGTTTGTAAATTTTTATTAAAAATTTGATGGACATTGATGAAGTAGCCCTAAGAAAAAGGAAATATTTTTATTTCTTTCTGGCAATTTATTTATCTATTCAATTGCATTTAATGCATTGATTACAGCTGTACTATTCGGTGATAAAGAACTGACAGATCTGACTAAATACGCCAACTCGGATCATTCTCTGTGTAATGAAGAGTACCAAGCGTTGAAAGAAGAGTTTGAGCAGTACAAGAAGACAGCTCAAAAAAAGCCGGTCTCCTTCTCACCAAGGTATTGTATCTTGCCATATTCTACGATGAAAATTTTTTAATTATCTTACTTACTCTCATCTGCATCTAATTTGATATTCTGCCGTACCAACAAAACGCCTTCATGGATGTTATTAAGTTACGATAACTCAATTATTTAAGGTCATCAACAGACCAAATATAAATTCACAGAGATAATCTTTATTCTAAAGTTTATTCTGATAAAGGACCACGGTTTCGTGGCAGCACAGGCCACATTTTCAAGCTGAATGAGCAACGAAACCATGGTCCTGTACTAGAATAAACTGTGAAATTGACATTATCCGTGTGTTTTATTCAATTATGTACCTGTTCTAAAACATAAACAGTGAGTCAGTCGAATTTTCATTTACTAGACTGTTTAAAATTTAATAATAAAGTTATTAACAAATTCAGTAACATTTTCATGCAGTTTTTAATCAAATTTCATTTTCTACAGCAAGGAAGACAATAGAGAAATAGAGAGGCTTAAATCGCAGTTGTCAATGGCTAATGAAAAAGTTCGTCATCAACATGATCGGCTAGTATATACAGTAAAACATTATGATGAACAGATTGAGGAGATCCATAAGGTAATTCCAAAGACTACTTCATTATGGTTATTGAAAAATTATTTATATGCATTGAATTTTGTAACCCATATTAATTTCAGACTATTCTATTATAGTTACTGTGATAACTATTTCAGACACTAAGTAATCATAGTCGTTACCACTATCCTGGTTGATAATTATTATTCCCCTCTGTATTATAGTGGAGTGATTATGAAACTGGCAACCAGCTGGTAGGCGTAAGACCTTCATGGGCTGTTGAGCCATTCACATACATAAATAGTAGGTGGATTACTGCTATCAACTGAGGCTATATTTTGTTTTGAAGCTTTCATTTTGCGTAGCTGCATTGTATCTCAAGACTAGGATATCCTATACTTATACTTCGTTCAATGATTTAATGGACCAAGGTTAGCAAACTTACGCATGCGTGGTTGCCAAAATTTGACAAATCCCAAATCACAGTCACGTATCTTATTCACTGTTGTTCATCAATCATCACCAATAATTTAACAGCTCAATCATATGACTGCTTGAGTGTGAATGAGGTATTTCGAAAAATTTTGTTTACCTTAGTCAACCTCTTCGACCCTAGTCTACTAAACTATTAAACGTACCTCATAAGCGTTTGCAATAAAACTTACTCTAATAACATTTTTTCGCAGGCAAACAAGTTAGAGAAAGAGCGATGGGATGCGAAGTTGCAGAGCAAAGAGCAGGCGCACAGGGCGCGTCTGGCCGACTTGGAACAGCAGATGACCAAACAGAGGGAGCGCGCTCTCGCTCTTGTACGTGAGAAAGACGAAGAGATCAACTCTCTCAAGGCAACCTTCCAAACGTTGCTACCTTCAGCTGCTTCGAAACCATTGCCCTCTTCAGATAAGGTAAGGGAACAGAAATGGTTTCCTAAATCGCATTGGTGCAGTCATGTGATTTTTATTAAAAGATGTCTGATATCGCCCTAGTTTTGGTGTACAGAGGGGTTGGACAAATTCACTGAGATATAAAGTTTCAAATCACATCAAAGTTTTAGGGGATATACTTTAACACCCTCCCCCCCTCTAATAACAGTGGTTACTACCGTAAATTGAGCAGGCATGCACCATTTTACAATATGAGTGTTTGAATTAGTATTCATTTCAATCTGAATAGTGTCTGTGTATGTTCAACTATGATTTTTTCCAAAGAATGAACGTGTGGTTATCATTGAGAGTTGTTTCGCATAATATAAATCTAACAAACAAGTGGAAGGCGAATTCAAGTTAAAATTTCTTAATTCTGCAGTGCCTAATAACGCGTCTGATTAGTAAATTTCGTGAGACTGGAAGTGTAAAGGATCGGAAATCACCGGTTGAACATCAGTGATGAACAAATTTTACTATCGAGTTCGATCCTACAATAGGCCTACTAGTGGAAGAAGTCATTTTGAACTTTTTATTGTGAAGTTTTAAAGGTAATTTGAATATTAAAAAAGGGCAATAATCTTTTACGGTATAACATACTCTTTCAAAAACTTGCTCATTTGTAATCATTTCTCTCCAACTGATCTTCATCATTCTTCTGTAGCACCCAATCCCTCACTCACCCCCATTGTCCATGCCTCACTTCCACGTTTTCAACATGTTTTCTTACGTCGAGACTTATGTTTTTTGAGGTGAATAGATTTTTCTTCTTATTGAAGGCAATCTTAGCCTGGGCAATTCTGCTGGCAATGTCCTTGCAGCTTCTTCCATCACTTGTGATTTTGCTACCCAGGTAATTGAACTCCTTCACTTCATTTACTACCTCATTCCTTAGCTTTACTGCTGAGCTGTTCTCCCTGTTCTGCAACATATTAGCACTTTGGTCTTTCGGATGTTTATTCTCAATCTGAACTCTTCCTCCATTATTCTGTCCATTTCATTCAGTTTTTTGAATGTGTGCAGATTCCTCTTCACTTCCACTCCTAATAACTCCAATTTCCCGTTTATAGATGTTGTAGATCAGTCTTCGGTCTCTGTAGTCTATCCCAATTTGGCGAAGAATGTTGAATAGGATGTTCCAACTTACATTGTCAAATGCTTTTTCAATGTCAATAAAGACTATGCATGTGCGTTTCCCTATCTTCATCTGCTTCTCTATCACCTGTCTCAGCGCCAGAATTGCTTCTCTTGTCCCTACACCCTTTCTAAAGCCAAACTGATCTTCAGACAATTGTTCATCAATTCGTTTTTCTATTCTCCTGAGGATAATTCTGGTAACTATTTTCGATGCGTGACTCACTAAGCTCAGCGTACGGTACTCTTCACATGATCTTGCATTTGATTTCTTTGGTATAGGTACTATAATACATTTTACAAAATCGTCAGGTAACTCTCCAGTCATATATATACTATTTACAAGATTATACAGTGCTCTCTTTAACATTCCACCAGACTTTTTCAAGAGCTCTCCTTGTATATCATCTATTCCTGGTGCCTTCCTTTCTTTTAGGTCTTGCAGTGCTTTTTCAAACTCTTCCATCAACATTGGTGCCCCCAATTCCTGTAGTTCTATCTCGTCTTCTCTTTCCAAGTGCAGATTCTCATTGTCCTCTCCACAGTACAGCTGCTCCAGATATTCTTTCCAACGTTTTGCTATACTCTCTGAATCATACTTTAATTCTCCATTTTTGTCTACAATACTCATTGTTCTCACTTTCCTTGTTTCAAAGAATCTTTTTACCTCTCTGGTATAACATATAACCATTTTAATTACTTGATGCAATGAAACACTTTTTGAGACTTCGATGTGCGTCCTCTTTGAAACATTGTGTATTACCGGACTATTGATAGTGACATAGTCTTATTCAAGTAATTTTATTTTGATGTGTGTAAAGCTTATGGTAGTTTTAAATTTTTCTTAAAAGAACTGGATTGATTCGGACACTTCGTGAAAATATTCTTGCCAAACCGAAAAAGTTGATTGCTAGACTTGTATACCACGTGAAACCTTCAACAGAGTTATAATATCGATACGAAAAAGATTTGAGTAGCCTACAGAAAGACTAGATGTTCCGTTATAATCTGGATAAAGTCCCAGTTGAACAATGGTAAAAACCTTGATCAAACATTTCAAATATTAAGTGACTTAATTAAACTTAACGAACTTTTTTGCAACTGACCTTAATTGTCTCACGTTGATTGTTCATAGAGAAAATAGCTAGTATAGCAAGTAATTTATTGAGTCCTACACGAAGATGGAGTGCTCTAATAAAATTTCGAGTCTTTTCTAGTAATGTGATACTTTCACAGGACCAACCCGCAGACATGAACACAGTCAGCAGGAAAAGTTCAACTGCAAGCGACGTGTTCGATGTGACCGAGAGTCGTCCGATGCTTCACTATGTGCAGGAGTTATCACGCCTGCAAATCGACGTGGCCAAACTGAGGAAGCAGAAGCACAGCCTCGAAACCAGTTTACGAGATCAGGAGTTGAAATCTGCCGAGGAAAAAGAATCGTTCATGGCGCAGACCTCGGTTCTCATGTCTGCTGTAGCAAGGTATGTAAATTCTATCTTAATGTAAATCTTGATTATTGGGCTAATATTTTCCCCATCGATTACCATCACATAGACAAATGTTCTGCTCAAAGTCCTGACCCCTACCCCTCTTGCTTCCCCCCACCAGCACCCCCTCGAAGTTTTCATTTGCAAGGGTTTCTTAAATTGAATATACCTCAGCAACCATTGAAGATAAGAAGTCAAAATTTTTTTTCATAAAATAGAGAATAGAAATTTCTTCATTTCATTTCATTACCATTATACTCTAGCTCTTGTGGTTAAAAAGTTATAAATCGAAGAATGAAGGAAGCCCCTCAATTTCTGTCTAAAATTTATATTATTTTTCGAATAAAAGTTTACAAGATTGTTCTGCTGAAAAATGTCCCATATAAAACTTGTAGTGCTTTTCAAGAGCTACATTTCGATGTATGATAGTTGATATTTTAATAGATTCTAAGGGGGGTAAAAGTTCGATAATATGCGATAAACACCTCTTGGCATGCTAAAATAATACTATTTTAAAAATTCATTCGAAAATAATACATTTGGGAAAATTCTTATGAAGCTGATTTTTTCCACATCAATAACTAGCATACAGACAAGTGTTCTGCCAAAAGTCCTGACCCCTACCCCTCTTGCTTCCCCACCAGCACCCCCTCAAAGTTTCCATTTGAAAGGGGTTCTTATATTGAATTTATCTCAGCAACCATCCAAAAATTCAATTTCCTACATTTCATTCCATTGTTAACATTCTCTAGCTTCAGTGGTTCAAGAGTTATAGACGGAAGAATGAAGGAGACCCTAGATTTCTGTCGTAAAAATGCATTCCTTTCCAAATAGAAGTTTACAGGATTGTTCTACTGAAAAACGTCTAATATGAAACTTGTAGAGCTTTTCAAGAGCTACATTTTGACTTATAAAAGTTGAAATTTTTATAGAATTTAAGGGGGTAAATGTTCTATAATATGCGATAAACACCATATTGCATGCTAAAATTCGTCCATTTGAGGAATATCGTTCGGAAATAATACATTTGGGAGAGAATATGAAGCTAATTTTTTCCACATCGATAACCAGAATATAGACAAGTGTTCCGCCAAAAGTTGAAATGAAATGTGATAAATTAAATTTTAGACAGAAATTAAGGGGCTTCCTTCATTCTTCGATTCATAACTTTTCCACCACAAGAGCTAGAGTATAATGGTAATGACATGAAATGAAGAAAATTCTATTCACTATCTAATGAAAAAAATTTAGTTCTCTCATCTTGGATGGTTGCTGAGATAAATTCAATATAAGAACACCTTTCAAATGGAAACTTTGAGGGGGTGCTGGGGGGGAAGCAAGAGGGGTAGGGGTCAGGACTCTTACCAGAACACTTGTCTGTATGCTAGTTATTGATGTGAAGAAAATCAGCTTCATAAGAATTTTTCCAAATGTTTTATTTTCGAATGAATTTTTAAAATCGTGTTATTTTAGCATGCCAAGAGGTGTTTATCGCATATTATCGAACTTTTACCCCTCTTAGATTCTATTAAAATATCAACTATCATACATCGAAATGTAGCTCTTAAAAAGCTCTACAAGTTTTATACGGGACATTTTTCAGCAGAACAATCCTGTAAACTTTCATTCGAAAAATAATAGAAATTTTAGACAGAAATTACAGGGCTTTCTTCATTCTTAACTTTTCGACCACAAGAGCTAGAGTATAATGGTAATGACATGAAATGAAGAAAATTCTATTCTCTATTTAATGGAAAAAATTTGACTTCTTATCTTCAATGGTTTCTGAGATAAATTCAATTTAAGAAACCCTTGCAAATGAAAACTTCGATAGGGAGTGGGGGGGTGGGTAAGCAAGAGGGGTAGGGGTCAGGAATTTTGGCAGAACACTTGTCTATGTGATGGTAATCGATGGGGGAAAATTAGCCTCATGTTTTTTTCCCTCTAAAAAACTCATTGACTGGACTAGATGGAATAATTGAGAATATCCTCTGTTGAACAATGCAAATTATTTATTTGTGTTAAGGTGTATCCATCCATTCTTTTTCACTAGTAATTAAATATTGATAATTAAAAACCACTTTTATAGCAGCAAAACACCAATTACATTGTATAGTGCTTATCCCCAGTCGTGGTTAAGTGGTCATATCTGTCGAAACTTCGCCAGTCATTAAAATAATGAAGTCACTCTATTCTAATGAAGACCATTCTACTGAGGATTGTCAGTGATCAGATAAAATTTTTCTCTGCTATGATGCTTTCTCTGGATTCTTTCCAGTTCTGGATGTATAATTTCCATAAAGGTACTGTTTTATTACAATTTCTTTGATTACTGTAATTTAGAGACATTTTTAAATTTGGTAGTTCAGTTATGCTTTTTGTAAAAGTGCTTTCAAATTGGATTTATTGTTTTACAACATTCGATCATAAGAAACAGATTATGAGTAATGCTGAGTTTCCCCCCAAAATAAAGGAATGAGCACCTCTGTAGTGGGAACGGAAGTATATTTTATTAAAAATACGATTTATAAAGTTATGTTTTTGATATTTCCAGGCTAGAAAGATGCCAGACAAGAGAAGGGGCAAACCTCGAATACCTGAAGAATGTGGTTCTAAGCTACTTACTGAACACTGACGAAAATCGAAGAAGTCATATGCTCAATGCAATAGCCACCGTACTACAGTTCAGTGATCAAGAGAAGATCTCGGTCATACAAGCGATGAATCAGAAGTTAAAAATGTTATCTTAGTATTAATCACCAAATTTTATTTCAATTATTATTCGATCTACTTTCAATTTACTTAATTTATCATTATACAGTGAATCACTCCATCATTTATCGGTTTCAGTACCAAACAACTTTGTATTCATAAATATTTTTACTATTCCGATATTGACCAAATAAATTTTGTGAGATTTGAGATTTTTTTATTGTGGAAAGAATCCTGACACTTTTATTTATGGAATCTTTAAATCGCAATGTCTCTGGTTCCATCCGTTTCAAATCACCCCAATCAAAATAAGCTACATAAGCTAGCTAATGAGTATTAATAATTAATTTTGTGTTTTTACACACAATGTTATTAGTGCATTTCATTCGAAAAAATGCACTATTGGTCTTGCCCTGACAATCGAAAATTTATGATGTGATATATTTTTTACACGTTTCCGAGCCCCTAGAACACGAATCTGATGTCCGTTCAAATTCATATATATCTCTCTCTCTATATATATATATATGTACAGATTCTTAACACGATAACTCCCGAAGGGCTTGTCGGAGAGCGACCAAATTTTGCTCAAAAATCATTAGTGTTGATATCTCGGTCAAGTTCGTTAACCAGCCAAATTGGTCCAAGGGAAGGGGGTGAAATTAAGGGATGAAAATTTTAAAAAATCACTACAAATCGACCAATTACTTGATCGTTTTGAAAATTGGTGTGTATAATACCCTTATTATGCCCTACAATTTGAGCCATCAACGGACAAAATCTAATGAAAAGTGGCGGAGAAAATGGCGAATAATATGCCGAAAATTGTGTTTTTCGAAATCATACCCTGAATAGCTGATCATACCCTGAATAGCTCATTATAAGTCATATGATTTGAGCCATCATAGAATTGCATTTGAAATGAAATGCACTCTTTACGACCGCCAGCTGCCGGAGCGAATTTTTTCTTTAAAAGGAGTAGGCAGTCAAAAATATCAAGAACTGAAGAACGTTCGCGATAAATAATAGAAAATCTTATTTATAAAAATGGATCGAACTGAAGATAAGAAATTATAAAAATACCTCATCATAGAAATGAAATCAGGGAAAGAGCTTCTAAGAAGTCGATAGTAGGCACAGGTTCCTATCCCAGATAAATGTAATTTCATTATCTGTGATCAAATTATGGAGGAAAATTTATAAAAGCAGTAGCACTTTAAAATCAAGTATAAATTTATTATTGAATGAAAATACTAAATATTCTCAAACCACTGATTTATTAAAAAATACATCAGTGGTTTGACAATATCTCATCTTTTCATTTAATATGGATAACTACCACAATATCACTTTCACAACTACTCAACAAGTGAATAAATTATTAGAGTAGTTGATTAGGGAAATCTATTTCTTCGAGAAAAATAAATTCTTATACTATAGCCTGTTTGTTCTAATGGTAGTTCTTGTAGTATGTGGAATAATAAACACAAAACTTGAACATAAAATATTTATTTGTTACTTACAATACTATTCTTCCCTTCTTGACAGATTTCTTGATCTTGTTCTTCTTCTTCTCCTTCTTTCTTGCTGCAATGTTATCGCTTCTCTTCTGTTGTCGTTCTTCTTTCTTCTTTTCAACAGCATGCACTCTCGCCTCCCATTTCTTTTTCCTCTGGTTCTTCATCTGAGTTTGCTTCCGTACAGTCTTCTTTAAAAGGTCTACATCGTCCTTCACTTTTCCTCCTTCAGCTCTTTTCAATGCAGACATCCACATGTGCTTCTCTTTAATCTTCTTTGCTTTGGCCACTTCGCCGGATTCTTCCAAAGATTTGATTTCCGAATTTGATTTCTTGACGTTCTCCAACAATTGCTTGGGATCTTTCTCCACCTTGTTTTTCTTACCTTTGGAGTTCTTCTCCTTACCTAACCCGGTGAAATCAATTTTGTTAAATACCATTTTGCTGTCTTTGTTGAAAATAATCTTATCCTTATCTTCATTTGTTGAATTTTCTTCAGCTCCTTTATCTTCTCCGCCTTCCTTGTTTTCGAGGGCCTCTCTTCGCTTCTGCTTCTCCAACATTTTCTTTTGCTTTTTAGTTTCCTTGTCTTGTTTAAAAGCGGCCACTTTTTTCTGCTTATTCAGCCTTGTCTTAAGATTTTTCTTGTATCTTATGTCCTTTATATCTTTTAATTTCACGCCTGAAATCAAAGAGATTAAAAATAAATTTTAGGGATGCAATGTAAATTTCAAATGTTTATTGATTTGTTTTCTGTTTTCTCTTTAAAAAAAGAAAGAATAAGACGATGTCATGAAAAATCAGAATGTGTAACTTGAAGATACCTATAGAAGATGGGTGAGGATGTATTTGTAAAAAAGTAAGAACAAATAGGTAGTATAAAAAGAAATCAACCACGGTAGATTTCCGAGGATTGAAATATGAAATGATCCCTGGAATGAAACTTTATAGAAATATGAAACACAATAAATACAGTAAAATATACAACAAGAATTTGATAAGGTAAAAAAAAATTAGACTGTGAAAAGAAACAAATATAGCCTTACCTCTGATTTCTTTCAATTTCATCTCAATTTCCTCCAAGCCTCGTAGTCTTTTTTTGACATCTACAGTTGGTTTGTTATCTTTATCTGGAAATAAAAGAGAAATATATTATTGATTGTGATGATTCTATCATAAAGACTGGTAAAGAAAGGGATTTGAGTAATTATTAAAGAATAATATAGAAGAAAGTGGTTTCTTGATCCATGACAAGCTGCTGGATATTTGTAACGGTCACTGGAATTGATCTCCGACATGCAATACAACGTTTTTACAGGATGGAAAACTTACTTGTTAGTTTAATTATTACTTACTTGTTAGTTACTTACTGGTTGTTGCACCTTTCGTGCTGCTCGAGCACACAAGTGTTGACAATGAGCTCGAGCAGCGCAAAATGCCTCCACCCCAGTAAGTTAATTTCAACAGTTTTCTTACTGTAAAGATGTTGGACTGCATTTAGGTGATCAATACTAGTAAAACTAATATAGTGTAATTTAGTGTCATTTAACTGAATGAGATATTAAATGGAAAAAATAGAAATTATTTTAAATAAACTATTTAGGCGTGGATGAAGAGGGATTATTATTTATTGAATTTTTACAAAGCGAAGTTAGGACTCATAGGCCCTCTCTTACACTTTACCTTACACTAGTTAAATTTAGTACAAGTACAATAATAAAATAAATTTATATAACTTACAGAATAATTTGTAGTCTATTACATTGCTTAAGATCTATAATTTTAAAATAATATATACCAATCAACACAAGCGCGCATACACACACATCTATCCGCTAACTCAAGCCAACTCTGCGCCCTCATTCATCAGCCACTTCTGAATTGCCACGCCAAACAGGGTACAACTCTCCAACTCAATAATCTGAGGCGGCAGAAGATTCCAATAACGGATAGCAGTAACATCATTGAGTTCCACCACACATGAGAGAGAAAAATCTTATTAGAGAGATATTTTTTCATCTGTGGTTCCAAGCAATGAGCTTGCAAGTAGGCCTCTACCTCTACGTAACCTCTAACACACACAAGTGGGTATGATCGGTTTTTTCTTTTTGTCGTTATTATATTATATTATTATGTACGTGACTTATAAATGAGCTGTTAGTCTATATTTTCAGTACTAAAATCTTACCATGAGGTGGTTCTTCTTTGATAAATTTTCGATCCTCTCGCTCATCTTCACTGACTTCAGTTTGACCTGAAAAATGGAAATTAATTAAAAACATAGCACCTATCTCAAATTTATTGATAATGATTTGTTCTTACAAAAACTATTCTACTCTACATTTGGAACTAGATGACAAAAAAGTTTCCGCTGGTCGCGTTGCCTGCTTTCAGAAGACCCTCTGATAAGAAGTGGTCAAGTGGAGATTTTGACAACCTAAAACGCTTTGAAGACTGAAGAGCATTCCAGCATCACATATACCGAGTTTTAGGCTACGATTACAACTAAGAAAATTTGAATAGCAAATCTTCTATTCAATTTAAATGCAAAATTTTGTAGCCGTAGCCCAGACGTAAATGGTAAGATATTGAATTAAACGACAGAAGAGAAACATCAAAGTCCTTGAAGATACAATAGAGTAGATACGTGATAAAATAAGTCCCTAACATTGAATTTTCTCATTGTATGCCAATACTCGAACATATAATTTAGGCCTACTTTACTCTCATAAGAGAGACCCGAATTTCTGGTATGTTGATATTTATTAATCATCCATTGGGATACTGACCTTGATCGGGGAAATTGCAGTATTTTTCCAGATTCGAAACAAACCTATAACTTTCAGACAATATTTTTCTGAGCTTTTTCTTGTTAAAATTTATACCGTTATTATTAGTTGAAAGCTTCATTTCTGATGTTCAGAAAGTGATGGTTACAGAAAAGAGAGAGACACAGAAAATTAATAAATAATTATTATAATAGAATAGTTTAGAAATAGTTTTAGAAATTCACTCGTGGTCTTCATGCATGGGATTTTTGAAAGTTTACAGACTGCAATTTTAGGTTATGTTGTTCTTATTTAAGAATCACGGCCAACTAAATTATAAAAATAAATATGCACTGATTCCCTGATATAATAATCAATTTTGGCACTTTTTGGGCTTTAAAATCAAGCATTTCTAATAGAGAATAAAAAATTGAACATTATTAACATCGATAAATATTAATATTTCTCTTACTAGCAGATTTAAAATATCAAATTCCTTGTTCTCAGCTCTGGTGACAAAGGTATCCATTGATTAATAGCAGCTGATTGTCACAAGCCAATGTTATGACAGGTAAATGAATTCTGATGAAGATTACGCGATAAATCAACATTTTACTCTATTTTGTACGTTCAAATACATATAAATATTGCTTGTATTAGCTAATTGGAGAATGACTCTAGAAAGTGGATAAGGTAAATATAATTTTCAGCAAGTTGTAGTTGTAGCATTCCTTTTGTCGTGAGTGCCGTTCCCTCATCATCATGGGGTTTTAATGCATTATTTAAAGATATCCAATAATGATACGATATTTTTTTTAGTGTTGTTTATTTAATTTTTTTCTGATAATCAGATTTATAAGATTGTTCTATTTCTTTGATCTGCGAGAGTTGAAATGGTCAAAAACTATTATTCCTGTCTGCGTCGCAGGCCTACATGTCAACATGTGACCAACTTCATTGTCAGCAAGACCAAATCCTGTTGACCAACAGGATCATTTTATGTTGATGTATGTACTTCTATAACTAATTCCTTAAATATTAATAGGTTTATAAAATTTAAACATGGTATGCGTTCAAATACAAATACAAAAAGTATTAATAATTTGAAATTAAATCGACAAACAAGGAAGAAAATAATTCACGTTGATGTCATGCTTTTAAACCTGTTATGAACCAATATTTTTTATTTTTAAGTAATTTACCCGGTTGTAAGTAAGAATTATCTGAGCAAAAAGATTCAAATTTTGTGTTTGTAAACTCATAAAGTTTAGGCTACATGGTTGAGGCCCGAATCAACAAAAAACAAAAATTAGGCTTGATAGTTTGACAGGCCGTTCCAATCAGTTTATTGAAAATAACTATGATGCTTTGTTTGTTTAAAATCAATCTTAGTCAAAACCTTATTCTTATATTGGTAGATTTTGTCCTAAGTTGTGTCAACGAGAGAGTTGAGTGTGTAAGAAGAATCTTGACTCCACCTAAGTTATGTGATACAGAAAGTCTGTTCGAGCAAAGAAGACCCTCTGGCAAGATGAGAAAATGACTCCAGCTTGTTCAATATTGGTTCAAAAAATATTGCTTTGATCTCAGATTGTAGATCAGAATATTTTCTACGAGACCAAATCAATAATTTTTGAACCAGTATTGACCGAGCTGGAGTCATTTTCTCATCTTGTCAGTGGCTCTTCTTCGCTTGGACAGACTATACTAAGAAACCTCAAACCTCAGCTTTTCAAGATGAGAGGCAATACAATAGTTTATTTTCTTGAAATGTTTGGCTATGGATCTTATATAATCTTTCTTCACTCCTTTTCAAATCTAAAGAATATGCTGATATGTCAGAAAAAAAGCGCTTCCAATGATCATCTCAGCACAGCAGAACATCGCGATCACTAAAAATCTTTGTACAACTGGGCATTTTCACGGTTTTCAATCTGTTATGTAGCTATTCAGTAACCTCCATCTATGACTAGCACTTGCTGGATAGATTTCGTATGAAGAAAAACCAGTATACTCCGTCATGGATGCTAAGGGTTTCTTTATTGTGAGATCTGTGATATGACACAAGGAGATTCATTCCGTACCTGTAACTGTTGAACACCCGCAACAATGCCGGCCTATTTTCAAACGTGACAGTCTATAGTCACAGTCAGTTCACGAATAGCTCGTTGCTGCTCTTATGGAGTGAGATCCACGTCGTCCAGGAAAGGGACCAGCTCAACCACTACAGTACCAAGAGAAGAGGCAAAAATGCTTGTTTTTCTGATGAAATGAACACACAGATTTTGTCAATTTTCTACACTGTTTATTTGGTACACGACCATGGTTTCATAACCACACAGGTCACATTTTCAAGCTGACAAGCAGTCAGCTTGAAAATGTGACCTGTGTGGTCATGAAACCATGGTCGTGTACCAAATAAACAGTGTAGAAAATTGACAAAATCTGTGTGTTTATTTCATCATGGAACGTTTCTACAATATCGACCACAACTCAGTTGAGCTTGTTTTTCTATTATAAATTACCATTATTATGCTCCTGGAGGCACTTTTCTTCAGATTTCTCATTCTTCTCCCTTTTTTCTCTCTTCAGATTTCCATTGAAAGGCATTCCATTCATTTCACTTATTGGATGAACATGGAAGAATTGTCTATGTTGCGGGTCATGTAGAAGTAATAATTAGGAATTGATTATATAAAGCTTATATCATATTAGATTTTAGGTGGTTTCAATTTTAGTTGTATGGATTTATGATTTACCTCGGTTTAATGAAAGATGACTAGAAAAAGCAGAAAATTTGAAAATGTTTAATAATATGGCTTTTTTGAATGTATTTTACCAAGATTACTCACGGTTTCAGGCTGGTCTGATGGAGGATACCCTAAGTGTGAAATCTAGTGATTCAACTGCTGTCATTGACGATTACGAGTTCGTGGGAAATACTACTGTTGTGAGTACAAACTGCCATCTTCTTCTAAGCATCTAGTTTGGAAACTAGATAAGTTATTTTGAGTTGAGAAAAATCACTCAAAAAACCTTACAGAAAAACACAAAACACTAAAATACTTGGAAGTAACTGACTTATATTTTTAATTTTAGATGATGACTGATATCATTCAGCCATCAGTTCTTTAAAAGTCTCCCTTACGTTGGATTTAAAATGTGGGAAATCGACTGAAAAGGTTCAATGCAAACTATAGCCTATTGGAAGAATAGAACAGAAAATTATCCCTATGAAAAGTTTTCAATGTTATAACGATAGAAATTTTTCAATTTTTTATTATATATTTCTTGACGTTTGTATTGTAGATGGGTTCATTATTTTGTGGACTACTCATCTTTTAACAAAATATGATTTTGAGGCTACTCATAGACTCAATTCAAAAACAAATTTCTCACATTTTCATAGAATTCATGAACATAAACCAAACTTCTGTCTCGTTCTGGTAGGAAATCGTTGTCTTACATAAAATTAGTATAGGAAACTTCACATAATTAGATATATCTTGAAACTCCTTATCGATAAATCTACTTGATATATTCTCATTCATGAAAGGTTTACTATGCAGGTGTTTGGTCTGCGTGTTATCATTAATTAGATAGACTGATACGAGAGTACATAAAGTAACAAGTACCACTAAAGTATTACTCTCCTCTCATCAAATGTCTGTATTGGAAAGAGATCCTCTTTTAAAGCTTTTCAGAAACCAGGTAGTTGGTAGAAATAAGTGATTAATAAATTATTAATCTTGAGTGTCAGTTGCTACTGCTCTTCAATATGAAGTGTCGATTACCTATAGCTACTCAAAGAAATTATCCATTAATATGTTCACGTTATTGTAAAAACCATAAGTAGAGTATAATTGCTTGAGTTCAGTACTCATTATCGAATTTTAGTTTCCTATCTACTGTGAAAATGATCTACTTCGTATTTCACTAGTACCTTACTTGAAAATGATTTTAAAACGCCTTTTAAAGTAGAATAGACTCACTTACATTCTGTAGTGAAGATAGTTTCGATCTGGTGTTGGTCTTCATCAAACCAAGAAACCAGTTTACTACACAATGTAAAGGTGAGTTTACCCTAATAAAAAAGTGTTTTTAAAACTATTGTTAAGAATACATGTGTGAACACTGTCAGGTTCCTTTTATTGTTGAACATGAATGAGCTTGACCGTTAGTAATAAAGTAACCTTCAGACCTAGATAATAAACTGCTTCGACCAATTTGAGCTTGGCATTGAATTATTATCTATCAGGAAGTGCGTTGACCTATTTCCTATAGTCTACCTGTAATGGTTATTAAGCTGTTTCTACTTGAGAACGGCTCATTATTCCTATTGTTGACTGACCATTGAACTATGCGTTGTTGACTAAAAAATTATATAACAAGCTAAATTATGATTCACAATAGGCTTATTCAATTTACATGATACATTTCACCCTTCAATTTGTCTTTAATCCAAATTTATGTGTAGAAAGTTGAAAAGTATTAGGAATAATACAATAAACAATAATCGTAATTCCAATGATTAACATCAAGAGGTAGGAACATGTGGATAGACATTTTAACAACTGCTTGACTGGCAAGAAATTTGTTGAGTGAATGATTGTTGATGTTGTGGAATTTATCCATAATGAAATAACTGTGATGTCACAAGTACATTTTATTTCTATTGCAATTAAAAATGATTCAGAAACATGTTTCATGTGGACTCACACATGGCTTCCAAGGAAGCCACTCACAGGAAGCTTCTGAAGCTTCCTGCTTCTAAACAGTATAATAGCTGACGACGTGTGAGTGCACATGAAACATGTTTCTGTATAATTTTTATTGCATTAGAAATAAAGTGGATTTGTGACAACATCAAAGTTCTTTCATCATTTTCACAATCATTGTACATCCAACAATTTGTTGAATAGTTCTACATTTCTAACTAGAAGACAACATCTTGACTTTTTATTGAAAGTGAATAGAACGTTATGTTCTTAAATGAAAAAACAAAATATTGTCAAACCATTTATTTATTAAAAAATCGAGATACCGGTTTCTATTGTTACACCATTATCAATCCCTGGTGAACTCTCTAAACCGGTATCTCGATTTTTTAATAAATCAGTGGTTTGACAACATCTTGTATTCTCATTTAATATGGAAAACTACCACCTTCACAACTACTCAAAAAGGGGGAAAACGGTATGTTCTTTCACAAGTTATTCAAATTGAACAAATTATGTGTGGAATGTTGAAAAGTATCAAGTATAAACTATTGAATGTGACCAGATATAGTTAAATCTGTTCCCAATACATTACTACATTTGTCCCCAATAGTTACGTTTATCCGATCAACCTCAAGGCTTTCAGCTTCAATTATATTGTTTGTATCCAACACATTTCTCCAAAAAATTTCAGAGTTAACTACTCTGGCCTTTGATAACAATAATAATTGTTTGTGAGTTTGAAAATATTAGTTTTGGTATTTAGTTGTTGTAGACTCTTAGTTGTGAATAATCAGTTGAAGAATCCACTCCCGTGTGTCTTATGGTTTAGTTAGTGTGTGATCACAATAATTTAAATTTTGATTCTTTAGATTTTTCGCTCAACATCCTGTCCTGAGAAAATTTAATTTCAAAGATTACCATGATGATTATGATACTCTCATTGTGTGGTATAGTCTTTCCAAGCAAAGAAGACCCTCTGGCAAGATGGGAGAATGACTCCAGCTTGGTCAATATTTGTTCAAGAACTATAAATGTGGTCTTAATAGTAGATCGTAAATAGTAGTAATAATAGTAGATAGTAGTAAATTGTTCCCTGCAATTTGAGAGCAAGTTGATAATTTTTAAACCAATATTGACCGAGCGTGAGTCACTCTACCATCTTGCCAGAGGCTCTTCTCTGCTTGGGCAGACTATAACAATCTGGTAAAAATTGAAATTGTTCGAAACATTTTCATTTTATTTTTCAAATTTCAATCCAACTTATATTCAATATTGAGTGTGTCTCAATTGATCTTATTACAAACTATTACCACAACCAATTCAATTTAGCGTCGATTATAAAATGCTCCATAATCAAGTTCAATTGATAAGGCAATGCTCATTTTCAATTTTCATTGCCTCTTCTTTGTACGTAATTGAATACAACACTGTACTTTTATATTATTGCTCATTTTGTTTCAACAATGCCAATTGCAGTCAATTCTCAGGTTTTCTATCAGCATTCAACTTGCAACATGAATAATAAATTCAATTCTCATTTGAATTTAGTAGGGTAGGCTACTAATATATGCAATGTGACAATTTATTCAATGACAATCACTGTTTCATCTGATGTGTTTATTGTATGACAGCCAATGATAATATTACTCAATAAAATTCGGTCCTTGAAGCAAAAATAATAAAACTGATAAGAAACCATCTGCCTTACTAGCTGTTTATGTTTTATTATCTGTAATGCATTACTAGTTCATTGTATTATTTAGTGCAACTGTATTAGACTAACGAGTTTTTATTACTGTGTGGGAACCGTGTTATCTACTACAACTACTGTATGTACCTCTTATGAAACATTTTGAAGCATATGAAATTGATTGACACGTAGTAGATAGGCTACATTATCTTGAAACACGTTTATTTTGTGTCGATTTAGTTTGCCATAGCAATAACTTGGTAGAATGTTTTGCTCTCTAAACAATAGTTAGTGATTACCACTTAGAATTATCTGTTATCAATTGTCGGGCTTATCAGTGTTCATGGATCAATTCGTGACGAAAAATGTGTTGTTATTCATGTAAGTGAGTACCTACGTTAAACTTTATGTTCTGTAAGATATCAGTGTGATATGTAGGCTTAAGTTTGTCTAGAATGAACGAACCTCATGAATCGGGTTTAAAATGAAATTGAATCTATCGAAATTTAAATTTGAGTATGTGATAAAAATGCTATTGTCACCTGTTTCTAGCTATACAATACATAACTTACTTCGGTCACTGGAATCCAGAGAGAATAGAATTAACTTGGCGATATTTATTCAATTTATAGTTTTTAATTTATAGTTCTAGTTTTATCAGGCCTATAATTTATAGTTTTCCCCAAAACTAAAGAATAGTTGAATCTATTCTCTCTGCTGGAATCATACTCTTCTTTGCTGCTTCAGTACAATTGAATTTAGATTTTTGAAGGAGGCTTGGAAAATGTTATTCTATTTTTGGTTGTAACAAATACGCGGCAGCGTGGTTGAATAGTACTATCGTTCTAGTAGTACTATCCCTGTCAGGCGACATAACTGTTGGTTTGCTGATCTCAAGTTATATTTAATTGATTATTAAGCAAATAAAATCATGATAATAACCAAATTATCTCAGGTTAATAACCTTAGCGGGGTTTCAGTGGAGATACTGTTTCCAATCAGGTGAAAATTGTCGATTTCAGCCATTAGAATAATGCTATTTAGACAAGGAAAACTTAATTTCGTATCTAGAGCAAATTTATCTTAGTGCTGGAATTCAACTAAACTCGTTGTCAAGTAATCACAGAAATAGGTCTGCCACATCGTTGGAAAACTCTTTAAAAATGAACGATAACTCACTGTTTCTTCCTAATTAGACGTAGAAAAATAGGCTTTATCAGAATTATAATAATTTATTTTATAATTCACAATGGAGAGACCAACTGGCTCTCTCCCAAAACTGTTCCTCTTCCAATTTATACAAAAAGTTCAAAAGTAAGTTATGGTTTATGGACTGAAAATTATGAGTTTTTAAAGTATTTTGATATCATAACCTCATTCGGTATATTAACTTGAATTTATCAAAATTAGGGAGATAAGTAGTGAGGGCAAAGCATGTTTTTTATCTCCCAAATAATTTTAATTAGATTATGTATATGTTTCAATAAATAAATGAAATGTAATAGAATTTTATTTAATCATTGATTTTCACTTACGAAACAAATAAAGTCTAACAATTTTGAATTACCACACATTTACAAAATAAGTTCAATTCTATTGTTGTTGAAAAATTAACTTGAGCTTTATAAGTTGAACGTTAATTTTTTAAAAAATTTTAAACAAGTTAGTACATTAATATAGAGAGAAAATATGTCATACATAATTCTGTCAATAAAATTGTGGATCTCAAATAATCAATATAAATGAGCCTCTTAATAATCCATATCTTGAAAAGATGTACCAATAATGTATAAACTTATATGGAAGTCACTAATTCTGATATAGCTAGTTATTATTGTACTAGGCCTATGCGTCATTGTAAAAACTTGATTAAAATCTAAGCTTAAAAACATTCATCAAAACTTTATTAGAGACATGACTTTACAAATTTGTATTCATTTCAGGCCTTACCACAACTGAAAATTTCTGGTGACACTGATATAGAAAAACTGTTGGGTGAGGTGTTGGGTGAAATGGACCTCGGTGATTCGCCAGTCTCCATCAGCCAATCACAAGAGACCACTCCAGTACATAATGGCAATGGAACAGTGAGTTCTGAGGAAGTCGTAACCAGCACTAGCGAAGGAGAGTATGAGGAACCTGGTAAGAAATGTTATCACTCATTTCTCAATCACTAATAGAATAAAAAACTTCTCGATCACTAATAGAACATTAACTGTCTAACAGAATATATTATAGATGGGTGTTAGAAAATTAATTGAATGAGTAATAAGATGAAGCAGCTAATCAAGTGTTTTCCCCAATCACTACGGAATATCAACTATCTTTAACAGCATTTCTTGTTAATGATGGGTCTTGGAAAATTCATGGAATGAGTAATAAGAGGAAGCTGCTAATCAGCTGCTGAAAGTTGCTTATGATAACTAATTTGAAAATCAAAAGAAATCTGTATGAATAATACGTCTGCCTCTGGAAATATAAAAAAACAAGAGTAAATAGCAGAACTAGATAGCTGTAGGATGTAGGAGACTCTATTCAGCTCTGTTGCCAGTACTTGCAGTGGCAAAGGTCTTTAGTACAAGGTGGGACAGGGAAGTATCCCCAGTTTTGAGATGACATTGTGAGTAGTGGAGGCATGCTAGAAAAGTGGAAATGGCCTCAAATGACGCAGAAAATTAAGTTGTAGATATGGCTTGGTCGGCTGAGCAGCGCGCTTTTGCCGCCAAGGCGTATTTTTGCCAAAATTAGTATGCTATTGAACTGCAGCCCGGACTCCTGAAAACATTAGCCGTGTCAGAAGATCAACCTTGCAGTCTCCTCAGCATTCAGCTCGTAAGCATGCATCCGCCTTGGTGTTGTCTAGTCGCACTGTGCGTCTTATTCTCCATGAGTAATTTCACTTTCATTCAAGGAAAAATGGTAGTTGTCCAAAAACTTACCCAAAATGACTGGCAGTAACAAATGCAGGTATGGAAAACATGGATCACTCACGATGCTCGGGCTTTGTTTAGTGACGAGGCGCACTTTCACATTTCTGGAGCGGTAAATATGAAGGATATGCATTATTTACCCACAACAAAATGGATTTACGGTGAGGAACAGCTTTGAGACAAGGGATCTGACCAGTAGCGAGTTCGCATCGCACGCTGCACTGCAACAACAGACTGATTTTGCGAAAAATACGCCTTAACGGCAAAAGCGCGTTGCTCAGTCACCCAAGCCATGTTTACAACTTATAGGGGTACCAAATGAAACCTTGTAAACCACAGCTTCATTCAAGCCTAATCCCATTCTTCTAGCATGCCCCTACCACTCACAGTGCCATCTCAAAACTAGGGATACTTCCCTGCCCCACCCTGTACTATCAAAGAGGATTCTAGGCTTTAATGGAGAGTTCTATTATTCTATGATACTATTCATAAGCGTTTTTTGTATTTTTGAATCAATTATCATAATTCAGTGATAACGATGCTGTGGTTATTATCTATAAAACTATTTTAAATATAATATGTGACTAGAAACTGATTTTTAGTACATTGAGAAAACGAACATTTTATTGTAATATATTTATAGTGATTGATCTTGCTAATTATTAATCCTAATTTCTATTTGTTCGAGAATATGTAACTTAGTAATTAAATAATCTTGGTATTGTTCTAATAGTTTTCTTCAGCTATTAAAACTTTCTCGGTGTTTTCTTTTAGTGTTCATCTGATTTACGATTTAATCTAAAAATTGCAAGCTAAGTTGAATAAAATAGCTGAAATTTAATTGTATTTTTGTTTTTCCAGGCGATGTACTCCAAGATTGCACCATATTCGATGGAATTTCGTATTTGGGCTCGGCAGCAATCAATGCTCCCAAAAGCCAGGCTGAAATACAACGGAACATGAGAATACTTAACGAGCAGATGTCAGATCGTTCTGATCAGCAAATAATCAAAGTTTCCGTTTCGATTCCGAGTTTTTCAGATGGATCGGTTGTGTGAGTATTGATCTTGTATTCAATTTATAATTACAAAACTTATTTTTGCTTCAAACTTCAAGTTGGTAGTATTATGGCTTTTTAAGTGTGTGAAGTTAGTGAAACAAAGAGCAGACGTAATTTTTTAATTGCTTTAAAACAAAGAAACTTTTTAATTGAGTTAATTTACAAGTATTCATATCTGAATAATGTTGATAATGTGATCTGTTTCCTATGAAATGTCTCTCTTGTTGGGAAATTCTATGTGATTTTCCCCTTTCAAAGTGACAAATGTTTCTGTGTGGGTTTAATCATCATAATTTCATATGCATGCAGTTTATAAATCACTTATTATCAGTAGAGTATTAAGATAATATGATATAAATGTTTTTATTTACTAATATTAAACAGTTGAGTAATACAGAAATTGACTGATCTCTTTCGTATTCCAAAGGCCTGGGGTATGATTCTTGATTTAGAGCACTTCTTTTCAAATAATTAAACTAATCAATGAACTTGATATAATTCATTCATTTATTTATTTGGTGAATTCGAGGTTATCTTTTCAGTGAATTTGTTGATACATTCCAGACCATCTTTTATTGGATAATTTTGCATAAAGTATCATATTGACTGATGAATTGTTGATAATTTTGAAATTCAATTCATTCATTAATTTTTAGGTTATATGATGCTGGGAGCAACACGGTTATGACAAAATATGAAATTGGGCGAATACTATTCTATGCCCACGGCCCCCACGAAACACCCGAGGCATCATGTTTTGCATTTA
This sequence comes from Sogatella furcifera, assembly GCA_017141385.1. NCBI lineage: Eukaryota > Metazoa > Arthropoda > Insecta > Hemiptera > Delphacidae > Sogatella > Sogatella furcifera. Next base: position 25,298,881 of record CM029552.1, on the reverse strand, counting down.
CCCTGTCCCATGGAGACACACAAGAGACAACAATATTCCAGTGCCATATATTCAGATGCGATATTCCAGAAGCTGTAAGTCACATTACATCTGTTAAATTGAGATAATCATTTAATTTGTTGTATAATCTTCAATTTCATGTTTCATTTAATTTCATATCATGTTGTTTCAGCTCTCAATTTTCTTAATTCAGCTAAGTTACTTTTGAGATATTTTTATGTGTATGAGAAATGCTTTTAAAAAGCATTTAATAGTATGAAATAGCACTCTTAGTATGAGAAATAGCTTTGAGTTGAAGCAAATAGCTCATCAGTTTTTAACACAAGAATAACGTTTTGGATGTTTAATGGTGTTTTCATCTTATATTGTAAGGCATTCATCTGTCCGAGGCCCACCTCTAATTTTCCAAGTTTAAAAAAAAATCCCTTTAAACTTCAAGTAGATCGACTGGTCAATATTTTAAATGAAGATTTATAAAATAAAATTTCTAGCAAAATTATTTGAACTTGAACAATTCTAATTGCAACTATCAGTGCTCAATAATTTAGTTTTTTTCTTATAATAAATTTCCATTTCTATTCAACTGTATATCGATAGAGCCATTATAAAAATTTTGCATCAAATATATTAAATTCAAATAACTTATATGGTTTGAATATATTTTTACTAATCATTTTCAGGTAAGACAAGTATCCGCTTGCTTTGTTAAAGCATTCCAAAGGGTTCCAAAGTCGTTGAGCACATCCGTGAACGGGGAATTGACTCTTGAAGACCAGGATACTAGTAATAAGGGCGGAAATAACACACATATGTTTGTATTCGAAGTCAGCATGGAAATCAAAGAAGATGATGGAAGAGTGAGTACTCTATATTTATTCATTCATTCATCATTGTTCAATGTATATTTGGAAGATGGGTTCAACAGGCTTCAGTCCAAACCCGTTCTTTTTTCAATTATGTTTAATTTTATTCCTAGATTTTCATAAACCTTATTTAGTATGGCAAATAATAATGAATAATAATTTTTTATCCTTTCCCGTATAAATATTTTGTTATCTATAACTTTGTTATCTTTCAAATTATTTATTTCCTTTGTCTGTAATGTACTAACATTTAATCTGATAGTCTACAGTTGTATCCAGTTCTTCGTTGATCTGTACTCGCTAAGGGATCGGAATCTAAAAGAAATAGGATATTATAGGGAAATTAATATTTGAAGAATGACGCAATTCTACTAAAGTTGAACTAGTAATGAGTTTGCCCAAACAATAATGATGATTACATAATTGAATCATAATCAATAAGTTATAGGTTGAATTTCAGTACTATCTGATTGTGCTCCAGCAAATGGCGTGAAATAGCTAGTTATTCTTTTTGAAACTTCTATAAGTTCATGTCTGCGCACAAAAAAGACTGATTCACGTATTCAATCCTAACCTACTCTTGACATACATAAAAGATAAACCACTGTCGATTTTCTGATTAAGCTATGCTGATACTTAGTTCAAAACAAATTATTTCTGGGTGAACAAGGTTCTAAATAGAATCAAGTTTAAGTAATTCTTTTGTGAGCCATGTTATGAAAATAATCTCATCGATAGTATAACTTGATTGTATAATAGATAACCGACATTAAGCTCCTCATATAATAATTTGGTCGGTTGTTTTCTTATTTGCAGCTACTAAATAAAAATTGCACTACTCTTTTATTTTTTGATTAATGAATATATCATCACGGTACATACATTAATGGTATAGAACTATAGATTGTTCGAACAATTACAACAGATTGATCAACAACTATAGATCGTTCAAGACCAGAGGCGAGGCGTCCGGTCATCTTTGGATTCGCCGATGACTAGACAGAAATTGATATAAAATGTGTAGGAATTATCAAGTTGAAATTATTAAAAATAAGTACAAAGAAGGGAAGAAATCAAAGCTTTTTGCAAGCGCGCCAAGTTCGAATAGAGTTAAATACTCTAATTTCAGTTCCATTCGTTCAATATGCTCAACAGTAAGCGATTCCAGTAATGCTGTTTCGCGTTTGTTACCACCACTCTTCTGCGTCCACTCACCCACTCCCTCCCCCAAATGATGGACGGAGTATACGGACGAAAACATCGCTATTTTTTGCGATTCCACCGTCTCTGACAAATTCTCTGCACTCTGCGCTCCGTACAGTGTTGCAAACTTATATCATATGATGTTTATTGTATTGTACTGTTATTTGGCCTCTTGTACAATGAATGATATGGTTAAATATGGTTAACTATGGATAACTAAGATAAGGAATAATTTGCAAAAAATCAATATCATTCGGCTAGGTAATCATCAAATTAAGGATAAATTAAAACCAATTATATTTGGTTTCTTGGAGTTCTATTTCAATTCTTAATTTCTATTTCAATTAGCATACTGATTTGAATAACACCGTATTTAATTTATCCAATTATTTATTAATTTGTAACAGGTTTTTGTGTCCTTCATCGTGTATTATCTTTATACACGTATCGTATATTATCTTTATTCGTAATTGGACTAGTTATAATGAAGCTTGATAAAAAATAGTCTAAAATGGAACAATATTATCTTTTGGGTATAGGAGGGGGGTGAGATAGATGGATGTGCGGAACAAAATTTTTCCTAGAGATGACCGAGCCAAAAAGTCACGCCTCGCCCCTGTTCAAGACATTCTGCTAAATGGGGAAATGAATTCAACTCGGTCAATATTGGATCAAAAATTATATAGTCTGAAATTGTAGAGCAGAATGTGTCCTATTATTTAAGACAAAATTATTTTAATTCATTTTTAAACCAATATTGACCGAGTTGGAGTCATTTTCTCATCTTGCCAGAGATCTTCTTTGCTCGAACAGACTATACCCTCTTATCATTTTTCTATTCTACGTGTACTTGTTCGCTTGCAGGGAGGCTTCAGTGCGGTGTCCAAAGAGCAGACCTGGTTCAAGGTGAGAGCCAACGTTGATAAGCAGATCACGTTGACTGTGCAACAGGTTGTTGGACAGCATGACACCGATCTGGTTGTGGAGCGCTGCTTCGGCGTACTGCTCAGTGCCGGAAGAGGGGTCAAGCACAGTGATATGCAGCTACTTGAAATGGTCAGTCCAACTACCTTATTTGTACGGAATATTTATTGTGAATAGATAATAAATGATTGCAAAGTATAACCTTAGACTACGTACTATTACATTGTCTCTGGTATAACTGACGCCAAAAAGTTAAACGGTTTCGTCTGTCTCTTGTACGTGATATAACATGTAACCAACATGTAATCTATTAATGATAGATTCATGGAAGCTTTTCTCATTTTTGTAATAAATTGTAGATTTAGTAATAATAACTCACTTGTTGAATATTTCAATATTCAGTGATATTAGAAAGATTATAGAGGGCTGGAGTCAAGTTTCAAGCTAACTATCAGCTGCCCTTCAATGTATAAGTAGTCTGTCCAAGCAAAGAAGACATTCTGGCAAGATGGTAAAATGACTCCTGCTCGGTCAATATTGGTTCAACAAGTTTGGTCTCAAATTCTAGGAGGAATTCTGATTCACAGCTTGAAACCAAATTTATCATTTTTGAACCAATATTGATCGAGCTGGAGTCATTTTCCGTCTTGCCAGAATGTCTTTTTTGCTTGGACAGACTACTAACAGCTGATGTAAAGGATATATTGTCTCTTTTGATTCAAAACCTTCTCATCACCCATGCTTATACTCAAATCATATGCAGGTAAATCCCACATCATGAAATCCTACTATAAAAATTGATTTCTTCCAGATTTCTACGGGATCCGATCTAATACCCGACAAACAATGCCGGGTGATAACAGTGGAATGGGACCCCAAGGAGCCGGCGTTTGGGCCTCTCAACATAGAAACCCCGAAGGAAGGAAAAATCTACCTGACAGTAGCAGTGGATCTAGTCATAAGAGGCATCCAGGAGCCCGTCCGATTTCTCTTGGAGAGCGCAGTCAGAGTTCATCCTCAGAATGAGAGGTTTTGGACACTCTACAGTAAGAAATCTCATATTCAACAGTTCTACGTCAACTTGCAAGAGGTTGGTGAAAAATTACTGTCCTTATTTTAGCATGAATTCGATTAATTTTGTTTTTGTTGTAGAATTTGACTTTGTACTACTTGATTGACATTATCTGCAGAATCTCTAGAAGAAAACATCGCATTCATTCTCTTCATCATTTTTTTGTTTCTATACTTTGTAGGCTACTATAGTCTATTCACGATCACTTGTGACGAAATAAAGAAATATTTTGCGTGTAATCGTAGATCTCCTTCTATGCGAAATGCTCGGCCACAATTGAACTGCTGACTCTTGTTTGGAGCTGACTCTTGATTGGCTTCAGTCCGACTTGTCTTGTCTCAAGACTCTTGTCTTGGCTACAGCTGTTCAATTGGCCAGACCATTTCGCATAGAAGAAGACCTACCATTACATGCACACACACGCAAAAAAAATTTATTTCGTCTCAAGTAATCGTGGATAGGATATAGGTACTTATTGGACTTTTCTTACAAATTTTGACCAATTTATCTCTCAGAAAACAAAGTGTGTCCTCTTACAAGGATTTATATTTTATCATTATTTATTAGAGCTCCCAAATAAGAAATAGATTCTCCCATCAGATAGTTCAGCAATCGAAATCATAGGACTGTTAATTTTTGAAAACTGGTTCTTTTCTGAGTTCCTTTTTATGTACAACAGACTCCAACGAAACTAGCGATTGGAGACTGACTATTATTAATGCTCAACTCTGCCAGGATAGTCAGCAAGCAGTTTGCGAGAGCATATCGATTCGATAGCGAACTCAGCTATCGGTTTCCCTCCCGCAGACCGTTTCCAGACTGTCTTGATAGAGTTGAGCATTAACAACTCATTCGCCAATCGTATATTCGTTGGAACCTACTATGCATAAAGAGGAACTGAGAAAATCACCAGTTTTTGAAAACAATCAGTTGTAACGTTGTAAGATATTGATTGTTGAGCTATCTAATGGGAAAGTCTATTTCATAATTGAGTCAATCAAATGGAAACTATACCGAATTTGTATTTTATAATCAATGGGTTGTTGTTTGTTATCCACAGTTACCGAATTCAGACACGAACGAGCTTCTGTATAAAGTGATAAGCATTGAGTCGAGTGGTGAACTGGATCGTAGTCGACTCAATTTGACCCTGAATAACATCGCCAACTTTATCCGATCACCCAGTGTCACATCTATTGATACTCTCACTCCAAAGGATGAGTGTCCATCAGGTATTCCATTTACTTTTTCTAAAGTTTGTTCTATGAATTAAGATTCCTTTTTTTGGTGTTTTGTTTGAAAATTAATTTTGTCTTTACGTTGATAATAATACTGTAGCCTAACAGTAATCATATTGTTATTACAATTTTGAGATAGTTTGGAAGCAATAAAATTCATGTGATTGAAATACAGTAGCTGAATATAAAGGATTGAATATAGCAAATTAGTCTTTATACTACATCATGGAGCTTAGAATAATGATATTGCTTGTAGGTATTCACTAGATGATTGAATATGTAATAATTTATTCAAATTATTGAATACAAAGGCGAATACAACAGGCATAAAGCCCAAACTGAACCAATTTATACTCAAAGTCCAAATCAAGGATATGTCATTGTAGAACTTGAAATTAATTATAGTGAAAATAGAGCTTCTATAAGGTGTGATTTCCGAAACTACGCCGGGCACAGTTATGAAGCATTGATCAATGCTTTCCATTGTTTCGGAAAGAACCCCTTTATTAGTCGAAACCTTGAAACGTGAAACTCAATTACAATTTTTGGTTGAAAAACGTACTTGAAATAATATACAAATGTTAGAAATGACTTACTAAAGTCCATCGAATTTGCTACATGATATGATAAAAACGAAGACATGTAATAATTATATTCTGATGGTTTTGATGTTTTATCGTAGACGGAGACGAGCCCCTGCTGTCGGGCACCGGGGAGGTGAGCCGGGAGGTGACCGAGGTGGAGCTGCTCTCGTGGAAGGAGGTGCTGGACAAGTGGACTTCCTCAGCCTGTCCCCGTCCCCGTCAGCTGCCCGCCCTCGTGCGTCAGGGTGTGCCCGAGGCGCTGCGTGGCGAGGTGTGGCAGCGGCTGGCCGGATGCGACAGCGATAGTCCCATGATGGAGACCTATAAAACACTCATCGCTAAGGTGGGTGAAAATGAAATGAAAATATTCTTCAACAGGCGGAGTTAAATACTGGTTACGTCCAAGCTCTGAAACCCTGCGAGGAATGCACTTAGTGAGTGTGTGCGCGTTCGGATGTTGACTGTGCTTCCAAAAGCTTGTTTTACACTGAAATATGTATTAGTGTTTTCGTCCTTCCTTTTTAGTCGTCAGGGCATCAGACCTTGGACGCGAGCAGTATTCATACATCATCTCTATTTTCCTATTCTTCTTTATCTTTTTACTCTTTCTTTAAAATTACCTTCCTCTTTTTTCTCCTCTCCTTTCCCTTTCCCTTTTTATTTTTTTCTGTTTAATTTTTTCTTCTATTTTTCTATCACTCTTCTTCTTCACGAAATAAAGTATACTAATGTAAATATTTATTTTCATATTCATATGTACAGTCCTTGAATAAGTAGGATAAGTCTTTGAACAGCAGCTGTTGCTATGTTTTGCTCTCCTCAATTACGAAATACTTTTGAAAAAGTTAATTCATAATACAATGAATTTTTTATAATGTCATTGAAGGGAGTACTACATTTAATTGTTTTCATGTTATTGTATCTACAAAATTAAATTCAAATAATAATAAATTGCAAGTTGTATGTTTGAATCAATTCTTGAACAGTTTGCAACATGCAATTTGCAATTCGACGTCTACAATTCTGTATGCAGTTTCGTTGCTTTACAATAGAAGTAGTGTATCTAGATTCCAATTCTAGCTTCTTTGATTATGGAAATGTCTTCTGTGTACGATTACAGGAATGTAGCTATGAGAATGTGATAAAGCGTGACATAAACAGGACATTTCCTGCACATGAGAAGTTCAAGGATCCTGGATTGGGCCAGGAAAATCTCAGCCGGATATCTCGAGCTTATGCTGTATACGACACCGAAGTTGGCTATTGCCAAGGATTATCTTTCCTTGCTGCTACTCTTCTGTTGCATGTGAGTTACTCTCTTACTCCAATATTTAATTATTTGTTATAATTTTTTCTACTTCATTTTTTAAATCCATAATCGATTTTCCTTTCAAGAAGATCCATCGAATTTCATACAAAAATACAAGATACAATAAAAATAAAAATACAAGATCTTTTAGATTCGATATATAAGATAACAAAATGGTTCGATATCATCATTGAAACGTCTGAATTGAGCCGTATTAATTGTATCAAGTATAGTCCATCCAAGTGTCCAAGCAAAGAAGATGGAAAAATGACTCCAGCTTGAACAATATCTGTTCAAGAATTATAAATGTGGTCTTGATAGTAGATTTAATTGTCTGCTACAATTTGAGATCAAATTGATAATTTTTGATCCACAATTGACCGAGAAGAGGGTCTTCTTTGCTTGGACAGACTATACCAAATTTTGTTGGGATATTGTTAACATTCTTGAAATGAAGTTGGACCCTAGACACACAACTTCACTGTTGTTGTTGTTGTTTCCACACAATATTGCTACCTTTCTCTTCAATTGATTTCACAACTATTCATTTGAATTATCCTATCAAGTAATTAAACAACAGGCATTATCCTCATAATTATCTAATAAATTTAACGTGGTTTCTAATGTTTAGAATTTATTCTCCGCTTACTCAGTTCAGGAAAAATGAATATTTCTCTCAGAACGAAGTTCCAATAAATTGATTTTTTCATTTCAGATGCCAGAAGAGCAGACATTTTGTGTCCTTGTGAAACTGATGTATGATTATGGACTAAGAGACCTCTACAAGGACGGCTTTGAATGCCTTTACCTAAGACTGTATCAATTGAATCGACTAATGGAGGTGATATCACTTTTTAATTTTATTAAGTACCATTATTCACATTGTTAAATACTTCAGAATCTAATGAAAAGACTTGTCACAATCAAAAGTTATTAAAATATAAAGATTTGCGATTTCGATCTCTGTCTTGATGGCGTACCATCCCAGATCGTTTTTGAGTCGAGTCGACTTGATCAAGTAGATGATGGAAAGGCTTCAAATAGAAACTGAGCTATTTGGTCGAATTGGGAACTTAAAATCTCACCTAACACTAATTGTTGATAAATATATTAATTATAGATAGTTATATATTTTTGCTGCTTTTAAATACTCTAACAGCCTCTCTACAATCTACTTAGTCGGACGTATTTTCTTGATCAAGACGACTTGACTAAAAAACGACCTCGTGTGGTCGCCCTATAATTACTTGAGAATATGAGAATAAATTGTAGTAATTTTTAACAAAACTCCAATTGTAAACCATTAAATTAAGTAATAGTCCAGTCAAATTAAGCAAAAAAAGTGAAAGTCGGAGGACCCAGCTGAAAATTTGCAGATCGTATCGATTTAGAATCGGAATGCCGGGACTCCTTTCTTGAGATTGTAAATAGCTAGTTTTTATCATTGATTTTCAGATAAATTCGCACCTTTTTCCAATATTATCGAAATTGCAGTAAGAATAAGCCACAAGCAAGCAAATTTCATTATACTATTCAATAGAGGATGAATTTTTCTACATTTTAAGACCAAAAAATAACTCTACCTCTATTAGTAATTAAGTTATAATTTAATTAATAATTTAACATTTTCATGCAATTGGAAAAGCAGATTTTTGGGCAGTGTTAAAATTAACTATTTATCAAAGGAATATAATATATCATATATGATATTAAAGAGCATATTTTTCTCTACAATTTGATACCAAATAAATAATTTTTGAACAAATATTGAACAAGCTAGATCCATTTTTAAAATAATTTGTCGTCTCCTTCAGCTCACTGAGGCGCTCCACGCATGTAATACGACACATTCAATAGCTTTTCCTCCTTTATACCGATTTCAAGTGATGAGTCCCGGAATTCCGATACCAACCATCTGAAAGAGGAAAATTTCCTCTACATTTCATTATAAGTTTCAGATTTTTGCGCCCACAGGTTCCCGATTGGGAGTCACTTGAATGTAAAAATGTTGTGTTTTCAACGAGGAGGTATTATTACACACAGTACCATTATAATATAAAATTTGAAAATTTTCATCAAATTTGACATATAATATATGAATTTATACCGCCACAATAAGCTGAAAATGATGAGCTATCACACGATGAAATCCGACGTACCGTTAAAAAGTTATGAATAAATAGAATAAATATATATAATTTAAAATATAGGGGATGCTTTTGACCCACCCCCCAAGAATCCTACGATACTTTTGGTCGGATGAACATTGTTAATGACAGCCTAGGGTCTCAGGAACAGTATTCAAGAAGTATAAGTAATATATATAATATATAATGTAATATATATATTTTTTAGTAAGTTTTTTTGTTTTAAAATATGCAATTTTGGGGTTTTTGGGGGTGTAAGGATTTTCTAAAATCGATGTAGCACAAAAAGTATCAAACATAGGAGTGTGGAATTGGTCTCAAATGAAAGAGAAATGAATTTCGCCGAGAGGCATTTCGAATGTACGGGTGCTCAATTTATAGTTGCAAACTTTTTGAGTAAGAAAAATGTCAAATTCTCGATCCTATGAAAAAATTGCCAAATTTTTAAAAAATTGTATCTCAAAAACTGTTGATGTTACAGTGTTGCAATTGGTCTTATTCTTTTTAAAATTTTATTGTCTACAAAAAAGATCCTATAAAATTTTCTCGTCCGACGCTTGGTTCGGCCACAATTCACGAAAAACCAATTCTAGTAGGTAAATAGGTAAATTTTACGGTATTTTCAAAATGGCGGCCGAAGCTCACAGGGGACCCTTGGGGACTTTTAGTATGTTATTCAGCGCCCTTTTCTGATCATATCTGCAAATTTTCAGCTGGGTCCTCCGACTTTCACTTTTTTGCTTAATTTGACTGGACTATAAAATTTAGACCTAAATTCATGTAGAGTTCAATAACATTTTCTAAATCTTACAAAAAATGAACAATTTGAAGATTGACATGACTTAATCAAATATCTAAGCTTGAGTTTTGACAAAAAAATCTTATGGTTTTTAATGGTGGGGAGACCTTTACAAGTAGGTTCCACCATGCCAATGTGTACTTGTGCAAATATTGGTCACCCATCCAAGAGCTGTACACAGTGTTCGTGACTTAACATCTCGAGTGGCCAATACCCAGTACATGAGTTTTCACATATACGCATGAAATCATACTTGTTGTAGAATATAGTACAAAACGTATTGTTTCAATTATTAATTTCTTTATAGGAGCAAGTACCGCAGCTATGGAAGCATTTCGCGGAGAAAGGAGTGGAATCGCACATGTTCGCTTCTCAGTGGTTCCTCACACTATTCACTGCCAGATTCCCTTTGTACTTCGTGTTCCATATAATCGACATTTTTCTCCTCCAAGGCATGGAAACGCTGTTTCAGATTGCCATAGCTTTGCTAATGGTGAGCTACTAACCATTTTTAAAACTAATATTAATGATTACGTAATCTGATACTGATTCATCCAAGTATCTTGTTACTTGTTCTTGTAAATCAGGACCCTAATTATTAAGCATGGATAGCGCTCACAAGTTTGTCTAGGCATGCTTTTTCGATTTATTACAGATCTTCTAGTTTTTAACTGAAGCAGCCTCCAGTTTTATCAACCTGGTTTATTCCTGAGATTTGAACTGGAGGATACTTCAATCTTCCCATTGAAGTAAAAACATTTGCGGAATTGTTCTAATGTGTTGAGCTTGTCTAAATTTGTTTTTAATGACATTTGATAGTAGAAAAAGTATTCCGAACGCTTTCTTTGAATGCAAGTTCAATCGGATAAAATTGATTTATTTGAAATCAAATTAGTAATAAACTAGATGCTCTGCAACATTGAAATTTTAGAGCACCCAAAAACAGATGAAAAACACAATAAGCCTATTGCTGAAGATCATACTTTGAACTAACAGGAGATAATACGCAAACACATTATTATTATCATTATTATAGTGGGTTGCATATTCATTCATAAAAATAATTTATAATAGTTGAAGGCCTATTAATTATATTATTTCGAATGAAAAGTCTAAAGTTTCATTTTGTTAGCTTTTCATTGTTATAAATTAGCACTTAGTGTTGCAAAAGTTTTATGAATAAACTTTGATTTGATTATTTGAGTATCGATAGTAGAAATCTCTAATAATACTGTAGTAGAAATGCTAAACAGACATGAAAAAGAAAAATGGGTCATTTCTAGTATGTAAAAGGTCAAATATATTTTTTCAGGTGATTTTTTGATCATCAATATAATTATATCAACTTTATTATTCCTCCAGGTATTTAGGAAGGATTTACTCCAGTTGGACTTCGAAAGTGTATTGAAGTACTTTCGTGTCACTCTGCCTAAAAAGTGCAGAAACGAAGATGTAGCAAGACAAGTTATTAAGCAGGCATGCAGCCTGAAAATGAAGAAATTGAAAAAATACGAACAGGAGTTCAATGCTCTAAAAGGTGAGTGTTCTATTCAAGAATTCAAGAATAAGTTTCACTTACTTCTACGAATGATGGCCTATGAACACGAAAAATCTACAGTATTCACTCATGAATTACGAAATCACATATCCACAATATCAATTACAATATTGTTTGCCTAATATTATTCTAAGGTTTTGTTCACCCAGTTTTTTATAATAATAATCATTTCTTTTGAGCTTCTGATCCCTGAGACGGAACCAAATGTTGTCTCAGCAAACAAAAGATGAATGATTATGGAATACCCCTACTAATACTAGGGTAGTAACAATACATGGTATTCATACTGATTGGTCTTGCTGTGAACTTATCCATCGAGTTCATTGATACTTTATTGAACTTATTTATCCCGTTCGGTTGAAATCTGTTCATTTTAGTGAAATGGACATTTTATTAATTTCAATTTTTAATGTTGAACGTTTAATGATGAACAATAAATGTTCATTTTATTGAAATATTCATTGAAATCATTCTAGCGACATATAATGCATATAATAGCCTACAATGATATTGTATAACAAATAGCTTGAAGTTTTCTTAACCACCGATGTATGGCTTGCCACACACTGGTTTATCAGAGATGGGTGATAGAGTGAGAACCGAACCCGGTATCTTGGTATTTTAATAAATTTTTGGTAATGACAACTTGAAGTATGTTGATAAAGTTTAGTTTATTAGAGGTATTACAATGACACGTTAGGTGAAAACACACACATGTCCAAATCGTTTTCTTTCCCAATTTTGATGAGAATACTGTATTGAAGAAAGATTCAAAATCACAAATTTCCACTCCCGAATGTAAAAACAAAAATAAAATATCACTCTGATGACCACAGCAAAATTTAGTGTCAATAATTTGTTAAAAGAATACTTGTATGTAATGGCTAGAACAATTTGTATTTCAGTTTTAATTATTATTTTAGTTTTCTTGACACATTCTGGTCACATATTCTTCAAGGCTTCATTTTTTGTCGAAGGTCAATGTATTACTTAGACTCAGTTTATTATCACAGCCAAACAATGATGTAGTCTATTTCTAGAAGCAATACAAATGAATTAATTGATTACTGAGCTGCACTGTTTCGACTTTGATTGATTATTTTTTCGCAAACAGCCTCGTGCTGTTGTTGACAATATCGAATAAAGCAAGACGACAATAATTTACTGCATCACGCAAATAATTTTCTGAGTTCACTTAGGTTATCCCTCGCTACAATAATTATTTCTATATTACTTCCGATTAATACAGCTAATTTGTAGAAAACAAATTAGTGTGGGAGAAAAGAATTGGAACGCTTGATCCTCTACTAGAGTCGTTCGAGACACATGGTGTACCAGAATTTTAAAATTGGTTATGTGGTGTTGAAACTGTTCTAATAGTTCTAATAGATAATTGGAAAATTTGTACAGGTGTTGTTTGTTCGATTGTCAAGGTTGACTGCCTTGCAAAGGGACATCACTACAGATGTGATGGTCCCGGTTCTATTCGTACTTGAATCAGTTGCTTGAGTTTTGTGCCAGTGCTTGTTCGACTATTGTTTTGCCTTCATTGAATTATAACTACGTTTGAAATCCCCTTGAGAAAATGTCATTCATATCAAGAATGCATCAGCCTAAGTATTTTTCATACCTTATATTATAATGAATATTTATAATATTCGAGACCCCCATTTTATTTTTGAAACAGAAAATTTCAGTCTACAAAACTGATATCAAGTTTTTCTCATTTCAAACTGATCCCATTCTATTTTTCAGACTGAAAAATCAGTCTGGAGAACTTATTTTAAGTTTTTCTTATTTTAAACTGATTGAACAGACCCTGCTAAGCTCAATGTTGGAATCACCAATATTCTATCTTGTGAAATTTTATTGTTTCATTGATTAGGAAATGCCAATGATGATCTGTTTCCTGTTGCTATTAAAGTTTCTCTAATTCTCGAAAATTGCAATTCTTCTAGACTGATCGCTCTGATGTCATCCAGTGATGTAATCAATGATTCACAAGTATTAGGCCTAAATGCTGGTAAAATGATTCTAGTCAGCTCATTAAATACTTTATACCGCTCAATTTATCTAATGATAATTGTCTATTTTAAATGGTCAAATTGCAATGTTGAAAGAATGGTGTACGGTATTTTGTCATGAGGTCTAATAATTAGTAAAAAATTGCTTATATTGATAAAAATCATTGCAACATAGAAAATTTTAAAAATATTATTACATTCCTGTATTCGCCCCATGTTATCGTTCCGGAGGAGTGAGATTGAATATATTCTAAGCTAATATGAGTTGGCATATTTTTCTTCGACCCCGGAAAATAATTTCCATGCTTTTCAATATCGGCTGATTTTTCCTTCCGTTAATGACATTGACTTGATTAAATAATGGCACTCGTAATTATTGACGTTTAGTGATAACATTATATTGTTGTATAGTACATGTTGATATCACCAATCATGATATCATAAATGACATACTACATAATTTTTCCAACCTTCATTTCTACTGAAGTAGTCTGGTTTATATTCTCATGTGCTTCCGTATGTATCCAATTTTTTCATTTAAGTTTAATAGATTACTAGTTAAACTGTTATCATTGATAGCGTTGATATCATTGATAGTGCTGAAAGAGTGCAGTGGTGAGATTCACCAAAGTATAATTGCCGATGAAGTTAATGCAATGTTTTCTTTTTCGCCGTTTGAAAATTGTGCTAAATTTTAATTCTAGCTCTACAAATACTATAATAGTATAAAATATAGAAGCATAATTGTTTTTAGGTTAATTGAAATATCGAATAATTACTCCATTTTAGAAGAAATAATTTGAATTTCATATCAAGCACTTTAATACTCCAATTGACTTTTATAATTTTTTAATTCCGTTGGTAACCTGTCTTAAAGTTTTGAAAATAGTCTAAAGTCAGCTATTTCGACTTTTTACGTACGGTATATAAAATAGGCTTTAAATGAACGTTGATCTCTATAACGTTTCTAAAGAATTAACATATTTATACATATTTATAAACTTTCTCTTGATTTATGCTTATCTTGAACATATTTTTAAAGACAATAAAAACATTGTTGAAGCTCTTGATAATATCTCCAGAAAAAAGTTGTTACGTAATTGATAAGTTTTATTGGCTCTTTATCGGCTCACTTTTATTTTTTCAAATACAAAACAAATATCAATAATTTTTTCCCAAGGAATATACTTTGCCAAGCACGATTAAAATAGTTCCAAGTTATAGTTTTTAGCTCCAAACTGGATAAATTCTCTTAGCTCTTGTGAGCTCCAGGTTAAATTCAAAATATTCAAATTAAGGTGAATTTCTCCGTATTATTTTCTTCACATCCTGTAAACTCTATGATACAGCTATAGGACTTGAATTTTATACAGGGTGTTTCAGGAGGAATGTGCAATACTTCTCAGGCTGATTCCTTACACCAAGTAGACAAAAAAGTTCCATGGGACCAACCCCCAAAAACGCTTTGTTACCGAGATAACAATGGCGGAAAATTGAGATTTTTCAAAATATATTAATTTTTCTAATTTTTTAGAGGCTTTAGTGAGGTTCTAAAATAATCAATTCCAATGTAGAATTAGCTGAGGAATTCAATGAAACCAGTTCCAAGTTTGTAACTTGAACGGTTATTGAGATAATTGGGAAAGTATGCTAGAAAACGCCATTTTTTAACAATAAGGGTTATAACTGGATAAGGAATCATAAAATTGTATTTTTCATTATTGGAAGTTGAAGAGAGTCGGATTCTAAAGAAAAAGTTAAATGGCGGCGATTGTGTAAATCATACCCAAATCTCAGTAATGGCGATCAAAAATCGCAAAATCGCTACTAAACACAAATTCATCACTTGTGCTATGTTTTGTCAATTTTGCGATTTTTAATCGCCATTTCTGAGATTTGGGTAAGATTTACACAATCGCCGCCATTTAACGTTTTCTTTGGAATCCGATTCTCTTCAACTTCCATTAATGAAAAATACAATTTTATGATTCCTTATCCAGTTATAACCTGGCGTTAATAACTTGGAACTGGTTTCATTGAATTCCTCAGCTAATTTTACATTGGAATTGATATTCCTCCTGAAGCACCCTGTATACTCGGCCCTTATCCTTTCTAGCAATAATTTTATTCTAGTAAATATTTTTTTTTTCAAGTAAATAACAGTGTTGATCCATTCATCTTTACCAACAATTATTGCACTTTAGCAACTCAAAGAACTAACGGACTCTAGTTGTAGAACGTGTGAATTTGTCCAATATTTAAGAGAAAATATTGATGTTAGCTTGTCCCCATTGGTTGAGAAATCAAATGACATAATTAATTCAAATAAATACTATTACTAAACTTGATCGTATAGACTTATGGGGCGAAATTACCATATTATTGATTTTAACTTCAATAAGAATTTTAATTCTCACGCTCACATCTTATCAGAATATATATTTGATAATTAAAAAATTATAAATTTTAATTCTGAAATTAATATCCTTCAGCTTTCTAGTTTATTTTGATAGTAATTAATAATAGTGAGAAATAGTGAGCTCAACTTAATAATAAATGATCTATTTAAACTTCTAATGACGTTCAAGTATCAAGACTAATCAATAAATAACGTGAGAAAAAATGAGCATTCATCATCAAAGTATAAGATATTGTCACTTTTCATGTGAATTCAAAGATAAACTAATGAAGTCTCTGGAAGTGACCAGTTCATCTATCGATCGTGTGAACTTTAGTGATTATGTCCTCAAATAAATCTAGTTCATGACTATCTTATTGTGTACTAAAAATTGAATTTAAACAGATAACAGTATTTGCCAAGCCGATATATTTTTAATGATCATTAATCATTCATGTGGGTTGATCATATTGATGTATACTGTAATTGGCTGTAGGCTGTAGTCATGAATTCAATAAGATTGATATGCTTTAGATTCAATAAAACCAGTTGTAAGGTTTTTCCTGGATTTCTGAGAGAATTTTGCATAAAACCAGATTATTCCTGTAAAGCAATTACCGAAAAAATATCTAAAAAATAGTAAGCCACTGTGAAAAACCTGTTGATTGTTGATCTCCCTTCTTTATCATCTTTATTTTGATAACAAAGCTCTTCTAGAATTTCTCTTAATTTTTGTCTATTACCCGTAGTAGTAACTTATATCACAAAGTTCTGGGACATACTGTATCTTCTTAACATCTCACATGTAATACAAAAAATTATGTAACTTTTTTAAACTATTGAAATTTCTACAATTAAGGAGTATTTCCAACCGAATTCAATGAATTCTATTCTTGTCTCAGTAGCCTAATATTTCTAAAAAATCTGTCCATGGAAAGATAGCTTATATAATAATTCATAATAACACATTAATTTCCTTAATTATGTTTCTGTATGAGGTCTTGTTATATGTATAATGTTACCTCGTAATTCTTGAATAATCTTCGAAAGCCTTATATTCCCTATTTGCCAAGTTTTGATGCCGAAAAATATGTATTTCACTGACATAATATTGAATTTTTATATATCAATATGTTTTATTTGCAATTCCTTTTTTTCTGAAACGACAAGCACACTTTGAAGGTCCAAATTTTGGTCCATGTCAATTATAAAATATAAGTGTCAATATGTCAATATAAATATAAGTGTAAAATTCACTCTTTGAAAATCTGAACAGCACAAGTAAATAAAATCATAAAACAAGTATAAAATTTGATTTTTCTTTTAATTTGATAAACTTTGTGAGCCAAATTAATCAATCATATAGGCCTTCATTTGAAAACATTCACAAATGTTGAATACTTTTTTTGCTAATAATAATATGCGTTTATATTGTAAGTTAATATAGTTGATCTGTCTATTTAGTGTGCGATCTATATCGTGAATATTGCTGATCAATAGATCAATATCACAATAGTATGATTTTTTCTATATGAATTTTTTAAGCTCAATGTTTCATTCCTAGAATATCAATCAATTTTATTGAGAATAAAATATAACAATATTCGGTTCCGCTAAACCCATAAGTTTTTCAGCAGGTGCCAATTCAATACAAAACTTTCACAATATCCAATCTTATAAACTTTCCACATCCGAAATAATCTTGTAATTAATCTTATTCTTCAATTAATCGACCTAAAATTGACAAACACGTGTTAATAATGGCTAAAAAGTAGCCAACACAATTCATCTAGAATGTTCCAGTGGTCCATTTACCAATTTTTTGTAACCAAAATTGAAAGCTAAATGTGGCCAAAAATCACATTTAGCAGAGAGCAAGAAGATGGAACGACAGTGTGTGATAGAAGAAGATAGATAGAAGGGGAGAAACAATAATGGCTACAATGTTGATTAAGATTATCAATCCCAATCAATATTTAATTATCGAGTATAAACTCATAAAATAGATGTCACGCTCTAGTGTCATAACTATAAAATGGAGCATGTTTGTCATCAATTTTCTCAACTAACCGTTCAGTCTGTGGTTAGTGTGGGTGGAGAGCGAACAAGATTGTTGGCGTGTCTTATGCTTTATGACCCACGTTGAGCACAAAGCAGGGTCTGAGTCGGTTTCTCTATTAACTTAGTGTAGCGCCTGGGAAATGGACGTTTATCTGAATTCAGTGGGTATGATCCAAAAACGTTTAAAGCACGAGCATGCCAAAAAACGGACTTGTCATCTCATACAGTGCTGGAAAATTTGTTCGCCACTACCCGATGATGATGGTAAGTGCAATAGAAAATAACCTGAAAATTTTCTAGTGTTCTGTCAGTGTTCCCAAATATTCTAAGACAATCACTAAAATATAAAGTTCTTGAGAATCATTTCGTGGCTCACACATTCTAGTAATACTGTATTCTGTTGTCCTATAGGAAAATGAAGATAATCGATAAATTACACTGGCGGCTCGTGTTCACGAAACAGGAGAAGTGCCCGTATCTTTTACTGTACAGCACTTCACCTGTTTCGTGGGCACGAGTCGCCAGTGATAAATTAATAATAAATATTCAAGTTTGTAGGTGATTATAGTTGTAGCCTACTGTACTTTGATGTACCGGCTTTCATAGGAACATGAAGATAGTTCTAATCAATAAAACAATTGATAATTTTCAAGTTTCAACCAATTTTTACTGTAGATTGTTTTGATATCATGTTTTATTCAACATTTTAAATTCTAAATCTCTTTGTAAATTTCTTTTAACATTATATCCGTATACGGTATTTAAAATGATTGATGAATTTCATACGCTTCAACTATTCTAATGGATTTAGGGTTCTCCTATGACCTATGTTATTATTAAAATTTCATACCACTTTCGAACTCATCAACTACATTATGGAAGAAACTATAGGCTAAATAGTAGGCTATTATTCGGTCCATATTTAGCTTATTTTTTCAACTTAATCTAAGTGCAAGTTCGATTTGATGTGAAGTTTCACCATCTTAGAATTGATAATTCTCTGTGCAGTTCATTCTTAATGCTCTACTCGCTGTATTATTTCAATCAAAAATCTTTTTAATTCATTGCATATCCTTGACCTGGTTCAGAGGTTTCTGATTTATTGCACTCAGGTTTATTTTCACAAAATATAGTGATATTTTCTAAGAAATTATTCTATAAAATCATATTGAGGTTCATTTGAACATGGTTATTTTGTCGCTTGTTAATGCTACATCAATTGACACTGATAATATATTATTTAATCTAAATGGAATTGGTACTAATAATAATAGGCCTATATTCTATAATCATATTATAGAATATTGAGGCCTATATCATATTGAGGTTTATTTGAACATGGTCTTTTTGTCATTTGTTAATGGTCAATTGGTTGAACATCAATTGGTAGCCTACTAATGATATAGTCAACAGTATTCTTTTGAACTTTATGAATTGAAGCTCATTGAAATGTTTGTTGAATAAAATTATGAAAATAACAATAATAATTAATTGCGAGCTTGTTATAAGTTTAGTTCACCACAGTACTATTAAACTATAATCACTGTTTTCCGCGTTTAGAAGTTTTCCTTAAACACTAAATATTCTACTATCGGTATTTCAAAGACAAAAATAGATATTTAGCTATTCCCTTCCACCACAAGGCCTGTTTTGTTATCGGGATAATTACCACATGGCTTCAACATTTCACTGCAGCTAGGAATATTATCGCAGTAGAATGTTTCCTTGCAATAGTCATGCATCTCTCACCCCTGATAAGTACACAAATTTCCAACTTGGGTGAGTTAATATTGAAAAATTATTAAAATTTAATAGTTATATATTCCCTTGAATATGAAGCCCTCGAATTGTTAAGGAATAATTTATAAAATGTCGATACATTTTGTTTTATTATTAAATAATTTTCTAAAATGTTATTGGAATATCCTTATCATGCGAAGTTAAATATTTAGTCCAGTCAATAGATGAGTGCAAAAATACACCCGTTTGAAGAAAAGCATATGAGGCAAATTTTTCCTCCATTGATTACTATCATGATAAATGCTCTGCCAAGGGTTCCCACCCCTACCGCTTTTGCCTCCCCCCCCCACACCTCTCCCTAAAATATCCATATGGTTCTCTTTTATTGCATGTATCTCAGCAACCAGCGAAGATAATACATCAAAATTTCTCTCATTATTTAGAAAATTTAATTTTTTTCATTTCATGTTACTGTAGCTTTTGTGGTTCAAGAGTTATACATGGTAGAATGAAGGAAACCCCCAAATTTATGCCTCAAAGTTTTATTATTTTCCTAATAATATTGTCCATAAATGTCAACACGATTTTCCTACTAAAAATGTCCCGTATAAAACTTGTAGAACTTCTCAAAACATACATTTTGAATAATACAGATGTAGAAACATTGTGTAGCCTGATATGTTTTTTTACTTAAAAAAACATTCATTGACTGGACTAATTAGGCGAATTTGGTATTAGATTCCTCTCTACCACTACTTTGATACCTTACATAATCTGATTCTAACAACTGTTGGAAATCTTTAAGTATGTTTTTTTCTGTATTGACATTGTTTAGTTTATGTATTGCATATTAAAAGGGAGCGAAACTAGTGACTGCTTTGTTTCTTTGGATGCATATTAGAACAATTCGTTCTGGAAATTATGTTTAGAAGCTATTTCATAAATTAGCATTTTAAATGTGGATTTGAAGCTCAATTATTGAACTATAATTAGCGTGAAATTCTTGTTTCTCTCTCTCTTTCTCTTTATGTTCATTTAGGTTACATTTTTATTACCAACATCAATAACACAGCGAACAGCGAACTCATAATTCAAGCATTCCCTGGCATTTCGTAATCAACAAAACTCGCCCCTTAAGGTAGCATTCCCAAGCGGCGGCTCTATCTGCGTTGCTCTAGCCATCACAACTCTATTCACATAACTATATTATAAATGTTCACTTTTTATTAGGGCTACGAATTTCACTTGAAAATGGCTTGAAATTGTACTTTTTGATTATTTATACTCAGTGGAATTTTTTACTTGTGCCGTGTATTTTTTGGTAAAGCAAGTCCGCATCAAAATGAATTCAGGAGTAGCGTTAATTTATTGCTAATCTCGCAAGCCAAAGTCTTATTCGATCCTATTTGACTTCAAATTATTTTATACTGCAACGGATATAAGATGGAATGAGTTGTAGCCAATTCAGATACTAATGAAAAATCGTGATATCGTTGTACAAGCCAAATTTATCGAACTCGAAATTTATAAATTAATGGACTAACTTTAAATAGAAGCTCATCACTCTCAATCGTATCATTGTAGACCTATGTTTTCTTGGTAATATCCAATTAAAACTGATGATAACCATTAATCTATTCAGTTGACACTGTAGGCATTGTTGAACTGGTATCCAGTTCAAGTGTGTGATAATTCATACCGTATTCATATTGTCAAAAACATTTTCAAGACGCAATTTTTAAAAATGATGAAATTAATTATTGAGTTTAGTAATTCTAAATAAGCATTTGATTTAATGCTATTAGGCCTATATTTCCAAATTCACGAAAAAAATTGTAGGATGATGCAATATGCTAGCGAATTGAGTAATATTCTTTAGTCCGAAAAAATGTGTTCATTGGACTTTTCACGGACATTGAACTTTCTCAATTTCTTGTTAATATAGGTTTTGGGAAAAAGTTTCTTCATTTCCAAAATCAAAACATATTTCTAATATACATTGAAAATCATGTTATGATATTAGTTTGTATGGTTTATTGTTTTCAAGTTTATTAAATCGATTCATTTAAATGTTTTTATTTTTTATTTGCAGAAGCACAAGATAATGCTGATAAATACTCATCCTATTCGACAGAAGTTGACAGACTCAGGTATGCTTTGCAAAGGGCAGAGGAGGAGAAGAAGAGACTGCAAGATGAACTTTTCCAGGTAAACATAAAATTTTGATTTTCAAGGAAATACTTGAAATTGGGCTTGACGCAGTAAAACTATCGTTTACCACGGAGTGGAAAAAAGAGAATAGTTTATTATGTTAGTATGCAAATAGCAATTTGCCAGTCAAACATTCATGTAAGCTTATGCAAGAATAAAATAAAATAAAAATGAAATAAATAAAATTCAGTTGTATGAGATTCTTTATTATCATCGGCTAATTGCACAAATGCTACTTAAGAGAGCTTAGTGTCAGTTTTACAAGCTATTCTCAGCGAGCTGATTGTTAAATTTACCTTTAGCCGGTTTAGCGTAAAGGGTTTGCTCTTATTTCTTGTAACTAAGATTTCTGAAATCAAATTGTCTAAATTAGATTCCATTTGCATTGGATTCCGTTTGAAATTAAATACTATTGATTATGGAAAATGCGTGATGTACCCTATGTCTAAATTTAGTACTTATTCAATTATGGAAAATGAAATAATTAATCTTACTGAATAAACTTCTACTTGCTGTACATTTCATTTACGATACAAGTGGCGGACGCGTCTCATAATAGTATAGCTTAGTGAGTAGTATAATAGTATGGTTGTATTAATTACTAGATTTTCAAGAAGCAAGGATATGGATCGATATGACAATCACGAAAATAGAGTATTTGAAAATTATTCGCCGAGTTTAAACTCTTGGTTGTATTTCCTCCAATAAAATAAAATGAATTAATATGTCTTGTAATAGTTTTTAAAAAGAACCATTAAAGGTATTATTCATCATTTCCTCTATGACAATTTCCTCATTTGACTCAATTAGACTCATTTCCTCTGACAATCGGTTTAACAATAGACATATTAGAAATTCATTCACCAGTTTATCATTATAATCCATACTGTAAATTATATTATTTACTTAGTTTGACATTTTTTGTTGAGATTTTTTTGAATTTTTTTCAGGTAAAGGAAATGTTGAAGAGGGAAGTGCAAAAAGCTGAAAATGATCAAAACAGAAATACTGCAATCATTGCAGATTACAAACAGGTGAACATGATTTGATTTCAACTGTAGTTATCTTTTGATAGTTGAAATTTCAATTCGTTTTTATCCATAGTCAATCTATTTATGAAGGTGATAAGAGAATATGATTTTATTTTCCTTTTGAGAATTGAAATAAACATTATATATCAATTTGAGCTATAAGTAGATAGATTTATATATTTTTCCACTCAGTAGACCAACAATTCATTTATAATGCTCAGTGCTGTGGGCAAAGTAGAGGCCCAAGAGACCACTTTACCCAGCAATCATGGAAAACAAAATGAGTTAACACTATCTTTTTCCAAAAATCAATTCTAACTGACCCAGAAAAATAAATTGTAGACAAATTGATTCTATCGTTGTTGGGGGTTTCAATCAATTAACATTATCTTACTTCTCAGTCATGTTATCGAATATCAAGGGTCATTGCAATCAGTTCAAAATAATCATGACCTTAGAAATACAGTAGTATTTTTTACAACTTCTTACAATAGTTCATCTTGGATTTTTTTCTGTTGATGACATAAGAACCAAATTTTGATTAGACTTTCTTTCACACTCGTATAATAGTTTTTGATAAAAACTTTTTTTGTAGATTTGTCAGAGGTTAGACACAGAAAAGTGTGCAGCCAAAACAGCATTAAATCAATTAAAGGTGAGTGAATTTAAAATTTTAAAATATACAATTTATTGAAATTAAAATAATGATTAATTGTAGTAGTTGTCCATAAAACATAATTAGATATTTAAATACAAGGAAATACTCTGTGACGATTCAAATCTTTGAATTAAATATTGCAATAGGCCTACTGCATTGTGAACGCAACCTTGTGAATTTCATTCATGAGGTCTGCGACAGTTAATATGGAATCAAACAGCCATCAATGTAGAGCCATTCAGCTGAATCAGCAAAAAAAATCAATATTAATAGTTATTTATGTATTAAGAGCGTAAAGCGCGACTTTATCGCTCGCGCAAAACAGTTATCGCGCGACGCGATAGCGGAGCGTGATAATTTTGCAAGAGCGATAAAGAAGCTTTACACGCGAATTACATAAACATTTTTTTCTACAACTGCACATTATAATAACCTGTTGAACTAATTTGATTTGTCGAATAGCCTACTGAAAACTATTATTAAATGTCTCTGATGATTATTGTAATAATAAAACTAATCCATCCTAGTTGAACTCGAAAATTATAATTCATTTTAATTATTATTATATGTTTTAATTATACGAAATAGAAAAACAATTTCACGAACTGCAAAAAAATCAGCCGCGCATCAGATTCGAACCTGAAACCGTCGCACCCAAAGGTAATGAACGCCGCCTTAGCCACCGCGGCCATTAGATCCTTACAGAAGAGGGCGGAAATTTAGATACATGAATTTGCATATTTTTTGTTTCACTGACTGAAGCTTATCACAACACAGCTGATTAGCGAGCGTAAAGTAAATCTCCTGCTCATGCGCAGTTGCTTAGCGAGCGTAAAGTAATTCAACTGCGCATGCGCAGATGGTTAGCGAGCGAAAAAGTAGATTCTCTTCGGTAATGAGCGATTTTACGAGGAGAATTCAGAATGTAAAATCTCGTTTTACGCGCAGTTGTAGAAAAACGAGTTTATACTATGTTTTTACAGATGTTAAGTTCAATCAACTTTGTTGCAGTTGACCTCCAATGTTACAATAATAACCAATAATATTGATATATTAAGCACAGGATTTCTATTAAAACTGGACATAGTGTCAAAATTATAAAGGTACCGTAGTTATCAAGATAGAATTGTTGTAGTACACCAACAAGTTTCTTCTAATCCAAGAAAATATCTACAAATTATTTGAAGAATATCATCAGATTACTTTCCCCAATGTTGAGTGTCATTTTTGTAGTTTTTTAAATCGTAAATTATCGATAAATGGACAACCTTATTAGTTTGAATACAATCTATTGGTACATACTATGTAAATAAGTTGAATCATAACACTTCAAGATTTCAAGTAACCGAAAGCCCTGTATTGATATGGGAGCAGTACAGACAAATATGGCTGACCTCTGCAACTTGTTACCTGAATGGAATGGATCGTTTCCACATTCGGAGACATTCCTTGGCTCCCTGGGTCCCCCCATTTATATAATTGTGATTTTTTTCTCAAATCACGTGCATACAAAAAATGTACACGTGGGAAACCTAAAGATCGCAATCCATCAATATCCCGGTACATTGCGTATTGCTTTAATATTCTATTTTCTTAAATTATTTCATCACTAACTCCCTTCTGTCTTCATCTCTGATTTCAATAGAACTTTAAATTGAAACATTTTGCTATTAGGGTCCAGTTTGATCGTTCAATGATCGGCACTGCCATCCACTTACAGCTTTTGACTGTCACAATCCGATCCCTTAATTATAGATAATTATTCCTTATTTATTCGTTAAAATACAATAAAGCGAATTGAAATATAATCGATTGAATATGAAAGTATAACAAGAGATAGTAATTATTTTATGGTTATTGTAAAACTGGATATATTGGGTTGGGCCTGATGTAATCAGTACCTGTATTGCGATTTTCTTATTCTATCCACTTGACTTGTGTATGGAAATTAATGAATTTTTCGTGGTACAGGCCACAATCGATGGATGTGAGAGGTGTCGAAACCTAGACAATTCGAGTAGAAGTACGTTTTCCGATCCATTGACTTCGAATGACCACAATTCGAGGACCGAACAGAGCCAGGGCGTGGAGCGAATCTCAGAACTGGAGCTGGAATTAGCACAAGCTAAACTGGCTCAGGTTGAAGCCGAGTGCAAAAATCAGGTACTTGAATCAAGTATGTAGAATTATTACTTTCTCCTTCAGTGTTCTCAGTGCTTCGGATTTGGGATCATGCCATAAGGGTGATTATGTTTTGGAAGAATCATATTTTTGCTTCTTCAAATTTATCAGATTTTTGCACTTGATTATATGTATTAACACAACACACTTATTTCTTTTATTTCCTTTCCCAATCCTTTCCAAAAATCCAAGAATCAAAAGCCTTCCTATGACATGGATAGAACTTTTGATCCTCTACCCTTCTTCACCACATAACATGTATAAATTGCCTTCTAATGTTGTAATTGTGTTCTCATATTTAAGTTATTTATTTCATATTGTAATATTTTTTATTGATGTAATTAATTTTTATTTCATATTGATGTATCTTATGTGTGTGTGTGTGTGCGTGTGTGTGAATAAATAAAATGAAATTGAAAATTGAAATTGAATTTATTAAAAGTTGTTGTTCAAGCTGCTTTATTCAAGGATTGTATTATAGCCTACTGAATTCGATTTCCAAGTAATTTATGATTCTTTATATTTAAACCAGCCCCTTCCTGTCCAGGATTTCAACTCATCGGTATTATTATTATTATTATTATTAGCGTATGACTTTATTTGGTGGGGAGACCAAAAGGTAATTCCACCTCGCCAACATAACCATGTTTCGTCAATAGGAAACATGATAAAAGTATTGATTATTTTCACTGTAATTTAGATTTCGGGAAGTCCTTCACAATTTAGAAAGTCCGAGAGCACTAAAACACAGGTCAAAACACTAATCCAAGACTGGAAAATTTGGAATTTAAGAAATCGGTATTGAATAATCTGCTTTGAATTGAACGATCATGTTCACTTCTGAATCACAGATATTAAGAAAGTAATAAACATTTTTTCCAATTCCATCTATTGCTTGTTCTTGTATTGATCAAAAAATGTTCATAATAATTTAGTTTCTAGTAAAAGAAATAAAATAAATGAACCTAACTGTTGAGTATCCTGGCCTTGATCCATGTTGCAATAATTATTCAGTCTGTGAGTTGCTCCAAGTTGAAAAGCTCTTTAATCAAAACACGACACTGTGTTTGAAAGATATCAATGACTTTAGCTTCAAAAGTAAAGCTTTCGAAATAATAAGACCGTTCGTGCATCTTTTTATGCTTGAGCATACAGTATAGTGTGAATATTAAATTTTATCTACATTAAATCCTCTGTGTATACTAATCCTAAATAAGTCTTGAATATTTGTCACAATCATATATCAAACTTATCATATATCAGCATCCAAAGTAAAGCTTAAGAAATAATTCGACAAGTTCATGCATCTTTTCATGCTTAAGCTTGAAGTAGTAATATTTTCAATAGTATGAGTATTTAATTTTATACTCATAAAATTCTCTGTGTTTACCAATTCTAAATAAGTCTCAACTATTTGTCACAATCACCTATCAAACTTGGTTCAATTTTGTTGTGTCAATTTATATTCATTTCGAATATCACACTTCTCAAAATAATCAGTTTCCTGGTTACATCATACCACAAACTATGAAAATAAAAAAACAATTCTTTAGTATTTATCACAATAATACAATATTATTATAAGTATGTGTTCATACTAAACTCAGCAATCTCATCCCGATTATTAATTGGATGTTACTTTCAATTTCAGGATTTGACACACCAGCTGTCAGCAACGATAAACGAGCTGCAGACGGCGCGAAACTCTTGGCCGCCCTGGCTGCACAAAACGCTGACGTCGATAAAAGAGGTGGCAGCCAATAAGGCGGCCGCCCCTCCCGCCCCCCACCCACGGCGCGACTCGGCCCCCGCCGCCGAAACACTCCCACGCGATGAGACTGCCTTCTAGATTACTCTACTACTGTTAGCCGCTACTTTTCTTCCTGTATTGTACTATAGGCCAATATCTGTGTGTCACGGTTCTGTTTCCCTTTAAGAAGATTCGTGATGAGACTACTTTCTAGATTATTCTAATAATTTTATAGTCTGGTCGAGCAAAGAAAACATTCTGGGAAAATGATTCCAGCTTGCTCAATATTCGTTCAACAATGATCAATTTGGTCTCAAATTATATTATGTTTTTACAATTTGAGACAAATTTGTCAATTTCTAACTAATATTGACTGAGCTGGAGTCATTTTAACATCTTGCCAGAATGTATTTTTTGCTCGACCAGTTTCCCTTTCCTTGTGATGAGACCACATTCTAAAGTACCATACTACACTAATAGCTGCTACTCTATCTCTCATTGCTTGTGTTAAACCATTGGCCAATAGCTGTGTGTCCTTAGATCAGTTTACCTTCAAAAAGGTAGCCTACTAAAATCCATCAAATTTGCATATAGTCTGTCCAAGCAAAGAAGACATTCTAGCAGGATAGGAAATGACTCCAGCTCGGTCAATATTAGTTCAAAAATTATCAATTTGGTCTCAAATTATAGAGCAGAATGTTTTCTGAAATTTGAACCAATATTGACTGATTTGCAGTCATTTCAACATCTTGCCAGAATGTCTTCTTTGATCGTCTAGAGTCTAGACTATAGCTGCTACTCTATCTCTCATTGCTCGTGTTATACTGTAGGCTGAATGCTGGGTGTCCACAGATCATTTTACCTTCTAAAAGGTACTAAAGTCATCAAATTTGCACACTAGCCCCTTATAACGATTTCTATCTTTGTATATAAGTGTATCTTATTGAAAGTGTATCTCATCTAATGTGTGCTTGAGAGGAAATTGAACTGTAAAAACACATATTTATCTATGAATGTTACTTGATCTGAAAAAAATTTACTCCTGGTGTCACTTGGAAATATACTATTTTCAATGCCAACAAGTGTTCATCAAAATGTAATTTTTTCCTGAGTTTCTCAAGTAATATTCATGAAAAATGCTTGAAGTCCCAAAACAGCTTAGCGTCAGTGCCATCATCTCTGTGCCGAAACACTACACCTACTAAGACATAATATAATATATTAAGCTTTGAAATACAGTTAAAATAGGCTTATCTCAACAACTTGCCACTTTTCATTTTTAAGATCTCTATCGTCTTCTTATTGTCTTAACGTTCTCTAGTTTTACATCTTCTCTATCTATTTTTAGTTTTCCTGTAATTTTTTATAAACTATTTTTTTTTTTTGTAAAGGAACAAGAAGTACATTGAAAGAGCTTTATTTGTTACTAATGTAACTGTTACCGTGTACGTGGGTTTAGTATGTTGCCAGAAAATCTATATTCTCTTGAACGATTCAAACACATTCATTCATTGAGAAAGTTTGCAATAAATTTAAGTAGCTACTGCATGATAAAAAAACTAAATTACCAGTGGTAAGAACTTGCCAGTTTCCTAGAACACTTTCAATTATTTCTCAAAATGGAATTTTTTCCAGTTGATAAATAACATCAAAGGAAGGTAATACAGGGTCGCGGTATTGGCTATGACGCTAAGCATTACTTATTGTACTTGTAAGCATTATTGTACTTTGTATATGCAGTATTTAGCATTCTCTTGATTACCACTCCTAAATTTCTGCATTTTCACAAATAATTTTGATGGTTATTGAACAAACGCACCTACCAGATTGGTTGTCTACATTAGAACATTACCCAATTCTTGAAACTATAACTATGTATTTCGATTTTGGCTACAAGCACACTTCTGCTTCTCTAAATTATTCAAACTCTATTCAAATTTCCTTCATTTGAATCCTTTCCTGAACTAACCACTCTAATCTTACTTATTATCCATTCCTTTCATAAATTATAATGATTGTTTTGTAACATTTTATACTGATTGTTCTATAATTTAATTTTAATTTGTATTCAAATTTCATTTGATAAATTGCATTGTCTGGCAAATTTTTGGAAACACTATTTTCCACTCCACTCTTTTTTGTTGAATGAGTTCGCATTCTACAATTAGAATTCATTACTGATACAATTTTCACTTGAATCAGCAAAACCTATTTCACCTTTAATCATTTATATTTTTTCATGTATTATATTTATATGTAAATGCATTTCTAGATTCTAGTTAATTGGAACTTACTTCACTTCCTTCTAATATATTTCAATGTTATAGTTTTTTGTAGATTGTAAGATTTACCCATATAAATCCTTAATATCAGGTACCGAGCTTTGCTCTGAAGCTGCGGCCGAACTGTTGAATTACATAAATATGTTATTGTAAATAATAAATTAAAAATTGATATGATCACATCTCACAATTTTTTGACATGAACAAGTGTTGTAGATTTTTAATGTAACTCCATTTACTTCAGCTGGGAAATCCTGCCAAAGAGTTTTCCCAGACATGAGACCTGGTTCAATCTTATTTTTCCATCACGGTTATATTACATTTCAAATTTCGAGGAAACCGTTAGAGCCGTTTACTAGATCCGTGGTTCCACAAACATACATATTAACATACATACATACAGAAATTACTCGCTGAATATAATAGGATTTATTTTGATTCATAGTACCTATATTATTCACGATCACTTGAGACGGAATAAACAAACTTTTTGAGTGTGTGTGCGTGTAATGGAAGGTCTTCTTCTATGCGAAGCTTTCGGCCACAGACCAACAGCTGTAGCTAATCACAGCTCAAGACTACAGTTTTTGAGACAAGACAAGTCGGACTGTATCCAATCACAGCTCCAGACAAGAGTCAGCTGTTTGACTTTCGCATAGAAGAAGACCTTCCATTACACGCACACAATGAAAAATGCATTATTTTATACTAAATTTTACACTTAAGTTGTAGAAACATTGTTTTCCTCCCATTAATGTTATAGAGTAGTTTTGTCTATGAAGTTATGTTATGGAATTAAAATACTTTTATTTAAACCAGTGCATCAGTTTAAATAATTGAAGCCAGGAAAAATAATTGCTAATAATATTCAATTTTATATTATTATTCTAAGTCTTGAAGAGTGGTGTGATTTCATACAAATTTATCCTTAGGCCCATCTATGGAAATACCTCATTGTTTCGAGCTTTACATCATCCACTGGTTTTATCAACTTATTTTCTTCCATCCACTATTCCAACTAATTTTCCCCATTCTATCGGGTTCGAACAATTAACATCACCTTTTTAATAATTCTAAAAATAACACTTCCATCAGCATAGATTTCTAGACTTGTTTAAATTATTCCCGTCTTCCACGATGGAAATCATCCAGCACAAAAGGTTATCATTTTCATCATGTGACTAAAGTGAAGCCCACCAGTAGAAGTGAGGTAATCGGAAGAAAAATACCTACTCTTATCATTCTTATTATCTCAGAAGTATGCAATGATAGAATTATGTCCCTCACTATCTTGAGTATAACAAGATTGAGTTTAAATTGAATATCAACTTGGTTTAATAAATGTAATGCTTTGTCAAAGTAAAATACCATCAAAATCCTCATTTTAAATTTGATTATGTTGAAATAAATTAAAAACGTTAAAATATTTGGGTTGTCTAGAGATTCAATTAGACTAATGGAAACCTTATTCTTGAAATGCAATTTTTGTAAATAGCGGAACGTCTTTTCAGACTGGAAGAAAAAATCATAATACCTATGTGTTTGGATTGGACCTTTTTCAGTCTATTCAAAAAATAAATAATGCTTTCATTTGTTACAATTGTTACCATATATTTTTCTGAAGAAAAGAGTAGGCCTATCTTACTGTTGAAATGTATTTTCAGTTTTTGTAATAACTGAATCAAAATTTATATTTCATTGTAGTTGAATGTAAGTTTTTCTATTATTAGTTAACCTATTAAAATTGTTTTCTAATTATGTTAAATTATAATGATGTATACATGTGAATTATTGTAATAGATATTGATTTTTGTAAATAAATGCTTAGACTAAGTTGTTTATTTCATTCTGTTTGAATAAATTTTAAATATAGAAGTCAACGAAAGTTCTGTTGATAGATACTGATAGCATTTAACAATAATTTTTCAAGAAAGTGTATGTTGGTCAATGAAATTTTGGAATCAAAAAAATATATACAGTATACATAGGCCTACAAATAAAAAATTATTAATAGATTCGCAAAATTAAAAGAGACCGGATGATCTGTCCTTTACTAATCTATCCCACTACCCAGACCATAATACGCATTTTACTCCACTTGACATTCCATTACTCTGTTGATGTTGAGCACTGTGGAAGGGGAAATCGGTTCCCCTACGCTAATGTCGCAAGTAAAATCGGTTCCCCTACTCATCGGCTAAAACCGGCTGATGTCGCAGAATAGCCTTTAGTCCAAAATTATTCTGAGATTCATAAACTCTGTCAGTCAACTAAAATGTTCAAATTTGAAAATGCCTAATAAATTTGGTACCAATTTTGAATCATTTCTATTTCCAAACTATTTCTATTTCGAAGCATACATTTAAAATAAAAGAGGATTGAAGACATAAGTTAGGATGGAAATGAATAGATTTGAAAGAAAAATCTCAAGAAGCTTTATTCAATATAAACATTTTATACTTTACAAATACGCTAATTATTGAACTTGTTTGAGCTTTAAAAGTTTCTAATGCAATAAAAAAGTATCAATGTATTTATAAAATTATAATAAATGTAAAATTGTAAAAAGTGACTTCTCAAATCAGAAGTAGACTATTTTCAAGAGTTGGAAACATGATTAACGAAATCATCAGAAAATAGTTGAACCTGGATGGTTCGGTCTTTTTGAAATTACAAAACTATTCATCATCAACCAGAGGTGTACAAAGATATTCAACGTAAACCACAAGTTTACTAACAGTTTTTATCATGAACTGAAAACACAAAAGTCCTTCCTCATTTATCCTGATAGAAGTTTTGGATGATACTGCAATCAACTTAATAGCAGGTTTCAATTGAGTATATTTATATTTTGCACTAATGGAAGATTTACTACTAAATATTTCAACTGCTTCACTGGTATTAGGAATGTCTATATAGCATTGATTAGTTATACTGTTAGTAGTGATTCGGAAATAAGGTGGATCAGGTGAAATTAGAATCTCGATGGATTCAGAGTTAGTGTCAATGTCATTGAGAATTTCTTTTAGATCAGAAGCGCGAAAAATGATTTTGTTGAGTTCATTCTCAACGGGAAAGTCAAAATCTAAAATTTCAATTGCATCTTTGGTCTTCAAACTACAATCTGTTATTATGCCTCCTTCTTCAATGAGTAATTTTAGTGGTGATCCAATGTTTTTATAATACATATTCAAGGCAGTGGTAGTACCGGCACTGGAACAGTTATCAAGAATTGATAAACATTCTACCATCACAGTCAGATCCAGACAAAATACTAGTTGATCAGTTCTTAGATTAAACTCCTGAAACAAGTCTTCTCCAACAAAAGCACTAGCCTGAACGCATTTCGAATCTTCAACAACAACTTTCAAACCTTTATCGTTGATGAAAATTGTAGCATTATCTTTGAAATTTATTGCTTTCAAGACAGGAGAAAGGTTCTTCACATTGTCCAACTTCGCTTCAAATAGATAATTGAATCGTTGACTGGCACTAGTTGTGTTCATTATCACATTTGGATCATTCACTTGTGAATTAAAAACTGAAATTAATAGGCTACGGTATTGTTTCTCGCTAAAGAGATTTTAATCCATGTATTAGAAACAGACAGAATCCGAAGAAAACAGTAAACACTTAATTTTTAGGTTAGGAAACAAGAACAACAACAAACAGCCGACACAAAAAAAAAATGCATCTTGTATTACCAACCTGTGTTGGTTCTCAAATTTGAATTTGATATTAATTGTAATCCTTGATCAAAGAATGTTGATTGCTAATAGGAATAATTATACAAAATGAGATTTTGTGATGCTTGATAATAGAGAATGTTTGCGAAACTTTGTTAAATTCACTATTTTGAATTTGGTGTGTTGCATCACTGCAGTATTATTGCGAATTGGAAAATTTTAGGTTATGTTTTTGTAATTGAGGTTGAGGCTGTTTTTGTAAATTAATGCGCTTTAGCTTTTTTACATTTCTACCATAATATGTTTTACTAATTGACTTAAAACTACCGTAGTTTAGTTCAATATTCTTTATTGTTACGTCAATTATATAGACAATGTTGGTTCTACTCTACTAAACTTAATAACTTATCTACTGTTTTACTTTATAATCTTCTTTACTGTGGGTACTCAACACAAGTGCCATAACTATAATTAAGTATGATGTTTCAAGAAACGCCTTGTTTTCAAGTACTTGGTTGATTAGTATTCTTGTTTAAAATTAGGTGGACGATGATTTTTTCTCCTAAGTAGCCTAGTCTTTTGCTGAGCTCGTCTTAGTAAAGCTGTTTGTTAAGTAGAGTCTTTCTGATCGTTGTCGAGTCAATATCCGATTATCGAAATAAAACTTGACGATGGATGGAAATAACCACTTGAATCCAGCACATTACGGTCTACCTACAAGTTTTGGTTCCAGAAAGAATTACGAATATAGAAATTTTCCTTCAAGAAATGGAGGTGGTGCACAAAATTATACGTGCCCTCGACGTGAACGAGAAATAAGTGAAAGACAGTTTTTGATTACTCATCCGCAGAAAAAGTATTGCCTTCTCTCCGACAAAAATTCAAAGGCTCTTCCCAGTGATGATCATATATTCTGTGAAGAAAAATGGAAAGTGAGTATGTGTAGCTGTTCTTATCAGGTTTAAACTGGTTCTATGTATTCTAATAACATTATATTGAATAGAATATATTCAATGTTCTAATAGCATAGGCCTTTAGCTAATAGGAGTGGCCGTTGTCGAGTTAATTAGACGCTAGCTTTGTAATCCAAAGGCCCGAGAAAAATATCTCGGCCCGGGCAAGATATTTTTCTCGGGCCACTCCCGTGTTTCGGATGGACACGTCGGTCACGGCTGCCTATAAAAAGCAGTCGTTAGGTCATGTCAGAGGCCCTGAAATGATCAACTCTGAAAACTCTGACACCAGACCTTAACCACACGATATTCATTCAATAGCATGTAGATGATATTGATGCACCCAATAAAGCCAATTGCTTAACTAGGTTTTTATTTGTATCATTGTGTAAATTGGTTTTCTCATTTAAAAATTGTCATTTTTATGTTTTGATTCAACTCTCAATTAGTCTATTCTTGATTGTTTGACATTGCTGATTGAAGTGCCATCAGCAGACTTCAATTTGTCCTAAGTGACAAATTTGATAACAAGTTACTATTATAGTTGACCCAGCTTTGCCAGACACCAACGATTAGGCCCAATTGAGAAACCACGTCCAATTATTGCAAAAAAATGTTTCCTGGTAATAATCTCATGGAAAGAATAATAAAAATATGTAGATTTACACTTTTATCAGAGACGTTGAGGAACGTATCCATAATTCAGATAAGTGAAAACAAAGGTTGTCAGATCCGCAAAGTTTATTTTTAAAAACCATACTCAAGTTTCAATGATCAGGACAGCAGTTTCCCCCTGATGATGATGATGCCCTGAGCATTGAAACTTGAGTATGGTTTTTTTAAAATAAACTTTGTGGATCTGACAACCTTTGTTTTCACTTGCCTAAAATATGTAGATTTTCTAATACCATATATATTGTCAAGTCATTTCTAATTATCAACTATAATGAGAATTGAGTATATCAATTTACATGTATTTTATACAATTATTTCGAACTTCCCTTCCAGATAGAATATTTCCAGGAATTGAAAAACGAACTCAATTCAGTGAAGAGCAAACTCAATGACTTCAATTTGGAAGAGTGGCACAAGCACACAAAGTTCACTTATAAATCAGCAAAAATTCAACCACACTTGAAATCAACTATTCATCCAGAATTACTGACTCAGGTAAAACAATTTTTTTAAAAATTATGTGATTAAAAAAATTAGGCATAGTCATTGTTTTAAATTATTATTATGGAATACTGAGCTTTACTGTAAGTTATTGCAGTGAAAACAGGCTTCAATGTTTTAAAAAACAATTTTCAAAGACATCATAATTCAATCACTAATTAGGAATCATAATTATTGAATCATAATTCAGGAATATATTTTTGAACCAGCAGAATCTAAATCTATCTTACGCTATGTATCATGTTTGAATCAACGTTAATATTATTGATTATTCGCTTATTATTATAATTCCAGACAATTCAAACACTCAAAAAATTCTCATTGATTATATTTGTTGATTCAATGTTGATGTTGTAGAATTTTCCCATTATGAAATAACTTGATATTGTCACAAATATATTAATTTAATAAAAAAACAATTGAATAGAGTGGATTTGTGACAACATCAAGCTCTTTAATTTTCATTGATTATTTCTCACAGTAGCTTTTATAAACTTTCGGGTTGAAACTTTGATAATGATTAATTACATGTTTGTTTTTATGTTTTACAGGCATGGTGTAAATTCTACGAGATTTTGAATAATTTCCCAGTGGTGCCAGATTCGTGTGGGCGAGGACAACCATTGAACAGCGTACACCTTTGTGAAGCACCAGGAGCATTTGTTGCTTCATTGAATCATTATTTGAACTCGAACTATGAATATCATGAAATCGCCGTAAGTGGAATGAAGAGAAATTTGGCATGAATAATCACCAACAAAACAAATACAAATTCGTAGTTAATAATATTATCAATTAGTACGGTGTGATGTTATCATACAAATTTATCTTTTGTATGATTGATATTGTCAATTCTTATTTCATATGATATTAACTCAACTTGTGTTTCATTATTGGAGTCTTTTATTATTACCATAATTTCAATTTGAAATGCTTACTTTTATATTTGTGGCTATTTTCTAATTTTCTCCTCTAGTGACTTATTGTTACAGATTGATTATGTTAAATCAATAATTTCAAAACTTTAATAGACCGTCTAAAAACAAATTCATAAGAGACAATTTCCTTATTGTCATGAATCTGTTTTGGAAAACCCCATATGCTCGTATCTACTTACTTTACTATTTTTGGAAGCTGACAGCTAATATAAGTTAAATATGAAAAGAACAATATTCAGTTGAGAATATGAAGTTAGAAATGAATATAAAACGAAGCCTGCTTCCCCCAACGCTGAATCTAGATTTAGTCTTTAGATTAAGTAACAACATAAGTTCAATATGGACTCTCCTTTCTTTCCGAATGACGCTTAAGCTGGAAAACTATCTGAGTTTCCTTTACAGTAGGCTTGAACTCAAGGCCAATTTCGAACTAGCTCAAGTTGAGCGGAATTTGGGTTTGGGAGTGCGATGATCAGACATATTTTCTATAGGCTTTAACAACTCTGCTCAAGTTATTTATAAATAAATTATAATAATTCATATTTCAATCTCAGTTTCACATTTAGCAGCCTCCAACAAAATCAACGGTTGGCGATTAGTTCTATTTTTAAAGGGTGATGCCCATATGATCTCTTTGGCTTGTGCGTGTGTAATGTGAGGGATGATGATGAGAGATGAAGACTACTTTTTAGGAGGCTTACCTCCTGCCCCGAAAGACGCCGTGTCTAAGTGATTATTCTGTGGTCAAATAACTTATCAGCGGTCAGTAATTGAACTCGGGTTGATCTCTTGGTTATCAGACCAGATTACGTACTCCAACGAGTAACCATAAACGGAATGACTATAGACTTTAATTTATGATCAGAATGGTCCTTGACTTGTCATTTCTTTTCTATTTGGGAGTTGAAACTACTCAAAAATGTACTATTCCATTGGCATTACAGAGATTATTGTGTGATTGGATGGCTGTACAAAAACTGTGCTATTTTAATGAGTATTTAAAATCTTTCATTCCAAAAATAATCCGGCGTAGCCTACTTTAAGTGGCTCGTTGGAGGAGTGATAAAGCGCCGGTCTGATAACCAGGTGGACCCTGGTTCAAATCCCAAGCGGATAACAATTTTTGACCACAGCACAATCACATAGATACGGCCACCCCGTCTTTCGGAGGAGACGATAAGCCGTCGGTCCCGACTACCTAAAAACAGTCGTCATCTATCATCCATTTCATTACCCACGCACAAGCCTAAGAACTCATGTGGGCTTCACCCTCATAAACAAACAATAAACAAACTTAATGTTATTACTTTGATTTTCAGTGGGATTGGATGGCTGTCACTTTGAATCCATACCATGAGCACAACTCACGATCGCAGATGATAAATGATGATCGACTCATCTACCATACTCTGCCGAAATGGAACTTTGGAGCAGATGGAACTGGCAATATTCTGGTCGCCGAGAATATGCAGTTCATAGTGGACGATGCACGTGCAAGGTTCCCAAGCGGTGTCATGCTGGTTAGTTCAATAGAACACGTTTCTCTACATTGTCTTTTGTTGAGATACTACAGCCTAATCACACAGTGTGGCCATTGAATGCCACATTTGTTTTTTTAATATGAAAGTGAAATTGTATATCGAACAAAAAGACTTGATATTGTCAAGCCACAAATTTACTTTTTTTGAATCAAGACACCAGTTTTGGTTGTTACACCATTACCAATCTCTGGTAAACTGTGGCTTGGCGTTCAAAAGAGATTGATAATGGCGTAACCACCAAAACCGATATTTAGAGTTTTTATAAAAAAGTGGTTTGATAATATTAATTTATCATCTTATTTAGAATGATATACTTTCTATTAGCCCATTCAAATAATTTTGCCCTCAACATTGATAATAATTCTTATGAGACTTGTATTGAAATTTACTAGAACCATATGATATGTTGAGTGGTTAATTACTTACATACAATTTGCTTCTACTAATGTTAGAACCATTTGCATGAAAAAATTAACGGTCTCAATACAAACTTTGGCTATTTTATATATCATCATAATTTGACCGTTAATTGGTTTTGTTTTCATCATTCAGCCGACAGTTATTTATGATATTATAAGCTCACAAAACAATAGGTACTAAAAATGAAGAAATTATTTTATTTTAATGTAAGACAAGCTGTGTTTGATTTCGTTTCTTTCAACTCTAGTTTAAAAAATAGTTAATAGGTTCAAGTTTGCTTGTATAGTCTGTACAATCAAAGAAGACATTCTGGCAAGATGGGACAATGACTCCAGCTCGGTCAATATCGGTTCAAAAATTATAAATTTGGTCTCTCATTTTGTAGAAAATATTCTGATCTACAATTTGAAAGAAAATTTATTATTTTTGAATCAATATTGACCGAGCTGTAGTCATTCCCATCTTGCCAGAATGTCTTCTTAGCTTGGACAGAATATGATCTCACTACTGAATACAGTATTTGAAAATAATGATGTCTGGAAAATGAAATTGAAGTAGTAGTTGAATTTATTGGGCTTAATTCCAATAATAATAATAATAATAATAATTATTATTATTATTATTATCCAACTGCTTATATTTTTCAATTTTTAAATGCTCTTTCTTCTTTCAAATAATTTTAAAAATAAATTGATTACTTTTCTAATGAATTGATTTGTATTGTAGCCTAATAAATTGATTGATTGATTACTAATAGATTAATTTTGTATTAAAAATTGGTTAATTTTTATAAATTGAAACGTTTTTCTAGGTGACTTGTGATGGGAGCGTGGACTGTACCCTAGATCCGGCAGAGCAGGAGTCCATTGTATCGCCTCTGTTCTATTGTGAAACGATCACTGCTCTTCAACTGCTACACGGTGGAGGCACTCTTGTCTTGAAACTGTTCACGTTGTTCGAGTGCGAAACTATTTGTCTGCTCTACTTGCTCTACTGTCTGTTTGACTCGGTCAACCTCTATAAACCGTTGACTAGTAAGGATGGCAACTCTGAGGTGTACCTTGTGTGCTGCGGATACCGACCTACCAAAGCTTTGATGCAACTCATTCCCAAATTGATTTCTCACTACGGTGCGTGGATTTTATCATTATTTTCATTTATCTATTTACGAGATTGAAATACAGAGTGGCTCACGAGTCAGTTGACAGATATGCATATTTCCCATAAGATGAAAATTGCTAGCGTCAACTGACTCATGGGCCACAATGTAGGCCTATTTTACTATTGAAACACCAAGTCCAAAACGTTTTTTCTTCCAAATTCTGATTAGTTGATATAGTCTTGCAGAGCAAATAAGACATTCCTTCAAAATGACCGATTGAAGCGTTAGTGTAACTACGCATGCGCAGATTTGAAAATTTTAGAATAAAACCACTTCACGTAAGTGAAGCTGGTGAGATGTGATGAGAGGCAGATGGTAAGAGTGGGACTATTTCCATTTCGACTGCTGGCAACATTGAAGAGCTGCCATTTTCAAGGAATTTCTTCTTTGCTCGACAAAACTATATTAGAAATAAAGGTTTTGTTCACTCTTGAAAGTCAAATTATACATTCAATTTTAATTCTGGGTCCCGTTTCTCGAATAATGACTAGTGATTATATTGATTGAAAATAATAATTGAAGAAGGAATTACGTCAGCCGCCAGTATTTTTGTTGGGGACTCCACCTGGTTTTTAATTCTTTGTAATAGAAATACAATACAACTTGATTCTTTTTACTTGAGATCTTATATAATTCTAACTTCTCACTACGTTCATTGGAGCTGACGATTCATTTCTCTTACTTATTTCTGTGGGCGATGCCCACATGTACTTTAAGCCTGTGCATTATATAATGAAAAGATGGTAATAATCTCATTTAATGTTCCATGCCAAGTCATAATTTGAAAGCGATTTTACTATAGTAGGAATTTACTATATGGTAACTAGCAAATAACCTCATACAGTATATGCAGTTTTCAGCGTGTTTGAATATAAGGGCATTCGGATATTTGAATATAGTGGTGTTTGAATATCAATTCTTTAATAAGTACCATAAAACAAGTAGTAAATTCCAAATTATGGAATCTTACTAATTGCTTTGTGGGTGGCTCCGACTGAATATTTGAGATTACAACATTTCAGCGTGACATGTTGGAGTAAGTGATAGCATCACATCCAGAGGTTCTGAGTTCGATTCTTGGCCGGGCACCACGTCTTTCGGATGAGACAATAAGCCGTAGGTCCCAACTATTTGTAGCCTCTCTATTGGTGGCTCCACACGCTCGGGTGAGTGGCCAATCCGAGCGGCCAGTCGAGCGGCTCGGGCGCTTGTTTACCATCCACACAGGTCGCGAGTACCAGCGCCATTTTGACAGCACAAGGGAGCGCTGAGGCGAGCACCGGATGCCGCCAATTCTTCCTGATTTTTGATACTGTAAACCTTACTGTTGCTCAAGAATACGCTGCTTTTTCTTACTAAAATTTGTGTTGAGGGTTGATTTCAGCAATTATTTCTATTATAATCATCAAGTTTAAACCTCAAGTTCAGTCCTTAATCTTAAGGGTAGGTTTCTCCAAAAATATTGAGCTAGTTCTAGTTTAAACCATCATCTAGTCCAATTGAAAGTTGAAACACATCATAATACACTTACAGCTGAAGTGTTCAGTTTAAGTTTAAGTGTTCAGTTTAAACTGAAATTTCAGATGAACTTTTTTGAAAAAACCGACCCTTAATAATAAATGATTGTTTCAAAATTCTCAGTTCTTATATTATAAGAACTTAGTTATAAGTTTATCTGAAATTACAGTTTAAACAATCAGCTGTAAGTGTATGGTCACATTTATTAAGAAGTGTTCCAACTTTAAATTGGACTAGGTGATGGTTTAAACTAGAACTAGCTCAATTTTTTTGGAGAAACCAACACTTGGGATTAAGAACTGAACTTGAGGTTTAAACTTGACTATTATAATAAAAGTAATTTCTGAGATCAACCCTCGACACATTTTATTTATTTTGTTCTGTTTGATGATTTACGATCCACTGAATAGAATTTATTAATGCAATAGCAATTAATTTCTAATTCATCTTGTGAGAATATCTTATTAATTTCATTTTTATCTATAAACTTCACTTTAAAATTCTACCATTTGGTGAAATGTTATAATTTATCTTAGTTAATAACTATTTTCAAATTCAAAATTATATTATTAATACTGCTCATTAACAATACCAATAAATTTGATCTTTAATCTCAATCATAACTGACAGAAACACTGCAAAACAAAAACGAAATAATTTTATTTCAATTATAAATGACAGTAACACTGCAAAAAAAACGAAATAATTATATTGTATGATAAAATTTATGTCATTTATATGGTATAAAGTTCAAATTTATTGGTATTATTAATGAGCAGTGTTAATAGCTATTAACTGGATAATTTATAACATTTTACCAAATGGTAGAATTTTAGAGTAAAGATTATAGATAAATAATAAAATTAATAAGATATTCTCAGAAAATGAATTAGATATTTATTGCTATTGCATTGATAAATTTTATTCAGTGGATCGTAAATCGTCAAACACTATAAATGAAAATGAGACGCTGTTGAAATAAAAACATCAACAAAAGTGACGTAGTGGGTCACGTGACCAGGGATGATCGAGAGCGAGCGTGTGGATGGTAAATTTTGCATCGACTCGCGTGGCCGTTCGACTGGTTTGACAGCGCTCGCCTCCTTTGATCTTCGGTCAGAGACCGACAAAATCCACATGCTGGCGCTCGCCTGATATCGCCTAAGCTCGGCCAGCGTGTGAAGCCGGGATATCATCTGCATCTCTCATCATCACCCCTCTCATTAGTCATTACCCAAGCACAGCTAAGAGCTCATGTGGACATCACCCTCAAACTTGTACGTAGAATTGGAGTTACATGATTTAAGATTCTATACCCATATAAACTTACTTATGGAAATAATTATTCGAAATTTGAGATTTAAAAATTTAACTACTTGCTGTACCTTACTAAAGTTGCTATTGTGTTATAAGTTGCAGACGTTAAATTCCGAATTAAAGATTCATTCAATACACAAGATGATATCTTATATTGAATATCGAAAGTGTAATTTGCTTGTTTGCTTTGCGTCGTATTTCTAATTATTTCTTTATGATTGATTTACTCATTTGCTTGCAGGTCCCAACATCACGGCGAAATCCATGTTCAGAAAAAGTGATATCTCAAAGAATTTTCTGACCGATGTGTTTCGTGCCGCCAAATTCTTCCAGGAAGAGCAAACGAAAGCCATACGCTACAATATATCACGATTCAATAATTTCACGGAGCAGGAGAAAAGACAGCTGCAGTTGCTTCAAGACGATATGGCCTACGATTTTGTAGAGTATTACAAGCTGAGAAGGTGCTCCAAGGCAATTGTAGGAATCAATCAGATTAGACAGGTGCCCGGCGTACCGTCTCAGAGATACGAAGATGGATCTTACAACGAAAACAAAGATCGTCTAGCATCCTTGCCCACCTGGTTGAGCTACATTGAAGAATTCATAACCAACTACACTTGCACATGGCCTTCTGCCACCAACAATTGTTGTATATTCACGTTTCCTTTGTTACCAGACCTAACCTATAAATTTGGGAAACGGGTCAATGTTGTCAACAGTTCAAAATTTTGTGTAAATTGCTTGCTCGAAACTTACAATAAAATCAATAGTATGCTGGACAAAGAACATCTTAACAAAGAATGTTGTCAGCTGGTTGTAGATCTTAAACTTGATTCAAAAGTTTGTGATGTCTCCAAACTGTATTTGGGAATGGAAGTTTGGCGAGCTCAGAAACTTGCTACTGAAAACGTTTTCCAAACTCTATTGACTATGGATTCTGGAAGCTCTCTGAGACTAATAGGGCTTCCTCTTTTAACTCAGTATGATGTGAGTTTGGTCTCCTTATTAGGCTACTTCTTTGAATCAGTTTGCTTTTTCAACCCAAGTGGTTCCACCTGTAAGCTCCAATTCGAGGGCTTCATCAAAGAACGTTTCCTACAAACATACATGGATGTTCTGGATAAAGTAAAAATGTCCAGTGAGGAATGCGCCCTACTAACTATGTTTCCGATTACTCAGCTTTGCAGTAATAGGCGATTGTACGATTGTATTGTTGCAATGAATCATATTTTCTCAAAAGAGTACATTCTGAAGCACATACATTCGATTCCTATTAGTGATTAATATGTGATATCAAGTTACAGCACAATTTGTATTGTTTGATTTTGTTTTCAATATTTGGAAATCTGAATTGTGACCAGTTTCTAGGTTCCAAATGTGAATGATCAGTTGATATAAATTGGAATACTGATTACGTGAAACTTCAATTATTGCTAATAATTGAAACTTTAATTTCAATTGGAAATTTCAAATTGAAACAGGGAATGAATATTTGATAAGGAAGCTCCTTTCTACCGAGATGGTACACAAGAAAAAGAATTTTATCACATGAATATTAACCATCCAATATTGAGAAGGTAATTCATCAGTTTTTCCCGCATCAATAAGATATAAGAAAAGATACAGTATTCAAGTGTGTATTATCTTGCTGTCTGTCCTATGTGTTCAATCCCCGTCACAAATTCTTCGAATTTGTTCTAAATACACCCTCACTTTCTTAGAATAAATGTACAAAATCTATAGTAATTATTTGATGAAACATTGATGTTATTCGAACCAAAAATATATGTAGCTAACTTTTCCCTTTCTTATAAATTGTTCTCAACTATAGAAATCGAATTTTGTTTTCTATGCATTCTGTTTACAACAGAAACTTCTGTTATCTGTTTGCTTATTTGAGTAGTTTGTTACCAATACAGTCTGTTGTACAACATTGTTATTTTTATGTTCTGTTCGTTGTTAAGTTGTATTTTAGTTTGCTGTTAAGTTGCATTTTATCAAATACAATCTACTTGAAGT
Source organism: Sogatella furcifera (assembly GCA_017141385.1). Lineage (NCBI taxonomy): Eukaryota > Metazoa > Arthropoda > Insecta > Hemiptera > Delphacidae > Sogatella > Sogatella furcifera. The sequence continues at coordinate 25,254,115 of CM029552.1, read as the reverse complement.
ACTTGGTCAATGGTTCAATAAAAGAGTACTTTTCTCTTTTCAAGTTATGAGAATACTAAACTTGTAGTTTTCTTGTTAAAAAACTTTAACATGAATGGTAGGTAAATCATAAATATGATTCAAGTTTGATTCAAATTTGTACATTCCATACTCAGAATTGATTTTCAATGTAACAGAAACTGATTTTCTGTATAATTTAATCTTTCAGCCAAACTCTCAAGTTTTGACTGTGGCTTTTGTTCAGTTTCAGTTTTGTTCAGTAAAGGCCAGCAATAATTTATATAAGTGGAAAACTGTTGTTAATTGTTGTTTCAAAATCTGTTCAACTTTATTACTGTACAAAATATCATTTTGTGATAATCTTTACTAATAAATATTTAAAATATGAGTCTGTACATATCTGTATTTATAGATTTTAGGGTAAAATATCACTATTATTCCGCGAATAAAGACATTCATTGGTTTGAACTGGAATTATTCTTTGACCTCAGCACAATCACATAGATACGGCCCTCTTTGGAGAAGACGATAAGCCGTTGGCCCCAAATGCTTAGGCCTATGAAATTACAAAAGCACAGTTATCAAATGTCAATTTTCAATGTTATAAAAATAATCCTGGAACTGTGGAGAAATATGAAGGTATCAAATAAATTTTTGTAAAATTTCCTGAGAAATCGTTTGAGACAGGTTTCAAAATAAAATCTTCAGTGAACCTTTATATTTTTTTCATTTAGATTCGAGCTCATAGCTGCAGTGTTTTCCGAGGTATTGTCAAAAAACCACAAATTACAAATGAGAAATTGTATGTTTTTTTGTACACTTGATACAAAAGTGTAGAAAGTAGCCAGTTTCGATCTACTTGACAGGCTTTGAAAGCCTTCATTTTCCACACTAGTGCGGAATAAACGGCTGATATTTGGGCCTTTTCTCTGTTAGAATTTAAAAGATCATCAGTGATTTTTTTGATGATCAAGAAGTATTAAAAATAATTTATGAGATGTGATCAACCAATGATAGCTAGATTGAGAATTATCCAACCAGATGGAAGAATATTGATCTGATAAAAATACACGTAACATAAATTGTAATAACTTATTATAAATACATTCCATCATAGTCAAGATTATTACTATACAGATTTTTCACATAATATTTATTGATCTGCGTTATTGAATTATTCTAATTATTATAATACAGTACTAATATTCATTTAAATTATTACACATATATTTTCCTGTTCGGATGTATGTATATAAGAGCTAACATAGGCATGTGCGTAAGCTCGGGTAATTATTAAAAAAAAAATTGTATGATAGGATGCTCAGACATTACTTTTTTGTGTTAAATATTATACAAAAAGCTATGCTCCACATGAAAGAAGAGGGGGATTCATACACAACCGAGAAATGGTAAGGAAAAACGCACAGTCTTGAAATGCAAAATACAGTAGTTGAGTAAAACAGGGATTAGAATTCGCTACCCAATCTATATAGATAGAATAACTTGTCAAGCCTATACAGAGAAGGTAAGGGATTTACCTTCCCCATGGACATGACCACTCAGGCAGAACTAAGCGCGTGCACCGCCAATCCTACCAATCAGCGAGCCTGCGTCTTCCTCAGTTTTTGTTTTGTTTGTTATGAGGGTGAAGCCCACATGAGCTCATAGGCAGTGATGTGAAACAACCATGTCTTCACACGTCTCTTGAAGGTAGATGCTGAATCAGAATTCAACAACTGACTTTGGTTAGAATAAGTTACATACGGAAGTTTCGGAATAATACATGTGCAATTCGTTGTGGAAAAAGTTAATGCCTGTTGAATTGTGTTGATGCCCACAGCTGATGCATATCTGGTGTTTTGTGAATATTGTGTTGGGATTGTTATAGATGAGAACAAGCAGTAGATCTTTAATAAAAAATTTTCTCAGTGACAATACTCTGGATCCTTGGAATAATAAATAAGGAAATCTTCTGTTTTTTTAAATCGTGCTTTAAGAATAGATTTTTGAAGAATCTCCAATCTGTTGATATGCAGACGGTAGGCAGCACCCCAGGCCAGTATACCATATGACAATAGAGACTGGAAAAAGCATGGTACATTTGCCTGATTTCATTAATATTCAAAATATCACTGAGACACCTGAATGCATATATATATTTTCTCAATTTCAAATTAGAAAATTTATATGTTCTGACCACTTTACACGTGAATCAAATACCACCCCTAAATACTTCGTAATTAGAAACCCTTTCTATTGTATCACAGTTATGGCAACCAACGTCACCATTTCCACAATTACCCTATGTAACTTTATGTGCAAGGGATCCAGATCAAAATCAGAATGACTAGAGAGACTATAACTGGCATGAATTTTGTTTTTGACACATTGAGTGAAAGGGTATTCTGGTCCAGCCACTTTTTAATAGATCTTAGGTCTGATTCTGCCCTTTCGTGAGCCTCCTCCCAAGTCTTGCCCTCAGTAAGAATTTAAGGTATCGTCGGCGAACAGGAAAAGTCTTCCATCAAGCTCTAATTTGGACTCTAAAGTGGGACTTTTTGCAGTTATTAATGCATTTTTGTTCTCAAATTGTGCAGAATTAAATTATCTATTATTCAATATAAAAAACGCATTGATAACTTTAATAAAACATAATTTAGAATAAAATTTTGAATATAGTGATAGTAGGGAAAATTGAAAAAGTGATTTTTTATGTTTTTCAATTGTGAAATAAATTTAACCTTATCAGCTTGAAATCATGATTTCTACATATCAAATGATAGAGTAGCTTATGCTCTACAATTTAAGTCCAAATTAAGTACAAATTTTTACTATTAATGGCTTCCAAGATGGATACATTTTAACACAAATGGTAGCCTTTTTCCCCGGTATATGTGAATGAACTCAAAGTAAGTTACTTAAGGTTGTAAAATTCTTCAATTTTGATCGAATTTAACAAATGATATACCTATTAGTCCAGTCAATAAAGCCTGTCCACACGGGTGAAATATGAAATATGCCCCAATTTTTGACCTCGGGGATTTGTTTAGACTCGTTGGAAGGTTAACATACTAAAAGTCCCCGGACCTGGGGGGTGAGCATAGGCTGGGAGGGGGGGTAGAAGGTACCATTTTTTAGTTTTTCGCATATTACCCGAAAACGGTTGATCCTAGAGAAAAGTGATCTCAATAGAAATTGAAGTAGAGTCAAAATAACATATCAATATTGATATTTGACCTATTTTTGGAAGTTTAAGGTTCACTTTACCAAGAATGGAATTCCTCCAATTTCAGCTACAGGTGGTTTTTGTCAATATTTTTATACTAAAATATACATACGAAACAATAACAATATTTAAAGTGGTGTCTGGTAATCTATATTGATCATTCCTCGTCAGAATACTTATTTTACTGCTTAAAATCTGGACTATTTGAAGTAGAAAGGACCCTTCAAGGATAATAATCTAAGGACATCTCTAACTTTCGTAAAAGTGAACGGATCTTAACAAACTACAGCTCACTGACCAAATGCGACTTTCTACCACCAATAATTTTCAAGATAGACATTTTAGCACAAAAAATTGTTGTTTTTCCGGTGTATAGGAATAAGCTTGAAGTACCTAATTAGGTTAATGAAATTCTTCAATTTTGTCCGAATTGAACATATAGTATATGAAATAGAACCGCCTTTTAAAGCTGAAAACAATGAGCTATTGTTTGTTAAGATCCGTTCACTTTTACGAAAGTTAGAGATGTCCTTAGATTATTATCCTTGAAGGGTCCTTTCTACTTCAAATAGTCCAGATTTTAAGCAGTAAAATAAGTATTCTGACGAGGAATGATCAATATAGATTACCAGACACCACTTTAAATTTTGTTATTATTTCGTATGTATATTTTAGTATAAAGATATTGACAAAAACCACCTGTAGCTGAAATTGGAGGAATTCCATTCTTAGAAAAGTGAACCTTAAACTTCCAAAAATAGGTCTAATATCAATATTGATATGTTATTTTGACTCTACTTCTCATGCTTGACAACTTTTAGGGTGAGAGGGTAGTGGATTTATTGTTATTTTATGAGTTACATCACATTTAAAATCAGCTAAGACAATTTTTTGGGACTTTTTAAAAAAAATGGGAGTTTTGATCAAATGTAAAAAATTTTCTATTCGGCCGATTTTCGTTTTCTTTTTTTCAATCGACGCAGATTTTAGTTCTCTTCAATTTCTATTGAGATCACTTTTCTCTAGGATCAACGGTTTTCGGGTAATATGCGAAAAACTAAAAAATTGTACCTTCTAACACCCCTCCCGCCCTATGCTCACCCCCCAGGTCCGGGGACTTTTAGTATGTTAACCTCCCAACTAGTCTAAACAAATCCTCGAGGTCAAAAATTGGGGCATATTTCATGCACTCTATAATGCTCTATTGACTGGACTATATGCATTTGAACCGCCTTGATGAGCTGAAAACAATGAGCTATAGTTTGTTAAGATCCATCGAATTTTACGAATGTTCTTAATTTATTATCCTTAAAGAGTCTTTCTAACTGGAAATAGCTAGAATTGAGGACGGTATGGTGGGTATTATATTGAAATATTATCTAACAAAAAATATTCTGGTAGTAAACTCCAATACAAGGAAGTAGAGATTTATTTTGGTCATTATTGTTGAAAATATTGTATTTTTGTTCTACAAGGAAATATGTTGAGAGCTCTAGCACAAAAAATATACAAGATAGAAAGATCTACTTGGTCTTGAATTGTAGTGGTGTAATATACTATTTCATTAAAACTATTATTTATCGAAAAATACGTAAGTGACATGGTTAAAACTATTTTTATTCGATAAACCCATACGGTATCCGGAAATCAACCCCTATCAAACTACAGCCCTTCAAAGGTGTCAATTTTTCATGTTATTCTTATTTCCTGGAACTATTGAAGAAGATGAAGGTGGAATAAAAAATCGTACGAGATTCTTCACAAAAAAAACTAAAGTATTTGATGTAAAAATGTCCAAATACGCAAGGATATGGAGTAAAAAATAATTGAAAGTCGCAAGAGTTTTATATCTTTAAAGATCGGTATGCTTTGTACTTATGTAAAATATCGAAATATATGTAAATCAAACCAAATAAACTACATAGTTTTAGAGTCGCAAATCCATTATTAGTTTTTGCGTAAAAGCAAAAATATCTTGAAATTGAGGTGTTTTTGAGTTAAAGAAAAGTTAAAAAAACCGGTATTTAAAAAATAAAAATAGAACTGGCATTTAATTAATAACATGTTGCATCTTGAAACATGTTTCAAACGATTCCTATTTCGACTCAAAACGATAAGCTATTTTACTTAATTAAGAAAATTAAGAACAGCATGAAACATTACATCTTTGTAGGGCTTTGAGGGACACTGATCAGCTGTTCCAGTTTCCATTGCACTGTTTTCATGCGTTCTATCGTAGTGAATCCTTTGTAAATTGAATAAATTTTGGATGAAAATAAATAAAATTACTCTTAATAACAACCATAAATGATTTATTCATGTAACTTGCACTAACATTCTTTATACATCTCAGCTTATTCCATATTATTTTATTATTTGAAATACAGTAGTCGAAGTTAACAATTGACATACAAATATCAACAAAATTAGTAAGTTTACAATTATTACAACAGTAAGTTACTGAATTTTATTGCAATCCTTTCCATTTTACAATAAAAATGATAAGGTATAATTTATTAGCATCTAGAGATGAAATTTGAAATACAATCTAGAGCAGAGGTTCCAAGACAATATTGATATGAGGAATAATGTAACAACAAACGTTTTTCAAGCTACGGTAGGTAATTTTGGTTTTCTTAAGGTACGATTCCCAAGCAACAGCTCGAGCTACCCGGCTCTAAATTCGCTGCTAAAGCTGCTCAGCATAACTATATTATAGATGTTAAATATGTTATTAGGGCTACTAATGCATACTAATTCAATAAATAGTGAAATTCATCCTTTTTACGTAATTTCCAAGTGAATTTCACTCGATTTAGTATACAATAGTGGCCTTAATAACAGAGTAAACATCTATAATATAGTTAGTATGCGAAAAGAGTTGTGGTGGCTAGAGTTGGGCACTGGGCAGCTCTAGCAGCGAATTTAGAGCCAGGCAGCTTGAGCCGCGCTAGAGCAATTAGAAATATCAGTTTTAGGTAAACTCTGATATTCCTAAATAAATGATATGGTAAAGGTACAAATAATTGTCAATGGTTTTCTATGTTCACTAGTTTAGTTCAGGGTAAATATTATAGATGTTCAGGGGTTATTTACAAAACAATTATTCAAATTCTAATACAAATTGTTTTTGTACGAATGGAATAATTTTATTATAGTTCACCCAAGCTGAGAAAATAAGCCGTTACAATACCAAAGTTTTTACAACTTGTCATTGTGATAACCTTGTTACAATACAATATTTACTGTAAATCACTTTACATTGTAACGGCGTGTGTTGTTAGCATGCGTGATCTATTTCTAGGTGTCCAAGAATCGAGGTTGGTGAAATCTTACATGTTATATAAAAATCAATACATCTCACCAGTTCATCATATGTTCTTCAAGACTTGGTTCATGAATGATATAATGTCTGTCCAAGCGAAGAAGACATTCTAGCAAAATGGGAAAATGTCTAGCTCAGCCAATCTTGGTTCAATAATCATGAATTTGGTCTAAAATTGTACATCAGAATGTTCCATACAATTTGAAACCAAATAAATAATTTTTGAACCAAGATTGGCCGAGCTAGTCCATTTCTCATCTTGGCAGAATGTCTTCTTTGCTTGGACTATACTACAGTGACGCAAAAGAAGCACATAATGTAGCCTACAAGTTTGACATGACAAACAGAGGAACAATTTTCACAGGATACTATTTACAGCAGTCTCAGAATTAAAAAGCAATGTAGTCTAAAAAACATTGCATGAAAGCTTCTTTGACAATATTAATTTGAATAATTTTGAATGAATTATATAAACTATATTTCACTAGATTATTATTATACTTACTGTATATTGTGTGTACTATTATAACCCTTCGATTTAGTGAAATTATTATTTTTCCAATCAACTTGAAACCGGTTCCATTACGTATTTAATAATTTATGTTACAAGCCAAGAAGTACAAATGACAAATGAGCTCGCTTCAACCAAATATTGACTGATGAATTGAAATGAGTTTAAAAATTGTACTTATTCTTCTATTTTTATTATTCAAGACCAAATCAATCCACAACATATTTGTTTGAATAATTATAAGTTTTTCTAGAATGAATTATAACACTTTAACCTCAAGCTGGTTTCACTCAAAACTCAATTTTGTGCACTTGTAACCCTTGGCTTCTCAGCTCTTCATCGTCATCATCGTATATGGCTTTTATTGATGGGGAGGCGTGAAGGTATTCACACCTCGCTAACATGACCAAACCTCTCCTTTGATGATGATGATTATAATGATAATAATAATGACAATTATGGGCAAGAAGCTCAATAATTTGATTATTGGATGATAGTTATTCTACCTCGATCTCATAAAAATATAACAACATCTAATAAAAATCACTATGTAACATACTTTTACTATATTATAAAAAAATATTGTCTAAAAAGTATACCATACCAAATGTAAGACATTTAAATAATCACGTCCATTTCCTTTGATTAATGTTTGTATCATCAACATGGATGAATGGTGAAAAAACACTGTACAGCGAACATTAAAGTAAATATTTTCAAGTATAGTATATGACAGGTATATCACATAAAAAGTTGACATAATAGAAAATATGATTAAATTTTACTCAGAATAATATGACAGTGCTCCATGACCACTGAATGCATGGTCCTCCAGTACTCAATAATAAAATTCAATATTTTTGATACTAGGTTGGCTAAAACATTTTTAATCAATTTTTCTTACATTCTAAAATATTTTTTAATAAAAAGAAAGTCTAGATAACTTCACCACCATTCCCAGATGAGCATGAACAAGAGGCTCAAACAACCCGTTTATAGTTTTTAAAAGGATTTATTCATTAAATAAACAGTGTTTCATGAGAAATGAACAATACTTCTCAGGCAGATTCCTTACACCAAGCAGAGAAAGAATTTCCATGAGAATCACCCCAAAAACGCTTTGATATCGAGATGACAATAGCAGAAAATTGACATTTTTCAAAAAAATATAAAATTAGTTTTCTAATTTTTAGAGGCTTTTTTAGGTTCTACAATTATCAAATCCCATGTAAAATTAGCTGCGGAGTTCAATGAAACCTGTTGGAAGTTTTCAACTTCAACGGTTATTAAAATAATTGGAAAAATATGCTAAATACACAATTTTTCAACAATCAAGGTTGGATATGAAATCATAAATTTGTATTTTTAATAGATGAAAGTTGAAGAGTACCAAATTCTGAAGCAAGAGTTAAGAGGTGGTGATTGTGTAAATCCACTCTGCAACCTGATTATCTTCTTTGATTAGTTTTATCTTCCTGATTAAGTTCTTTGATATTACAATGTGCATTTTTACTTTCCTAAGAAAGGAGAAACATCAGCAACCTTGGCATCAACTGTACACCAGCTGACTCCAGCTATTGAAAGATGGCAAAACTGCTCTCAGACAAGCAGAGAAAATTCAAGCCAGGTGATCTAGTATAGGTGCAATTTGACCAGTCTGTGCCATATATGCCTTTGGTGATATTGGATGGGCCATACACATAGCTGCAATTGATGAAGCTCTTTGCCGACACTAGAACCAGAACAACCGCACCAAGAAGAGGTGGAGCAGCCAATAATGAGACAATGATCACCAAGATTTGCTCAGAAAACAAATGCCAAAATTGTGGCTAAGAGAAAGGATGTGGCCAAAACAAGTGTCTCGCCCATCCTCATCTTACCTGATGATAAAAATAGGGCAGAAAGACCGGCTACTGATAAGCCAGCATGCTCACTGTTGGATAGGTTCATGAATCCATTGCCAAGTATATTGGACTGTGGGTTGCTGAACATGCAGCTGCAAGATTCTTTGGATGAAGCTGATGGATCAAGCTGCCCGCCCTTGCGTGTTGGAGGAACAGAAGGACAGAGAGATGAAAAATGGAAAGGGCAGAGAATTGCTGGACATACAAGTCCCGGTCTCAATCCCAGTCACCATGAGTGCTATAGTGCAATGCACCCTCACATGACACCATGTAATGTTCAGTAGAATTATATGAAATAAGATCAACAAGCTTCAAGTGAATGCTTTATTAAATTGACTGTTAATTTCTTTATAAATAACAAACACTAATCACAGCTGATAATATTAATGATGAATATTACATATGTGCCTAACACTACACAAACCCAACATGTAATTCTAATTTTAGAGGGTACAATGTCCAAGGTCACAGTTTTAGCATAAAAGGGCCCAGACAGCATGGTCAGCATGGTTATCTCTGATTCGTTCTGTTTGACTGCATGAGTTCAACAACTTGAACTATTAGTAAATTTTTGTACCGAAACTGATAGAAAACTCAAAACTGAAAAACTAGAGAAGAAATTTGATAACTTACAAATAAAGGACAGTAAGCCTAGGAAATTGCCAAACAGAAACAAATGTTGGAAAACTGTACACAATCTCTCTAGCCACAAATTATCACAGATTGAAGAAATTGTTCTAGAAAAAGGTTTTAATTTTGCTATTACTCCAAAAAACGTACCTCATGAAGAAATAATATCCACTATAGAACCAAGCCTTTCAGCATTAGAACAAATTGAAGCAGAGGAGGTAAGACAAGAGATCTTTCACATTTTGAAAAAATCCAAACCTCCCAAACCCAACTTACAGAAAGAAGAAATAGTAGCTTTGAAAAATCTCTCAAAAAATCCATATATAGTCATATTACCAGCCAACAAAGGAAACTCCACAGTAGTTATGGACAGAACTGTTTACAATGAAAAACTAGATAATATCCTCAAAGACAAGGCTTACAAGCCTGTTCAACAAGACCCCACCATATACCTTGAAAAAATCACAAAATCTGAAATAAAACTATCTGACATCGACCCAGATACCCAACTCAAATTAATACCCAGAGAGAAATCCAGTAGATGCCCGAAAATCTATGGTCTTCCAAAAATTCATAAGTTGGACACACCACTCAGACCAATCGTGAGTGCAATTAATTCACCCACCCAGAAACTAGAATGTCACATAGCCAACCTCATTCAACCAGTAATTGAACAATCTCAGTCATATGTTAAAAACTCTTATGATTTTATTAGTCAAGTGAAAAATTCAACCCTCAACCCTGGAGACATACTCTCAAGTCTGGACGTCATCTCTCTGTACCCAACATCCCCATCAATGAAGCCTGGAAGATTTGTCCAGATGTTATCCACAATTTCAAAATTCTTAAAAAAACCAACTCAGAAGATTAAATTAGAAAATCAAGGTGTCTACAGTATTCCCTGTCTGGATTGCAACAAAAAATATGTAGGACAAACCAACAGAAGAATTTCAGCCAGGATAGAAGAGCACAAACTTAGTATTAGAAACAAACAATCCACCTCAGCTCTCTACAATCATGAGAAAAATACAGGTCACAAAATAGATTTCAATAATTGTAAAGAAGTAGCCAATACACAGAATTTTCAAGTCAGGATTGTACGTGAGGCTTTAGAAATCGAAAAGCAAGGAACCCTTAACAAAAGAGACAATAGTTTAAACATCTCTCCACTATGGAAGTTGATTCTAAACAAATTCAAAGTACCTGAAACACAAAAACCAGACGCTTCTCCAGGAATTCCATTCAATACGCAGCGCCAGCCTGAACCGCCGAAGAAGAGGAGGGGAGAAGGTACACCCTCCGACCATGAAGAAAGACTTTGAACAACCAGCAGCTAGTCAGTATGCTCCGAGGATGTTGTCTGCGATGACGACGAAACATCAGCTTACCCAAGTAAGTGAATTTACCAATTGGATGTACCCGGAAAACCCGTTAAAATATTCATCCATCCGTGAAAATTTAAAAGTAAACACACACACACACACATATATATATATATAGAACTATTTCTTGAAGAAGACTCCCACAATGAAATAGCTTGGAAGTTATTGTTGAAATGTTCTAGTGATAGTTGTGAATATTCTTTTGAGTTTTGGTCTTCAAATATTTTCATAAATAATCATTAGTTTGAGGTGAACTGTAGATTTTTTGTGGCCTTAGATGCTTAGGGAAAGGTGATGGGGCAGGAAAATTGTTTTGTGGTATTATGAACCTGCTTCAACCAAGCACAAGTGTAAATAATAATAATACTATAGGAGATTTCTATTTCTCACTATAAATAACATAACATTTTATGTTACAACTTCATATTTATTTCAACCTTTCACATCGAGTTTATTCTAAAAACTAACTTGTTATTTATTTTTCGCTACACTTCACGGAAAGAAGCTCCTTACCGGTCCCTATGTAGACTAGAAAGTCGTCGTTTACATGCGTAATCAATCAGCTGTTGTCCTCGAGCGGTAAGAGCCTCTTACCATGCGAGGAGCATTTTATTTCCAAGCGTGGACAGCTAGCGCCATCTAGCGAGTGAAAATGCAACTACAATGGCCGTCTCTTTCTGTGACGCTGGCATATAAATTGGTCAAAAACAAGAAACTTTGTATGGCTATTGTACAATTTACGATGATCGTACAAAAACTATCCTGAGCTTAAATGTTTCTGGACTAAGAAAATCGAGTATTCTGATAGTTTTTAAGTAATATCCAATTGATTAAATCAATAAACTTGTGATGCAAACTTTCAATACTTGGCAGTTCAGCTCAGCCGGAGCTAGTATAGTAAGTTATCCGGTCTAGCTGTTCTTAGATCTCATTAATCCTATTTGTTTTGTTCATTTATGAGATTAGATTAATAAAATTTATTTGAAGTGTACCGAAAAAAATTATACACTCACTCGCCCAGGAAGTTTTTTACAGTATTCGGAATTATTCCCAGGCTTGGCAAGCCTCACCCGGGAAACTATCCTCATACTGTAAACTTTTCCTTCCCGGGCTTGTGGCGTAATGTACTATATTATTAAAAAGTTGTTTATTACACATGTTATTATCAATCCATATGTAATGATTGATCAACTGATATAACCATCCTACATCTCGGCCATCCTGAAAAGAGAGGCTTGGCCTCAAGCCGGATAACAAAAAACTCAACAAAAATAATTAAAAAATAACTGATTGTCCCCCGACACAATCCACATCGTCAGTCAGATGCACGTTCATTAGATTTGAACACCCATACGCACTGGGAACAAGGATAATGTTTCCTTCTTCTTTTTCTCCTTCCCCTTCTCCTCCCTCTTCTTCTCCTCTCCTCCTCCTCATTTTTGACTTTCGCTTGCCCCTCAGTGCACACAAGGACTTTGTCATCCGTCTGCTTGTCTAGGGGCCTTTGGAATTCTTCTGGCAGTACAAAATCGGACTCCAAAGCAGCTGATTCCTCGTCACTGACCACTTCCTCCAGCTCCATGTTGCCGAGCTTAGGTGGCAGTTCATCTGGTTCATAATTTCCAATGCATTCCTCAAGTTTTTCACGCGTACTACAATTTTTTATATGATCAAGGCTTGGTTGCGAATTCTCTATTACCTTTATTTGAAATATTCAAAAAATTTGTGTTTTTTTTATAAAATAAACTTTTTCCTCAATTTTCAAGTCTGCTTGAGAAATAATATCTTTGCCTACAACAATACTATACTCCAATAAATAGTCAGGAACAACTAAAACATTTGATAAATAACTGGCACCGTCAATATCAATTGATAACTGAAGGCATCCTAGAACTTTTTCACATCTTCCATGAAATCCTCTCAATGCAACGTCAGATTTTGAAATTGAGTGAATTGGTATTCCTAGGCGAGCAACAGCCAACTCTTGCATTAAGGGTCGTGTTGCGGCTAATCTTATCAATAAGATAAGAAGCCCGGCTGCTAACCCCTCGCCTGGCTCCCAACGTGGATCCTCAACGGGCCCGATGCTTAAAAAATTGTTGGGTTGAACCATCAGTCCATTTCTCGTTCTCACGCATTACTTGAAATTTTTCTTAAATGGCTTGCTCTTAATAGTATTTTGTGGTGTAAAGCAACTTGGTTTATCTCTTTCCTTATCTTATCGTCTAGATAAATTCTGCTGCCAGGTTGGAAGTACCTGTCTTGTTCCCTACCAAGCATTATCCTTGCTCTCTGGCGCATGTGCATACTGTCATTTGCCACTTCATTGTGACATTGCTTAATCTATTGCAAGTTTCGTTTCACCTCGATTACTCTATTACACTCAACGCTATTATAATTTTGTTATTGGACGGAATAACTTGTCTCAACTCACTTTAAAATGACGTTATCGCTCCCAGTCATAGAAGCCAAAAAGAATAATGCCTTCTCTCAAATTCAAGCTATTTATGATTTGGCCAGGAAAACTGCAGACAGAGAAATATTAATAAAATTTCTATCTCGTGCAAAATCAGTTGATAAACTGCGTAGTGAGTTCTCTGATTGTTTGGATACCTACCACGAATTGATGCTTCAGGAAGATGAAAATTACGTTATTGATTACGCACCTCTTAACAGTGCGGATGAACTTGTTGATTATATTAAGTCTCATTTGAATAGTATTGAATCGAAAATGAATTCTTCAAAGAAAAGCAGCGAACTGAATGTTTCTGCACAACAAACGTCTGTTTTACGATTACCAAAGCTCGAATTGAAACACTTCAATGGGGATTTGAATGAATGGGTCTCATTCAAAAATCTATTTGAATCAAGCATTCACAATAATACCTCAATGCCTCAAGCCATGAAATTACAATATTTATTAAGTGTTCTTTCAAATGAACCATTGAATCTCATTAAATCTCTCCCTATCTCAGATGTTAATTACCAAGTCGCGTATAATATTCTGAAAGAGAGGTATCATTCACCACGACGACTCGCATCCTTGCATCTGAATCAAATTCTCGACTTACCTACAGTTAACAACAATCCAACTCAAATGAGACACTTTCTGAATATGTACACTGAGAATACCCAAGCTCTTAAAGGTATTGCCGTGGATATAAATGAGACAGAAAATCCTCTATTGTCAACTATGCTATTGAGGAAAATGGATGTTGGCCTTAGAAGAAAATATGAACATTACCATTCATCAGCTCATGATAATGAAACTCGTGCTTCTGTACCAAAAGTAGACGAAATAATAAAATTCATCAATCAAGAATGTTGTGATATTGAAGAAGCGACTTTGAATCCTTGTTCTCCCATCTATTCGATTCCATCTCAATTTCGCATCAGTGGAAAGTCAAATAATGATGCTACTAAAGTTTCTCAGTCTACACCCACTCGCCAATTTCCTCGTAGCCGCATATCCAACCGGCTGGTTCCACCTATTACATATGCAAATGTCGTTGCTAATGTAAATAACTCTTCTAAACAAAGTTCTAAATCGCCAATAAGACAACGTCGATTGTCTAACACTTACTCTAAAACTGATTGCTGTTCATATTGTGGTTCGGACAAACATCGTATCTATAGTTGTCCTGAGTTTTTCCAACTCTCTGTTGAAAGGCGTTCACACTTTGTATCCATCTCAAAAAGTTGTTCAAATTTTCTTGGTCCCCATCATGAACTTTCACAGTGCACTTCTCAACGTTCTTGTCAGATATGCAGCAAAAAACATCATTCCTTGCTTCACATAGAGAACTCTCCTGAGCCTACTTCTACTTGCAGCCGACCTACTAGTCCACAACAATGACTATCTATACAAAACTCGGACCTCAAAACTTGGAATAGTGTATATTGGAATCTCAAATCAAACTCTTCTCAACCGATTAATGAAAATAAACTACTCTCACAAACTCATGATAATACAATTTCTCAGGAAATATTTGCCGGCACCACCCAGGAAGATTCTTGTACAACACTTCTTCCTACTGCTCTTGTCCATTTATCTACACGTGATGGATATTCTGTTGTTGCTAGAGCTCTTCTAGACACAGCAGCACAAGCCACCTTTATCACTGAGAATATAGCAACAGTTCTAAACATAACACGATTACACTGCTCCAAGACAAAAATATGTGGAATTTCAGGCTCCAGCACGCAATCTCACGGATCAACAAGAATCACATTAAAAAATCGAAAAGGTGATATTATTGTCACAGACCATGAGGTAATGATTCTCTCACGTATTACTAGAGATCTCCCACAACAGAATCTCTCTCTTTCCGTTGTGAGGGCAACTGAAAACCATACTCTTGCCGATCCTGAATTTTATAAGTCAGCTCCAATTGATCTATTATTGGGAGCAGATATTGTCTCAGAGCTCATAACAGGCGAAACTTTGAAGTTGGGAACAAATATGCCTATTGCATGACAGACATTGCTGGGCCTAGTTTTAATTGGTGCAACAGTATTTGAAGCTTTCAATAATAAAACTTCTTATAATTTTCTTACTACTAGTGATTTGGATCTTGGCTTTCAAGTTCAAAAATTTTGGAGAATTGAGGAGCCCCCTGTTTCAACTAAACGTTCTAAAGATGATGAAGAATGCGAAAATCACTTCAAGCTCACTCACTCGCGATCCTACTGGGCGTTATATTGTCAAGCTACCCTTTAAAGAAGATGCAATGAAATTAGGAAATTCAGCTAACTCAGGCTCGCAAGCAATTTTCTTCACTGGAGCAGCGTTTCGCAAGAAATCCTGCCTTCCATGCAGCCTACAAGGATTTCATGATCGACTACATACAGAATGGACACATGTGTGTTGCTGATTCTGAGTTTCTTCAAACTCCTCACTATTATCTCCCTCATCATGGTGTTTTTAAAAATGATAAGATTTGTGTTGTTTTCAATGGATCTGCAAAGACATCTACTCAGATATCTTTAAACTCACTCTTGCATGCTGGACCAAAACTGCACAATGATATATGTGCTCTTATCATGCATTTCCGCATATTTCCAGTTGTATTTACTTGTGACATCCGTCAAATGTTCCGACAAATTCAAATACACACTCAAGATCAAAATTTCCAGCTGATTTATTGGCGTGAAAACTCTTCCCAGCCTCTCAAAACTTATCAACTCACAACAGTGACGTATGGTGTGACTTCCTCACCTTACCTTGCTAACAGAGTAATACAACAACTCATAATAGATGAAGGAGAAAACTACCCTCTAGCTGCCTCTGCTCTCAAAAATAGAATATTTGTGGATGACTGCCTGCTTGGAAGCAACTCTGTGGCTGAAGCTGTTTCTCTGAAAGAAGAAGTTATTGGTCTCATGTCAGCAGGAGGATTTGAGCTTAGAAAGTGGTCAAGTAGTCATCCCGAACTTCTTAAGAATATTCCTAAGGAGTTTTGTGAACCTCCACGCTTCTATAATGATGATGAAACGCCTCTTCACACTGTTCTCGGCCTGTATTGGAATCAAGAGACAGACAGCTTCCAGTATACGGTCACCATTCCAAAATCAACTCCTACAAGACGCAGTATTCTCTCATGCATTGCTCGAACTCTATGATCCGATGGGATGGCTCTCACCTGTCATTCTCTGGGCAAAGGCTTTTATCCAACATCTATGGATAAACGGAACTGATTGGGACACTCCATTATCTGATGACCTCATTCAAAAGTGGCATAGTTTCAATAGCACTCTACATTCTCTCAGAGAAGTTCATATACCCCGTCACACTGGAGTAATTCATGCAACTAGAATAGAACTCCATGGATTTTGTGATGCAAGCGAAACAGGCTTATCTGCTTCCACTTACTTGCGTATAATTGATGCTCAAGGTAACATTACTGTCAAACTCCTGTTGGCCAAGTCTAAAGTGGCTCCCCTAAAACGTATTTCTGTACCTCGACTTGAGTTGTGTGGAGCTCATCTTCTTGCTCAATTGATTAATTTTTGCATTACTTCATTGAATACTTCATGTACTCTACATTCAATCACAGCTTGGACTGACTCATCTGTCACATTGTCATGGATAAATACTCCTCCATACAAGCTTCAGACTTTTGTAGCCAACCGAGTTTCTCAAATACATGACCTCACACCACCTAATATTTGGAAACACATTATATCTTCTGAAAATCCAGCTGACGTTGCATCACGAGGAATATTGCCAACTAGCATCCTATCACACTCTCTTTGGTGGCAAGGACCTCCCTGGCTGTGTCAACCAGACTCTCTCTGGCCTCAGAGTAGTTTCACAATCATTGAACTGGAATCTCTCCCTGAATTCAAACAACAGTCTCTCAACATACTCACTGCATCAACTGAATCCTCTACATATGAGATTTTCAACAAATTCTCCTCATGGACAACCCTTGTCCATGTAACAGCATTCATACTGCGCTTTTGGTATAATGCTCTATGCAAGGATAAATCTAAAAGAGAGGTGAATGCTCTCTCATCTTCAGAGATTGAAAGTGCAATTTGTTGCATTCTAAAAAAGATTCAAAAGGACAGCTTCCCAGAGATCCTGTCAGCTCAAAACTCTTCTCACAGAATTTCACCAGTAATTCAAAAACTACAGCCATTTCACTCAGATGATGGTCTCATAAGAGTTGGTGGACGTCTTAAGAACTCAAGCCTCCATTGGAATAATAAACACCCAGTTCTGCTGCCGAAAAACAATGATGTTGTCAAACTATTAGTACGCTATTATCATCTCAAGTATTTACATGCTGGGCCTCAACTTCTCCAATCACAAATATCGCGTCAATACTGGATCCTCTCTGCACGCAGCCTCATTTGCAGTACAGTGTTCAAATGTATAAGGTGTTATAGATGTCGCCCATCACTTTCTCAGCCTCTCATGGGCGATCTCCCTCAAGAACGTATTCAACCACAACCTGTTTTCACCATAGTTGGAGTGGATTACGCCGGACCTTATCTTGTGAAACCACATTCATTGCGTCGTGTACAACCTGTAAAGGCTTATATTTGTCTCTTCATCTGCTTTGTAACTAAGGCTGTACATATTGAAATGGTTTCTGCTTTAACTTCTGAGGCATACATTACTGCTCTCACTCGTTTTGTCTCTAGAAGAGGAAGACCGTCCACTATCTACTCAGATAATGCAACTAATCTCACAGGAGCTGCCCGCTTGCTCTCTCAACTCTTCAGAGAGATAGAGAGCTCTCCAGCTACTCTGAAATATTTCTCTGAGAATAATATGAAATTCTGCTTCATACCACCTCGTGCTCCCCATCATGGAGGTCTATGGGAAAGAAGCATTCAGAGTATGAAACACCATCTCACACGAGTTATAGGAGAGCAAATTGTGACTACTGAAGAATTTGAGACTTTACTCGCAGCTATTGAAGCAATTCTCAACTCTCGACCGCTTACACCGCTGTCTTCAGACCCGGCTGATTTGGAAGCACTCACACCTGGCCACTTCATTATTGGAAGACCTTTACTTGCTCTTCCCAAAGAAAACTTTGAAACTACACAGCTCAACCACCTACGACGTTGGCAACTTGTCCAGCGCTTCACCCAGCATATATGGCAACGATGGAATAACGAATATCTTCATACTCTGCAACAGCAATCTAAATGGACAGCACCCCAACAGAACCTCACTGTAAACGACCTCGTTATCATACACGAAGACGCGGCACCACCTCTTTCATGGCGACTCGGCCGGATAATCAAAACGCACCCTGGCAAGGACAACATCGTACGAGTGGTAGACGTGAAAACAAGTCATGGTGTCCTCTCTTGCCCCGCTGTCAAGATTTCTCGCCTTCCTATTGATCAATAAATTCTTCTCGATTCTCTCGTCACAGTGGTGGATTGAGTAGCTGCTGTTGATAAGAGAACTCACTTTCTCAAAATTTACTCTTGTAAATTCTTACAATTTGTCTCACTGTTCCACATTCACATATGTTGAACGGTTTGTTCAAGGCGAGGGGTATGTTGCGGCTAATCTTATCAATAAGATAAGAAGCCCGGCTGCTAACCATTTTACTCATCTCTGGCAGTCTGTCTTTGTAAGAGTCGCAGGCAAGAGCAGCATTATCCTTCTCAAAATACACTCGTATAACTCAACGCTTACACAATACCTTTCACACTCATTATATTTTTACATCTTCGAGAACGTGACACGGCGAGGGGCGCCCCCACCAGCAGGAGCCAGAGGTAACGGTGAGTGAATAAACACATAAAAATTACTCGGTCCTCCATTAAAAAAGTGATTTTAACAGGTCGGGTGTAGAGACGCCATGATGGATTTTTATCCCCATAAGCGCAATGTTAAACTTGAACCCATATAACTCCTTCAATTTTTATAGGAAGGTTACAGTCAATACCTCATTTTAAAGGTTTATTTGTCCTCTATCCAATTCATGGATTAAAAAATGCATAACTCTAATCATTAAAAAAATTAATTATAATAAAGACATAAACTTCATCATTTTTTTCTTAATTTTAGGATGAAGATATCGAAAAAATTAAAAAATGGAAAAATCCGTGCATCTTTTCTCTAATACAATGATTTTTTTGAAAAATATTCGTTCATAAATGAGGGTTTTAAATGGATTCTCCCAAAGCAATGTTTTGCAATTCGGTTGCTGTTCATATCACTAGAATATCAACATTTCTAGAGACAGTACCTTCACAATTGACTCAGGCACGCACGAGGGCCGACACGCGCACGAGCAGGCAGGCGAACAGGTCGCTGAATTTTGACTGCACAATGGAAGGCTTCAGACAAAACATTCGTATCTTTGACCAGCAACGAATGAAAAGAAGAGAGGTCTAGACTGAACAATTTTGGAATGTTGACCAAACAAATGAATATTTTTGTCTCTTCGAAAGTAACATAACCTGCTTCTAGCGTCTAGCTTCAGTTTAGTTGCAGAAATTATGAACTTCAGAGCTCGTTCCTCACAGTTGAAAAGTTATGAAAGTGCGTGACACAAATGCAAAAGCTAATAAATTGAATTAATCACAATAACACACGTCCAGGCCCGGACTGGCCCGCCGGCCCACCGCCTCGTGAATATCAAAATGTAGAAATAGAGTTTTACGCATGAAATTATCATATTTTAAAGAATCATCTATGAATTTTATTTACAGAGTGAGAAATTGAATCACCTCCTTTTCATCTCGGTAGCGACAATTTGGCTGTCGGTCCAGGGTGCCCAGTAGCTCAGGCTGGGACGCCACAAATTCTCTAAGAAGCACCCCATTCATAAGAAAAAATTACCGTTTGCAGTTAATGGAGTAGGCCTATATCATTTTCAATCTGTCCAAAAATCCCCAATTACCGCAATTTATAGCTCCTATAATCCAAAATCCGCTATTTTTGTTTCTCATTTCTCTCTAATTTCCAATTCTCTAATTTTATGGCTCGCCTTATTAGGGTAATTTAGTGTCTTATCGTATGCAAAGTAAGAAATTGAATGTAACCAGTTGGGAATTCGTAACTTTGTTGATTATTGAGATGATGTGCGAAATAAGATAGAGAAGACCCAATTTTATAACTCCAAAAGAATAGAAATAGAATAACTTGTTGAAAATTATTGTATTGAATTGTTGAATATTTGATTCTAAAGAAAAATGTTAATTTTATTTGGTAATATTTTTGGTAATTTTTGGTCTAAAATGCACCCAAACCTGCCAAATCAGGATTTAAAGAACACAAAACAGACAAAAAAGCGGTTTTAAAAAGATTGATGGTTGATTAATTAATAATAATATGGACTTTAATGTCTGTATTTTCACCCTTTATTGTAATTTTTCAAATAAATAAATATAAATATTAAACCTTCACTTTGGGGAGCTCGTTGAAGGGAGTGATAACGCGCCGGTCTTGTAACCAAAGGTTCAGAGATTCTATCCTCAGCCAGAGAACAGTTTTTTGACCTCAGCACAATCACATAAATAAGGCGACCGCGTCTTTATAAGGAGACGATAAGCCGTCGGTCCCGACTGTCTAAAAATTAGTTGTCATCTCTCATCATCATCCCTATCATTACTCACGCACAGGGCTAAGAGCCCACGAGGACATCACCCTCAGAAAAAATATCAGAAGCTGGCAGGTCCTAATCAAGACAAAGGGTGATGTCAGTTGATGTTATTAGTGCTGGCTACAGAATGGTTAAAATCGTAAAATTGCTTCTGTAAAAAATTAGGGTTCTCAGTTCAATGTAACACAGTTGAATTTGGAAAAATTTAAGATGAAAATAAACGCAAGTTATCAATGATACTGTCTTATAGAAACAAATAGAAGATGATTAAAGTAAGTTGCTTAGAATTCTTCAAGAATTAGAAGTAGTATATACTACTAGACTAGATGGAATAATTCTATGTAAAATTTCCTTATTCTATTCATCCAAAATTTCTTCGGAAAATCAAAATAGCTTCGGAAAAATCACGCGGTGTTGTAAAACTCTCTATTTTTTATGATAAACCAGCTGTTCGCAGCTCGAAAATCTAAGTCGATCAGCTTCAACTCTTATGCCCGGTTTTTCCAAGCACACTCAAATTTGAGGGACCCTCAAGTTTACTATACTTTACTACATTTCCTATACTTATAGTAAATGTCAGCTGTTCATCAAAATTTGAGGGTCCCTCAACTTTGAGTGTGCTTGGAAAAACCCAGCGTTGATCTTTAACATACAATGATTCATGCATATACCGCTCTTCTTACTTTGAAACTCTTCTGAGGGCAAATTACGATCTTCCGATTATTTTTGACACTTGGAAAAAATTTCAATTGTTTTTGAACAACTTTCTCACTTTCACCACCCACTTATCTTCTTAAACAAAAAAAAGTTTCTAGATCGTCAAAAATTTCAAGTTTTCTGTTCGAGTAGACTCAACATTGACAAACATATTCGTAAATAGAAACTGAATTGTTGGTCGGATGTAAAAAATTCAAAAACCATTAGAAAGCACGAATTCTCTTTGTCATTATGACATAAAAACATGATTTTTACTACAACCAATGATTGTGAGAGAAGTGATATAGGTACGACAGAAAATAATATTTTTGCGCTTTTTCAATTTTATCAAAAAAATCAAATTTCCTTTGAATCCTTTCACCCAGGAACCGTTTTAATGCTACTGGCATGTCGAGGATGAAATTCTACATACAGATATGGGGTTTAATCTAGGATTTGAAGAAGTTTCAATTTCTCACAATCTGACAACGTAGCTATTTCTTGGGTGGAGAGGGAAATAGTCTACTCAGATTGGCCAACTACAATATTTAAGGTATTCTACATGCCATAGTCGATTATTGAGCAGTATTTTTAGGCGGTTTAAGTTGAAAAAGAGTGATTTTCAAGTTTTCCTAAAATCTCAAACAGATTTTGCGATTTTTTTCCAAGGTGAGAGAAATTTCCATAGATTAGAACCTTCCTTTTTCATTATCTCCAAATGTGACCAAGTACAGGGGTCCATTTCAGTCAGAATTTCTTATTAAAAACTAGACTAATTTTGTTGAGTGTGAATAATTGTCTACAATTTGATAGCTTTGTGTTGAGCGATTACGTACATACAAAACACTTTTTCTACAGGACTGAGAACTGGTCACTGGTCCTGGTTGACTGGAACTGGTTAGAAGTTCGTATCTGCAGTTGTTATTGATATATTTGCTAAAATATGAAAATAATCAGTATTATGAGACTAAATTCAATTACTAACCATCTGAAAGAGGAAGATAGATGTAGAGATTTCCTCTACATTTCATTATAATTTTCGCCCACAGGTTCCCGTTTAGGAGTCACTCTAATGTGAAAATGTTCTTTTTTCAACAAGGAGGTATTATTACACACAGTAGGCTACCATTACTATCTGAAAATTGGAATGTTTTATCAAATTTGATGTATAATTTATGCATTTATACCGGGACTCTTGTCTTGGGGACTTTTAGTATGTTATTCAGCGCCCTTTTCTGATCATATCTGCAAATTTCCAGCTGGGTTCTCCAACTTTTAATTTTGTTGCTTAGTTTGACTGGACTATTGGGGGGGCAAAGGGAATGTTTGGGGGGGCAACTGCCTCCCCGTGCCCCCCCCAAATTACGCCTATGAGAACTATTATTGTGTAATACTGGCCTAAGGATAGACGTTTGCAGGGCCGGACTGGGGACCCCTAAAAGGGCGCTGCCTTTCACTTATTTCACTTACTCCTCTGGAGGGGGTTTGTTGTTGTTAATTGGAGGGAAGGGGGTGTTTGAATCTGAAATAAATTGAAATAAACTTGAAATTTAAAAATAGCTCTATGACATTTAAAAGCTTGAAAATTGAATATTTTTATTAGATAATAAGAGATTCTGTTCTGAATTTAATGATAAAATTGATTCATATTAAAGCACATATAAAAAACATTCTCTTAAGGCGCGTTTACACCAAATGTTGTCAGCAAATGTTGGCCAGCTTTTGTTGGCAGCAATGTTGTCAACAAATGCTGGCAGCAAAAAATGTTGGTGAATTCCCTAGACTGATCAACATGTGTTGGCAACATTTTAGCGCTTTGGTGCGTAGTTGCATTCGGCATTCCAAGATGTCAACACTAGAGCAACTTGCGGCGGTAGCAGCAGCGTGTGTCATCATAGGTAAAAAGAAAAGACCAAAGAGATATTGGGTAAGGCCTTCCCTTAGGGCCAGATCTGTGTACAGTGGAAGTGACTTACTTTCAGATTTAAATCAGGACAATATTAATCTATTGTCAAGAGAGTTGAGGTGTGACGGCAGCATTAAAAACTTCTTGAGGATGACAAGTAACGACTTTGAAAACCTTCTCACAGCTATTGGACCTAAAATTGCGAGACAAGACACCAATTACAGGCTAGCAATACCTGCACAAGAAAGACTTGCAGTGACCTTGAGATACTTGGCCAGTGGAGACTCTTACTCTAGTCTCAGTTACCTGTTTAAAGTGTCAAAATCTACAATTTCTGGAATAATACCTGAAGTTTGTGCAGCTTTGATTGATGAGTTGAAGGATAATATAAAAGGTAAGTGAATACTTGTATGTAACCAAGTGTCCCATGATTGCCTCCCTCCATATCCAAAAATCAAATACATATGTGATTGGTTATATTATGCTGTTAGTAGGCTAATCCTCAACTGGTATCATCTTTTTTTGTAATGTAACTGGTATCACTGGTCTGTCAGACCACATTTTAAAAAAATGTAAAAAATTATGTCATTCTCAAAAACAAAGTATTTTATTTTAAAAATCGGTTTTGAGACAAGAACCTAGTAATAACGCGCACATATTCAAAAGAAACCAAGTATTCAGTAAAACAAAATGGATGAGATGGGAAGAATAATCAAGAAAATGGCCATGATAAAAATCAGCAACCTTGAGAACCTCTCCCAGCTCTATGAAGAAACAGGGCACCAGGTAGATGTATTAACTAAACACCTTGAAATGCTGGGGCTAGATGAACAAGAGAGGGAGCGGTGCACCAAAGCCTTGATGATAAGGAACAGAGTGAGCCATGGTGCACTGTCTAGGTTTTTCAAGCCCCTTGGCTACAACACAACCAGCTTGAAAGCCAACCCAATGAGTCCTGCCCTCATAAAAGCTAGTATAAAGCAGTCATGCCTACCGGGAGATGATGAGACCTCACTACTTGCAATAACAAAAGAGCTGCTAGAGAACAAGGATGATGGAACCCCAGAATTCAGGGACATTGTGGCAAAAGCCTGGATGAGCCCCATCCAAAAATCTATTGCTTCTGAACCTGGCCTGATAACATTGAATGATGAGGAAGCGGAGGAATTAGAGGATGCTTTTTCAGCCTCCCTTCTGTTCTTAAAAAACCGAAACAAGCAGGACATCACCGAACAATACCTCTGCCATTTTGAGAACCTTGCTGGAGGACATGTGGAAACAGGTGTATGCCATCAGGAAAACCTCAAGAGGAAAAAGAGACACTGGAGAGACCACCCACGACGCCACAGGTTTGTTTAGAAGAGCAGAGGAGGGGGACGAGACCTGCAAACAATTAGTCAATCTTATATCACTAATACAAAAAAGAAGAAACGAGGTACCTGGAACGCATTGCCGAACTCGAGACCATGGAGGGAAAATAGAGAGGGAAAGTTACAAAGAAACCCAAGGGAATTGCTTGATCTCAACAAAAGAATAGAATAAAACCAACATCCAATATTCATCACATCTCCGAGAGAATTGCACTTTAAACTGTGTTTTGCATGCTGTCATTTACAATCATTTTCCAAGTGGAATTAAAACCCAAAACCCAAAATCGGTTAAACAACATTATAAATCACCTCTCTAATCAATATCAAACCTAATTATGAATTCTGAACAGTTTAAAAATTTCTTTAGTAAAACACTGTAATTTTTTAACTTTTTGTATATTATATTGTTTTCACTCAAAATTGTCAATTTTTGATCTGAAATCTGTTGCATTATCAAGATGAATGTTCTAAAACAATAACCCTGCATAGTCTACAACCAAAATATGCAAATTAAAAAATCCCCCACCTTTTAAAAACGTGATTTGAAAAACAGAAACAAAGTTATCCTTATCCAGAAAAAAATAAAAAAATTTTGTCGTGGTCTCTCAGACCAATGATACCAGTTAAGGGCTAATAATAGTTGTTTGGGAAATTGGTTGGTTTAAAGAAACTTAATATTTCACTCAAAGTTTAATGACATACATAAATAATACATATCAAATCAAAACAGCTTCATTTCCATAGAAATTTAGTTACTATTTGATGATAAACCGATAGTTTGAATAATTTTATCACAATAAGCATCATTGTACTCGTCATGTTCAGGAGCCCACTGAGCAGAATTGGGACTTGCAGCGTTGATGGATGAATGGATTTCATTAGATGTTGATGGATCGTATGACTGAATGTAGGAAGATGCACTAGTTGATCTTGATGTATTAGATGTTGATGGATCGTATGACTGAATCTAGGAAGATGCAGTGGTTGATCTTGATGGCTCTGGACCCATCGGTAACTGATTAAGTTCCATTTCGAACAAAATGGTATTAATCTTGTGTTTTGTAAGTGCTTGGTCCCGAGAGTTTTTAATTTTTTGTAATTGACACGCAACGTTTTTTCCAAAGACATCAAACTTGTCTTCAATTCCTGGCTGATTTAACTGGCTAGACACTTTTTTAATACTTGATAAGCTTCATCCACCATTGAAGGTTTCCTCTTCTTTGTCAATTTTTTAGGAGGATCCATTCCTGTTTTAGGTTTGTTGTTGGCAGTTGTGATTGATGTGTCATTGCCCTCCTCTGCAATGTCCTCCTAAAAATAAAACCACATTAGGTTAGGTTAGGTTACATTACAGTTGACATTACCTTGAGTTGACAGAGTAGGTAAAAATCACTAGTTTTAAATCTTTTGCTGAAATAAACGTTTATTTTTTATAAGATTATGGTATATTTGCACTTATATCTTGACTGTATGGATCAATGACCCCTTTACATTTCATTTTGCAGTTGCCAAATACTAAAGAAGAATGGCTACATCATGCCAAAGAGTACAACTTGCAATGGAATTTTCCGCATTGCATTGGAAGCATGGATGGGAAACATGTGATGCTACAGGCACCGATCAACACATCAAGTGAATATTTCAATTACAAAGGTTATTTCAGCATTGTCCTCCTGGCTGTTGTTGATGCAAATTATTGCTTTACTTATGTCTCTGTTGGTTGCCAAGGACGGTTATCTGATGGTGGAGTGTTTGACAATAGTACCTTAAAACAGCACCTTCAAAATAAGACTTTGAATCTTCCTGACCCAAGTTTCCTTCCAGGAAGGAAGTGCTTACCGGTACCCTACTTTTTCCTGGCTGACAATGCCTTTCCTTTAAAAATTAACATCATGAAGGCGTTTCCTGGATTGCATGATAAGGCAAGTGTAAAACATGTCTTCAACTATTGCCACTGCAGGGGCCATAGAGTAGTGGAAAATGTATTTGGAATAATGAGTGTGATTTTCTGTGTGTTGAGGAAACCAATGTTATTGGAACCAGAGCGGGCAGACACAGTTGTTTTAGCCTGCTGTCACCTGCATAACTTTTTGCGAAGAAGTATGTCATCAGCTTCAAGGTATACACCTCCCGGAGCTTTTGATGTCGAGGACCTAGCTACAGGATCATTAGTGCCAGGACAATGGAGAGTTGATGGAATGCCTAAAGAAACTCTACTTCGTTTAAAGAAGATTCCAAAAAAACCTTCCCAGCTGGCCAAACAAATACGTGATGAAATCAGTGCTTACTTTCAAACTGAAGAGGGTTCAGTGCCATGGCAAAACAATTTCAAGGCCTAAGATACAAATGTACATAAGGACGTTTGCACATATTATAACGTATAGTTGAATTAACAACAATAACAAAGTAACAATTAAAGTAGTGTTAACTACATTATATATTTTGTAACAAATTTTAGACCGTTGTGTTTATGTTTAACTTTTTTTACCTATAAAAGTGACATTAAAATATGTGACAATTTGATAAAATAATCTTAAGTTGTTAACCTTCAACAGACACACTTAGAAATTTGTAACACAACAGACACACTGGGGTCTGATGGACCCCATTTTTAGAATTTGAAAATAAATATCTAAACAAATTCTTTTTCACGTTTTTGTGGTATGACTACTTTCTTTAGTCTCTTCTAAATACTTTATTATTGAAATTGATCAAAATATATCTTTATAAATGAATAAATGAATAAATGAATTATTCACTAAAATAAAATTGAATATTGTGAAAATGGTAACAAAACGATTTGACCAATCGATGTGCGGTTTTCACCATTTATTTTGTCTTAGAATTCTGTATTGAAATCATGTAAAACATGATCAAGTCATATAGGCTACTAACAAATCCAAGATGGCGGACAAAATTTTAGATGTCACTAAAGTGGTCTTGAAGTGGTCATGTTATACATGATTTCGATACAGAATTCTAAGACAAAATGAATGGTGAAAACCGCACATTGATTGGTCAAATCGTTTTGGAGTTATTCATTGTTTTGTTGTAGATATCTCAAAATTAAAATTGAGATATCTTTGAAACGGTTTGAGATATCAAAATGAAATCAACTTAGATTCAATATGGCGGGAACAAGATGGCGGACCAAAATTTTAATGTCAAATTTGAGTAGAACTTTTAATTTTAGTATGATCCACAATGTCAGAAATCAAGAAATTGCTTTAGTTTTTGAAATATTAAGCCGTTTCCAAACCTTTCACCCACCCTGTATACACTACTGATATACTATAAGGTCTTGAGAAAATAATTCAAATCCTACCTTTTATGAAACTTTGAAAATGACGTTTTTTTGCACTCATATTTTACAAAGGTCAACTGACTAACAACTACAACACTACCGGTAATTTATGGTTCAAATGAGACTCATTTTGGATAAATTATAAAACTACAAGCGGTTTACTCCAACACTGCACGCACAAAAACACAACTTCAAAAGACACACTGGGGTCTGGTAGACCCCAAAAGCACAAAAACGTTCATTATCTCGAAGGGCAATTGTCAACTATTGGAAATAAGTTGACAGTTTACTGGTCAGTAGTACTAACCTAATTTACAGGGGAGTCAAAATTCCCTAATGTACATATTTATAGAGAAATTCAAAAAATAAATTTTTGTGGGGTCCTCAGGACCCCAGTGTGTCTTTAAGATTAAAGCAATTAACTAAGGTTAACTACTTGCCTGCACTGTTTCATCGGCAGCCTCTTTGTTGTCAGTGGCAATCCCAGCTTCTTTAATCTTCCGTGCAGTAGTTTTATCCTTTAAAAACAGCATCGCTTTAAAAAAACACCACTTGCTTTTATACTTGTCTGCCCCCGAACCACTCTTCTTTTTCTTAAGTTCTCTTTGAAACTGTGCCAACAATGATTTCACTTTTGCCTGTACTTCCAAATTACTGGCTTTTAACTCCCGCAAAATGTCATTCCAGGCATAGTTCTTATTGTTTTTATTTTTATAATTAGGGTCCATCGGATTCCAAAGAACTGGTTTCGCGCGATATAGGTCAATTAATTGACATATCAATTCACGCGACCAATCAATTTCACTCTTGCTGTATATATTGAGTAGAGAAACACGGAGCACGGACACCAAACAACACAGTACTACCACCAACAGTCGCAACTAGAGTACTGACGCTGTCGGAACGACATGGCGGCCAACCACGTGCGCTAAGGTAAGTGTTGCCAACATTGTTGACGGTCACTTAGTCCCGTCAACATTGCTGCCAGCATATGTTGGACAACATTCTTTGATCTTTACCGACTACTGGTGGGTAAATGTTGCCAACACTTTTCGGTGTTGACAGCATTGTTGGCAGCAAATGTTGACAGAATTAAAAGTACGATTTTTGTAAATGTTGTCAACAAATGCTGGCAACAATGTTGTCAACTCCAGTGTAAACGTGGCTTAAAATATCGCAAAATTAAATTCTTAATCAATATTTGTTTTCAAGTACAAGAAACTTTTAGAAGAAACTTACTTAGATAATTTTCAATAAAGTAAATAATCTGCTAGATGAATTACAAAATACTAGTGCATCGAATTACAGTAATACAGTATAGTTCAGGAGGTGGTTGCTATGAGGTATGGATGGCCCGGATTTCATATGCTGGTTTGTATTGCAATATGATTTGAAAGGGATGCTTTTGTAAAAACTAGCACATTTTGGCTACATTGATGAGCCCTTTAAAAATCAATTAGTTATGGGTGAGGCAATTGTTCAACTTCTGTTACCATTTTGCTCTCCTACTATCCTGAATGAACGCTCTCACTCCACTCACTCACACACATACCAGAGACACTGTACTCTTTCTAGTCTCTCACCAAAATGGAATTAGTTTGATTGGAGCTTGCCAGGTTTTTTTTCTAACGTTTTAGAAATTCATTGTCTATACACCCAACGCTTAAAGATACTTCACTCCCTGTATCTATAGAACATATGAACTTTATATCGTTTATCAAAACCTCCTTTCCCATACAATCCCTATTTGCATGTCCGTTGGTCTTAACCCTTTAGCGCCCAGTGTTGCTTATAAGCAACATCGGGAATACTACACTTCCTATCCTCTGATATTCATTCTACACTCAATTTGACCACTGTTTCTTATAAGAAACACATTTTAGTACCATTCCAAGCCACAATTACTTCACTGGCGCTTCTATCGCAGCAGTAAAATGAAATTGTATACACGCCAGTCCTGCCACAATGTCATATGTAGAAACCGAAATTTTCTGTTCACTATAAACTGCAAATTTCTCATAATTCCCACATGAAAAAATTATTTTCATACTTTCTTATTATTTTTAAGCTTATTTCATGAAAGAAACTTCACTTTTGAGAAAATGATTTTTCATAATTCAACAAAAAAGGCATGTAGCTTATAACCCTAGAACTGATGGGCCGTATATTACCTTGTTTACCCTTTAAATGCTTTGCGACACAAATGGTCACTGGCGCGACGTCTGTCTTAAATGGTAGGGTCTCAAAAGGTCGCAACATGCAGTTGATCACGCATATTGTTATTTCTACCAATCGAAAAAGTCGACAGTATTTTCAATAGATATCAATGGGAAGTACACAATCTGATGAACATTTTGAGATAAATTTTATTTTCTAAGTTGGTAGCAATGAGTTCAAATTTGTAATAAAAATTCCTCAGTGTCTGGCAAGCGAGAGCCAGCCAGTACGCTCTGAACTTTTGCATGAGCATGTTGTGATTTGCAATATTTCGGTTTGGTCAGTTTGGCTTTTTGGTGTGTAAAAGTTATAATTGAATTATAAATTATATAATATTATTTAATATATTATAATTATAATTCGTGAACACAGTTATTTATCAATTTTCTGTATAGGTTTACACGCGCAAGTTTGGTATGGCTTGAACTACTGTACTTCAAGTATCACAAAACAATTATCAGAAGATTTTGTGTTTATTGTTGACAATTTTTTTGCAGTTCAAGATGAGTGAAAATTTCTTATCCCCAAGAAAAATAGCGGCGTTTTTTGAAATGAGTGATCCATTAGAACCGGAAAGTGATGATAATTATGATAGTGATAGTGACATTGGCGACATAGATAAATCAAATTTTCCTTCCGATTCAGACTCAGTTTCCAACAATGACAAACCTGTGTTACCGGTAAACATTGAAAACATTCCTGATAATGACAATGACAAACTTGTGCTACCGGTAATTCAAAGTGGTATTGAAAACATTTCAGAAAATGACAAGCCTTTGTTTTTAGATCTTGAAAACATTCCAATGATTTTTGAAAATACAGCAGAAAGAGAGTGTAGGCCTAATGTGGAAATTGAAGAGGAAGTAGATACGGGTAGTGTAGATAATGGCGAAAATAATAATAATAATGAACATGTAAATATTGCTCCTCAGGATTGGCATAGGGTATTTCCCCCTGAAAATGAAATTGATATATTGAATGAATTTCAAGTCAGAAATCCTGGAATACAAGATTGCCCACCCCGGAATAGTACACCAATACAATATTTCATGTTGTTTATCACAAATACGATATGGAAGATGCTAACAGAAGAAACAAATAAATTTGCTAAAATAACCATAAAAAAAGCGAACTTCTGGAAAGATGAAAAGATTTTCTAGAGCTAAACAGTGGGTGAATGTAAGCATTGCAACTATGAAAAAATTTATCAGCATTCTCTTCAACATGGGTTTGACAAGAAGGAAAAATATTGTGAACTATTGGGATACGTCTGATACACAACATATACCCTTTTATCATCACGTCATGTCATTGAATAAATTTCAACTGATTTGCTCTATGTTTCACATAAGTTCAAAGAAGCGTGGCAAAAAAGGACAGCCTGGATATGACCCCTGGTGCAAAGTGAGAAATTATATTGATTATCTGAATGCAAAGTTTTTGAAACATTTCAAACCTGGACAGAACTTAGCGCTGGATGAAAGTATGATAGGCATGAAGAATCGTTGTACTTTCATCCAGTATATGCCACAGAAACAACATGCCAGATTCGGGATAAAAAAATTTGAGTTGTGTGACAGTGTACATTGTACAGTGGTTTTTTGTTGAACCAAGAAGGGCCATTCACTGAAAAGGTTGTAATGGATCTATTGTCAAGGGCCAATGTATTGGATAAAGGTTATCATGTATTTATGGACAATTATTATACGAAATTGCCGGTTACAAGGCTTCTTTACAGGAGAAAGACATTTGTGACGGGGACAATAAACAAAAATTCCAGGGAGATTTGCAAGGAAGTAGTAAATTACAAACTTGGGGTGCAAGAGAGCATGTATTATAGGAGTGGACCAGTCCTTCTTGTTGGCTACAAGCAAAAAAAATTGCAGAAACCAGTGTACCTTCTAACTACAGGCTGCCATGCAGAAGATAAACTAATTACGAGTAAGAGTGGTTCACGGGCAGTAAAACCAGAACTGATTCATAAATATAATTTGTCCATGGGTGGGGTTGACACAAGCGATAAATCAATATATCACCTATCATGTACAAGGCCCACAAAGAAATATTGGAAAAAGATTTTTATGAATTTTCTGGACATTTCTCTACTCAATGCTTACCTGTTGTATCAGAGGAACACAGACCGTCCCATGGACTGTAGCAGATTTGTTGTCCACGTCATTGATGAACTTTCAAAATCAGAAGAAGATAATGAACCTGCAGTTCCAGCTCCAGTACAAAAGCCAACAGAAAAACACAAGCTCACTCATCTCCCCGGAAATCAAGAGCGTTTATGTCGGGTGTGCGGATCAACAAAGAAAAGGGGTAGAAGCCGCTACTGGTGTCCAGGATGTAATTCTGGTGTACATCCAGCTTGTTTTCCTCAGCTACAACATTTTTGGAGGCCAAAGAATTGTAGAAGGAAGAGGGAGGCGTCTTCAAATGAAGCAGACTAGAAGAATAAAAAAATGATGATTTTTTGCGTGTACATAGTAAGAATAAATTATTTTTTTTAATAGTGAGTGTAAATATTTCAAATTTTTATTAGTGATTATGAGAGTGAACAAAATTCCGCATTTTTTGTATATTTTGAATTTTTTATAATTTTGCTTCAAAAGTGTTTTTTATGATGTGTGAGTGTAAAATCATAAATGGAAAAAACATTCATCATGGACATTCTTGGATTTCATAAGTGAAGGAGCAAGGATGAGTTTGAAAACTTTATATATGCATGTAGTTCATAATTTTATGAGTAAAATGATATATAATAACGTAATAATTAATATATATTCATACTTATTACAATGTTTATAAAATGTTGTTGTGCGCGGCTTCAACAATGCCCATCACTTCAGTCTCAACAATTTAAACTTGCCACACCGCATTTAAGACAGAGGTCGCGCCCGCGACGATTTGAGATGCTTAACATAAGTAGGGATAAGCAACATTGGGCTTTCCAGACTTCAGATGGTCTGTAAGTGAGGTTATGTTGTGTTAGTTCCTCTCATGTGAAAAAGTTGTGTTTTTAGCGTCAGTTTTTGTTGAAATAAACTATATTTCAAGTTTGAAGTGTCAAATACCAGTATCTAGTGATTTTTGAAATATTAATTCAGTGATTCAAATTCAGTGTCAACCTAAATGTATCCCACTATAATGTGATAGGTTTTGTGTTGTGTTTTCAAAGGTGAATTGAAGACCACACTACTACATAGTTTACATAAATTATTGATTTTCATGTTGATTGAAGTAGATTTTATATTTTTTCTCTAATTTGAAATAATTTTCCAATTTTAAATTCTTGATTATATAATTATTAGTTGTAATGTGGTCTTCAATTCACCATTATTTTCCATCAATATTTTTCAGCTCAATAAATATTTTTCAAAAATGAGTGCTCTCCAAGAAGATGAAATAGAAAATCTTTTGAACTTGAGTTTCAATGAGTTTATGAACGTGATTGAATTGCCAGATGGCTATGACTCAGAAATTGGTGAAGAACTTGATGATGATGGTGATAGGGAAGTGGATGAAGCTATAAGACTCTCAAATAGAAACATACAAGAACTTGCCCTTGAGCAATCACTTCTAAGGCTTCTAGATGAAAGGGAGAACGACAACCTTGAGCTAGATATTTTGGATGTGAGTATTATAAATTTTTATTGAACATGAATATTGTCTTCAACTGCTTTTCTAATTGACCTAATGTAGAAATCCAAACATATATACCTATATCAGCAGGACTCATAGGAGTAGTTGAGATGTGATTATGGCTTCAAATTTCTTACATTGGTAAATTTCTTTTTTCAAAAATGTTCTTTTGTTTCAAAATGTTTTTTTCAAAAACTGGCAACATTCAAAATTTCTATTCATTATTACTGGATTGAAAATAATTTGTTGGAGCAGTTCTGTGATTATCTCCCATTTCAGACAATTCACTAATCATCAAAAGTGTACTTTTATCAAATAAATATATAAATAATAAGATAATTAGTCTATTTCTTTCTTTCTTTTTTGCTCAGGATGGTGAGGCCTTGCCTATACAAGAGGTTCAAGAAGGAGCAGTCAAAGTACCTGAAGAAGTACCTGAACCATTACCTGGTTCTTCTCATGCAGCACCCCCTCCAGATGCCCATCAGAGCAGAAGAAAACCCAGACAGCAATTCAAATTTCGAAAGTGTGACTTCACTCCTCCAGATGCTGATTGGCAGGATTCACTTCCTCCACCTCCTGTTGATGAGATGACCCCCCTTGAATACTTCAATTTCTTTTGCACCAACGAAACAATTGAACTGATTTTTGAACAGACAAATTTGTATGCAAGACAACAGCATGGTATTATTGAGGATAAGTATAGCTTAGCAGAAATTGAGCAGATGATTGGTATCTTCTTGCATATGGGAGTATGCAAGATGCCATCTGTCAGGCAATACTGGAGCAATAGCTGCCAATATTCCCCTATAGCAGATATTATGTCAAGAAATAGATTTTTGTCATTATTGAGTGATTTTCATGTGGCAGACAACAGCAAAATGCCTCCCAGAAACAATCCAAATAGAGACAGACTTTTCAAAGTTTGTCCCCTATTGAATTGCTTGAAAATGCAGCTCCATACATTGCCCCAAGAAGAATACCAAGCAGTTGACAAGCAGATAATCCCATTCAAAGGGCGGTCTGCTCTGAAGCAGTATTTGAAAAATAAGCCTCATAAATGGGGGTTCAAGGTGTTCACCAGAGCTGGAGCTTCTGGCACTATGTATGATTTCGAGATATATACACCCAAGACAACATGTCCTGAAGGAGATCTTGGTTTTTCTGGTGACATAGTGATGCACCTGTGTGAGACTGTACCAGAAGGAAAAAACTATAAAGTATTTGGTTTTCATCATTACCTCTGTCAGTAAGCTTACAAAAAAAAAACATTCTGTTTGTTGGAACTGTACAAAAAAATAGGATGAGTGGCTGCCCCATTGAAGAAGAAAATAGTTCGAAAAAAAGAGGTCAAGGGTCCTATGACTACAGAGTGGAGACCACCACAAATAATGTGTTTGTGAGATGGTATGACCAGAAGGCAATAAACCTAGTGTCTTCTTACAAATGTGTAGAGACACTAGGGCAATGGAAAAGGTACAATGCCGCTGAAAAATGGTTTGTAAATGTACAGAGACCAGCAATCGTTGAGGAGTATAATAACTACATGGGGGTGTGGATTTGGTCAATATGTTGCTGGAGCTGTACCGCATTGATATCCAAAGCAAAAAGTGGTACATGAGAATCATATTTTGGGTATTGAATGTTGCTGTGGTGAATGGGTGGCTACTCTATCGACGGCATGAGAATCAACGTGGAAGGAGACATAAGATGTCACTGGTGGAGTTTCATTCCCAGATAGCTTTTGGACTCACACAAGCTGGGAAGAATGTTGCAGCAGCGAGAAAAAGAGGACAGCTGACTTTGGAGGGGGAGGAGGAGAAGCCATCAACCAGTTCAGCGCCAAAAAAGCGGCAAGTGAATGTCTGGCCAGTGGATGATGTGCGGTTTGATGATATTGGTCATACACCAAATATGTTGACCGCTGAAGAGAAGGGACGGTGCAAGCAGTGTAAAGAACAGTCAACAACCCAAATGTGGTGCATGAAATGCCAGGTGCACCTGTGCCTGACACCAAAAAAAAAAAAAATATTTTCATTTATTTCATAAGAGAAAGTAGGTTATGTAGGTATAATAGGTAGTATAGATGAAAAAGATAATAGGTAATATAGGTGATAGTTATTAGGACATGATGGATACATATTTCTTTTGGGGGTCTCATAATGTATTTCTTCCAATTTCATGTTATTTTATTTTTTATGTTTTCATTTATTCTATAAGAAAAAGTAGGTTATATAGGGCTTATATAATAATAGGTAGTATAAGTAATGGAGATAATAGGTAATATAGGTGATAGGCCTAGATACTTACTTAGGTAGAACATGATAGACACTTACCTCTTTTGGGGGGATTCATAATGTATTTCTTCCAATTTCATGTTATTTAATTTGTTTCATGTTTTGATTTATTCTATTAGAGAAAGTAGGTTATTTAGGGGTAAAATAATAATAGGTAATAAAAATAATAGGTAATATAGGTGATAGTTACTAGGACATGATGGATAAATATTTCTTTTGGGGGGATTTATAATGTATTTCTTTCAATTTCATATTACTTAACTTTTTTCCAATTTCAAATTGAAAAATGTAATTTTAAGTTCCTTGAATAGGCCTATTTACTGCATAATTTCAATTCTTATAGGCAAAGTTTACATGATATTGTTATGGAATTCAACAGTGTCTGACGACCTTGAGATAGTAGGACGACAAGGATGGACAAGGTGGGGATGGGGAGGCTTTGTGTCAACAAACAAGCGCATTGTTGTGTAAACAAAAGACTCATCCAGAACGTTCTCGAAGTAATAATGCCAGAACCTTCTAGCATTCTCTTGTTTATTCTCAGAAGCCTATATATTCGGAATGTTTGGGTTTACGAGTCAGTTGTACTTTAACAATCAAATGAGTGTGTGTCAGTTCTGTGTCAGTTGTGATAGACAAGCCAGACGTTGTATATAGACACTCTATAGTTATATTCATTCGGTCAGTTCTTATTTCTTCTAGTGTAACGTGATAAAGACTGTTCTCATTTCTTAATTCAGTGCAGTGTTAATCTTAGTAGAATTTGTATTGTGAAACGTTATAAACTCTTGTGCTATCTTCTGATCTGTTATAGTTTATCTTTCTCCAGTGTGTTATAGCAGTGTAATTAATAAAGTTAATCAGTATAAATTGCCTCAAGTCTTTTATTATAGTGGAAACCCGTAACAATTGGTGTCAGAAGTTCGGATGTAGCTATTGATTGAGGCAATTCTATAAACTTGTACCGTTGTGAAGTGAACTATTATTTTCAATTGATTAAACCGTTATCTTTGTGTGTGAACTTTATTTTCGTGTGTGAACTTTATCTTCAAGTGAGTGAACTGTGATCTTCAAGTGTGAACATCTTGTGTGTGAACTCTATTCTCTAAGAGTGAATGTTACTCTTCTGTACATATTTGTGAACTGTGTAATATTTGTGGAAAGTGAACTGAAATGGCAGGGAAAGGTGTGAAGCTCACTAGTTTAAAAGTAAACCAACTGAAGCAAGAGCTTGAGGAGCGAGAACTGGAAACAAATGGGGTAAAATCTATCCTACAAGATAGACTCTGGGAAGCACTGCTGGCCGAGGGTCAGGACCCAGATACCTTTTTGTTTGAAACAGATTCGGGAGCTCTGGTGAGTACATTGGAGAGTAAAATGGAAGAAAATAAAACATCTTTGGAGAGTAAATTTCAATTGGTTGAAAGTAAAATGGAAGAAAATAAAACATCATTGGAGAGTAAATTTCAATTGGTTGAAAGTAAAATGGAAGAAAATAAAACATCATTGGAGAGTAAATTTCAATTGGTTGAAAGTAAAATGGAAGAAAATAAAACATCATTGGAGAGTAAAATGGAGGAAAATAAGTCAGCTTTGACAAATTTGGAGAGTAAAATAGAAGAAAATAAAACATCATTGGAGAGTAAATTTGAATCTTTGAAAGAAACATTTGAAAGAAAACTACAAGAAAATAGTAAAATTTTGGAAGATAAATTTGAAATAAAACTTAAAATCATGGAAGATAAATTTGATAAAAAGATTAAAGAGCTGCAAAATAATAACACTAGTGGAGCAAGAGCAACCTTGGAGGTGGATGATAATGCTTATCTAATTGAAAAGGATACTTCAGTAAACAACTGCAATGTGCCTATTACCATGACAAATTATCATGGTGGACTACCAACGTTTGATGGAAAGACTCCATGGGAAGATTACCGTACCTTGTTAGATGTGTATGCCGATATATATGGATGGACACCTGCAGCAAAGGCTGATAATTTGTGCCTATCACTTGGGAGATGCACTGTCAGTACTCCAGACAATTCCAAAGTCTGACAGAGGAAACATTGGTGAACTGTTGAAGCATATGGAAATGAGATTTGGCCACTGACACATGTATCAACTACACCGTTCAGAATTGAGGAACAGAATCCAGAAGCCAAATGAGTCACTTCAGGAATTTGAAGCTGACATAGCTCGCTTGGTGAGGATTGCCTACCCAGCATCATGGGATGATGAAATGAAGGAGATTATTGCAGTTGATAGATTCCTGGATGGTCTACGTGAGCCAGAAACCCAACAAGCTGTTAAACTGGCTCGTCCTCAGACCCTCAGTGAGGCATTAACTCAGGCCTTGGAATTTGAAGCTGTGACACAATCTGTGAGGAGCCGTGCATGCGTTCACTCAGTATCAGGGGAAGATAGCCATGAGGAGCTGGTGGAGGAAATAACAAAGAGGATTTTGAAAAATTCATGACTGCAAAGAAGGGGATAAGGTGTTGGGGCTGTGGAAAGAGGGGTCACCTACGAAACAAATGCCCAAAGAAGTCAATGTCTGACAAGAAGCAGGAAGGAAGGAAGCAGTTGCTAACAGGATAACTGTAGCTACAGGCAAACCTGTGGAGGACTTGGAACAAGAAGAATACACCAGCAAGCTCCAGAAGCAGATGGATGAGATTCATGCAACCGTCCGCACCAACATCCAGGGAACCAGTGACACAATGAAGCAGCGCTATGACGTCAAGGCCAACCATGGAGGATACCAGGCTGGTGACATGGTATGGTTGTACAATCCTCAACGACGTCGTGGATACTCTCCCAAGTTGCAAACCTCCTGGGATGGACCTTATGAGGTGGTCACAAGGATCAACGATGTGGTCTACAGGATCAAGAAACCAAGAGGTACTCCACGCATTGTTCATTTCAACCGACTGGCGCCTTATCATGGAGACAATGCTGCAAGGGGAGTTCAAGAGGTGAAGGCTCTTCATCCTGCCATCTCTGATTTTGAAAGATTCATGGCCAACCTAGGGATGTCACTAGGAGAAGGAAATGTCACCATCAGTCACCAGGACTTATTCACCCTACCAAAGAGCTATGCCTTGGCACATTGCATTGCTAGGAATGTGGGAGCTTCAAGAGGAATTGCTACGGTATTCAGGACAAAGTTTGGAAGATTGGATGAATTGAATCTCCAGAATCCAGCTGTGGGGAAAGCACTTCATCTTCAGGATCAGAATCAACATCTGTTCTATTTGGTGACAAAAGACCAACCCCAGCAGGAGTCAACATATCAGGCTTTGTGGCAAAGTCTGATGCATCTACGAACTCACCTTCAATTCCTGGGAGTGAAGCAGCTTGGGATCCCAAGACTGGGCTGTGGCTATGACGGATTGGACTGGAATATTGTGAGACCAATGATTGGAAGAATTTTCAAGGACACTGGAATCAACGTCACCTGTTGCGTCTTCAACCCATGGGCGGTTACACAAGTTGATCCATTGGTGCCGGCTTCTACTGTTTGCACTTCCAGAATGGATCTGGACTGTTCTGGGACAGAACAGTTTTAAGGAGGGGGCAGTGTTATGGAATTCAACAGTGTCTGACGACCTTGAGATAGTAGGACAACAAGGATGGACAAGGTGGGGATGGGGAGGCTTTGTGTCAACAAACAAGCACATTGTTGTGTAAACAAAAGACTCATCCAGAACGTTCTCGAAGTAATAATGCCAGAACCTTCTAGCATTCTCTTGTTTATTCTCAGAAGCCTATATATTTGGAATGTTTGGGTTTACGAGTCAGTTGTACTTTAACAATCAAATGAGTGTGTGTCAGTTCTGTGTAAGTTGTGATAGACAAGCCGGACGTTGTATATAGACACTCTATAGTTATATTCATTCGGTCAGTTCTTATTTCTTCTAGTGTAACGTGATAAAGACTGTTCTCATTTCTTAATTCAGTGCAGTGTTAATCTTAGTAGAATTTGTATTGTGAAACGTTATAAACTCTTGTGCTATCTTCTGATCTGTTATAGTTTATCTTTCTCCAGTGTGTTATAGCAGTGTAATTAATAAAGTTAATCAGTATAAATTGCCTCAAGTCTTTTATTATAGTGGAAACCCGTAACAATATTATTTCAATAGTGTTGCTAGGAGTAGGAAGTGTTGATGGATGCACCTGTGACTCACAGTGAAAAAAAGACAATATATTCCAAAATATGTAATATGTGAAAGGAAATTATTCAATATCATTTATATTTGATGAAGTATTGTTATGAATAAAATAATAATAATAATATTGCTATAAATGATTGAGTTTCTTCCACTGTCCAATTATTGGTTGTACAGAGCACTATACGCCCACTGTTGCTTATAAGCAACACCCCCCCAAAAACAAAACTGGAGGGGGAATTTTTTCCATTTTATCATTTTTTGCATCTATTATCTCATACAACATGAACTAAACATAGAAATATTTTTTCCCAGACTCAAAACATAATTTGGGCTAGAAAGGGTTAATCATACACTCTTCCTCGTTCTTTGATTTATTAAAGTTCTTTGATTTGGTAACACATATTGTATTTACCTTTTTCATTGTACCTTCTTCAATTGTTACATCAGCTTTATTGGCTGTGTGACCGTGTCTGTGACATTTAAAGCATTTAATAACGCTTTTGTTTCATTCACAGTCTGGGGATTTATGCCCAAATTCATTACAGGTAAAACACTTGACATTATTAAAACTGATATTTTTTCTAGAATCATCTGAGTGCTTCACGAAAATTTTCTTGCCCGGGTTGTTATTAAATTTATCTTTTTTGGTATCATTCTTCAGGTGATGCCTGGCAGCCTCGTATTTGTCTAGTTTGTTTACAAACTCATCAACTTTCTTGAGTTTTGGGAGATCATCAATGAAATGTTCTTTTAACTCTGATGGTAATCTTCTTTTCACTTGATCGACCACCATGAACTCTTTGAGGTCCTCATAATTTAATACCTCCAATCCTTGAATCCACT
Organism: Sogatella furcifera; assembly: GCA_017141385.1. Taxonomy (NCBI): domain Eukaryota; kingdom Metazoa; phylum Arthropoda; class Insecta; order Hemiptera; family Delphacidae; genus Sogatella; species Sogatella furcifera. Next base: position 25,212,605 of record CM029552.1, on the reverse strand, counting down.
CATTCAACAAATCATTCAAATTCAAAGCATAATCTCTCCAAGTAGCTGATTCTTCTTTCCGGAGTGAGCAAAATTTTTGTCAAAACTGCTCTGGGCTCAGTTTGAATCTTTTTAATAACATCATCTTGATGTGGTCGTAATCATTGGCTAAATCATCAGTTTCTTGGGTGATTAGATTTCCAATTTCTAGAGGTAGTAACCCAAGTAGATACGAAACCCATTTTTCCTTAGGTACATTCACTCTACTGATTTGTTTCTCAAACGTTGGTAGGTACACGCTAATATCTACACTTGAATCGTAACATATCATCAGTTTCATCAGGTCTCTTCTTTCGTTGTTTTGAAAGACATTATTGTTACTATTAATTTTGGCTTCAATTTCCAGTTTCTTCAACTCAAACTCTCTCTTTTTCCTTTTCCAATCTTTCATACTCCCTTTCCTTTTCTAATCTTTCATACTCTTTTTTCTTTTCTAATCTTTCATAATCCCTTTCCTTTTCTAATCTTTCATACTCTTTTTCATTTTCCAATCTTTCTAATATCCCTTTGATACACTCTTCATCGTAATCTGGAGATTTAAGAATCAGTTTAGTCAACTGTATGACTCTCGGATTTGATGGAACATCTATTCCTAGTTCCTCTACTACCGATATCAGATCCGCCTTATTGGCCTTTGATAAGTAACTCATTTTATCTACTTACCGAGCTGTTTTTCACTAAACAAATATCCCATCACTTTTTGCAAAACTTCAAATCTTCAACACTGGCAATAAATTCTTCTATTGAATTATATTCCTTCATTAAATCCTTTTGATCTTCTTATCCCGGATGAGCCCCCAATTTATAGGAGATTTCTATTTCTCACTATAAATAACATAACATTTTATGTTACAACTTTATATTTATTTCAACCTTTCACATCAAGTTTATTCTAAAAACTAACTTGTTATTTATTTATTATTAAAAAGTTGTTTATTACACATGTTATTATCAATCCATATGTAATGATTGATCAACTGATGTAACCATCCTACAATACCAATTTGGTCAGAGATGCTGCATACAAAGTAGCAGAAGAATCAATTGAAAAGGCTACTGAAGAGGCTGTTGATGAAGAAAAGAAATTCCTTCAGAAATTTTCATAGCTATTGATAGATATAAAAGCTCACATTGACAGCTTCAATGGTCATGGAGCACATTATTAATCAAAAGACACTAGCAAGAAGTACCTTCCAGAAGATCTCAGTATAAATAAAATGCATAAGCTTTTTATGGAAAAATATCCAGACATAAAAGTGTCATATGAGCCATATAGATCAGTCTTCAATAATGATTTCAATATTTCCTTTGGTTACCCAAGGACTGATACATGTAGCAACATAAATTATTTATGTTGTATACTTGTATATGATCATATCTCAAGTTTTTCAATTCTACAATCCCACTATACAAGACAGCACAACCCAAATGGGAAATAGCCTATCTTCCACAAGAATAAAATATAAGGGCTATATTCCATTTATACTCGGAAAATTGTAATAATAACAACATAGATAACCCAGTGACTGAGTCCATGTATCATGAAATATTCAACACACGGTTCAACCTGCATTTTAAACATCCACACAAAGACACCTGTAAAAAAAGTGATTTGTATAAGATGAAAATTGGTTGCAAAGTTGACCCAGAGAGAAAAAGAGATAGAAATTGAATATGAAGTTCATTTAAGAAAGACTGAAGCTACAAGGAATGATTAAAAATTTGAGGTTTTTCAAGATAATATATTAAGGTATATATATAATATATTAAGATATATATAATATGTTTAATATCTTAAGGAAAAATGCAAAGGAAACTCCAATGTCCAAGGACTATCAGACCACTCCCACTCCTGAAAACTCAACCTAGCTCATGAAAATCATTTTCACATTATCTTTATGCCTCTCCACTCAAAAATATTTGTTGTATAAATGAATGATTTGTGTTATTTGATGTATCTGAAACAGGTGTTTTCTGAATAAATAGTTGATTTGTGTTGTTTAACAGTAAAGATGGCTATGGTTTGTTGCAAGTTATGTTTCAAAACATTCACATGTAAGTAAAGAGGACATGCTCCACCTGTAAATGAAGAACAATTTCAAGCTGAAAGGAACATAGATTTGCCAAATCTACCAGTTAACGTATGGTATAATTTTTATTGTATTGCCAACATAAATAAAGTTTAACCAATTAATAGTATGCTACCAAAGTGTGCACTCTCCAATAAGTAGAAATAGTAGAAATTACAAAACTTCACACAAAAATTTTCCCGGTATGCATCTAAGTATAGAATCCCCTTAATGATAAATTACACAGGAATACCAAGAAAAATTTCAAAATAAAATCTTGAGATTTTTAGAATATTCTTGAGTGAGGATAAACTTTATCATCACTTAACACTTTGACTGCCGCGTGAGTCCACAGTGTACTCACATTGTATTGAGCCTACCGGCCGCGTGAATCTAAGGTGGACTCACAGGCACTTCTTTCAGAAAAGGCCATGTGATGTTGCAGTGGCTTCACATTTCCTATGCATTTCAATACTATTTGAAAGTGCATGGCCAGTAGGTACTAAAACTGACATGGCCTGGTCATATGAGTGTTTGTTCTATTTTTATTTTGCATAAAAGTAAAAATCCATCACAATTCCTTTTTAAATCTTTGAAATAATATTTTTCTATTTATTTCATTTCTAATTCAAACATTTCTAATTCCACATAAAATCAGCTGTTTCTTTTTAGCTCCAATAACATATTTTTGTTTCACAAGCAGTTGGTAACATTGCTATCAAGAAGCTTCCTCCTGTATTGATAACCTATTTTCAATAATTATTGAAACATGTTTCTATGAAGTTTGTTAGTGGTGGTTGTGATGGTGGTTTCTGAAATGGCAAGTGATTGTATCAAGTAATACCATGATTTCCCTTTGATGGAAATTAAGGTTATGGTGCTAGTGGAACTTCCTTTTGGAACTCCCCACCGATATAGCATAAGAATACATACATACTATGAATCCAAGGAAGTTTGTATAAATAAGCTTTTACAGGACTTATTGGCTAGAGTGAACTTTACAGGCCACACTTTCTAAAATTATTTAATTTTCTTAACCTCACTTTGCATGATGAGCTTTAATATGCTTCAAAATTCTTCTATTAACAGTTTTATCAGATCAAGTAGTTGTAAACAAAAATTTTATACTTACTGATCAGTGATAACCACTAATGCACTCATAAAACTTTATATTTACTTATAAAAAAGTGTTTGATTGAGATCTTCTAACCACAAACTTGAAATTTTCAACCACAAAAGTTGTTAACAGTATTATGACACCTAGTTGACTGAAAATTATCAATTCAAACTGTTCGATTTGATATTTTGCAATTGAGGTTTCTCAAAAATATGCATTCCACGCAAACTAGCCAATCACAGCTCTTGATCCAATCATGAGCTGTGATTGGCTAGCTGGACTGCATCATGTGCATCCCAGCATACACCCGGCCTAGGAGAGGTCATGCTCACAATTATTTTAATATTATTGTTTCAAAATGTATGAATTTCCAATATTATCTTATTGAACATATAATTGCTGTCTTATTCAATGAGAATGTGTGTTTTTTGAATAGTTTATTTTTATGTTATGTTTCTAATTGTTAACTGACTTTCAAAATGTGTGTAACCTATGTAAATTTTGCAAAGAATGAACTGCCATTTTATTTGAACAACTCAACTTCTTCATTAAAGATTTATGAATTTGTCACTTTTTTATTTCACATAACTACAAAACTGTTACTAAAGGTACGGTACAATTTCCTTTTTTATTAAGTGTACTTCATACTTAGAGATACTTGGCTGGAGCTTAGAATAGCTTAGCTGAAGCTCAAGTTAAATTAGCTGAAGCTTAGGTTGGGTAAGGTTAGCTGAAGCTTAGGTTAGGTTAGCTGAAGCTTGGGTTGGGTTAGCTGAAGCTTAGGTTAGGTTAGCTGAAGCTTGGGTTAGGTTAGCTGAAGCTTAGGTTAGGTTAGCTGAAGCTTAGGTTAGGTCAGCTAAATGTTAGGTTAGGTTAGCTGAAGCTTAGGTTGAGTCAGCTAAATGTTAGGTTAGGTTAGCTGAAGCTTAGGTTAGGTTAGCTAAATGTTAGGTAAGGTTAGCTGAAGCTTAGGTTAGGTTAGCTGAAGCTTGGGTTAGGTTAGCTGAAGCTTAGGTTAGGTTAGCTGAAGCTTAGGTTAGGTCAGCTAAATGTTAGGTTAGGTTAGCTGAAGCTTAGGTTGAGTCAGCTAAATGTTAGGTTAGGTTAGTTGAAGCTTAGGTTAGGTTAGCTGAAGCTTAGGTTAGGTTAGCTGAAGCTTGGGTTAGGTTAGCTGAAGCTTAGGTTAGGTTAGCTGAAGCTTAGGTTAGGTCAGCTAAATGTTAGGTTAGGCTAGCTGAAGCTTAGGTTGAGTCAGCTAAATGTTAGGTTAGGTTAGCTGAAGCTTGGGCTAGGTTAGCTGAGGCTTAGGTTGGGTTGGCTGGAGCTTAGGTTAGGTTAGCTGAAGCTTAGGTTGAGTTAGCTGGAGCTTAGTTTAGGCAAAGACAATGTACTATTATAGACTGTCAACGTAGGGTGCGATTTTGGTTGTTATTGCGCCAGATGTTAGGATTACTCAGGAGTGCTCACGTCGACCGCTAGAAATCCTAGCGCCACTGTTGAATTCACCAACAGCATTGCCACTTCATGCGCGCCGAGAGCAAAGACAGAGAGAGTCGCCGAGTGAGAGAGTGAGAAAGCTAGAGAGCCTACTCTAGAATTTCATTTGCTTTCAGTCTTCTGTCTCCTGCAATCAATTTGCTAAAGGCGTCATGTGTCACACTACTATATGGCATGTATAGTAAAGAATATGGTTTGCGTTCATTGCTTTCCTAAACCTTATTATTCATATTCAATCATTCTGTTTTTTTGATTGGATTCTCTCTTATCTTTATGTGCGCAAAACGCTTGATTAGATTGAATTAGTTCTTTTTCCTTCTTTAATATGCAAGGTTTTTTGAAATATAACATTTTGAATATGATAAATGATGATCTGTAATGACATATTCATGTTTGTGAATGAATGAATAATTTCAAGTTTGTTGCCATATATCATGCATAGAAAATGTTAAGTATTCTGTGAAAACATGGTAGGAATTTATCATAATGAATTGTTTAATTTATTTAAGTCTCAAATATTGTAAAACTCAACCTGTAAAAAATAATATTGCCATTCATTAACAGGCAAGAAAAGCAAGCCTACTGGCTAGTTTCATACAGCTCTCAATTGATTTCTTTTCTTGCAAAAAATACACAATGAAATAAGATTTCATCCAGTTGTGGATTTTATTCTCACTTCAATAAAAAAATATCAACCATTCGTGATAAAGCTATGAGATGAGATGGAAATATGATCCAGTATTTTCATTTAAAATCATATAATATATTACCATCTAATATATAGCGGCCTAAAAAAATAAAGCTAAGCAAAAAATAATAATTTTCCACATAAAAGTACACTCATAGCATTTTCCTTTTTCAAAGTCAGGTTTTCATAAGTGACATAAGAATAAGAGTATGGAAAATCAGTATTATAGAACACTTTAATTTATTCTACTATCAACAATTGGAGAAGTTGAAAAGGTAGTGCCAGATACTACTCTACCACTAATTCTACTCATGAAAGCACCACTTACTTGGTAATTGTTCATATTGATAACTTCACATTTTATTGTAAGGTTTTATTGTAATTTCAACTTATTACGGTACTGGATTCATTAACTCTTGTAAAATCTCTTGATATTCGTAACCGGATTGCTAATTGCTATTAGAGACAGACTTCAGTGGAGCTTGAAATGGAGAAGAATAATGATAATCGTAAGTGGTAACTTATAGTTTGATAATATTATAACGGTTTGATACAAGAAATCAAATTTTGAAATGCAGTTTCAGTCAATAATAAAACTTTCCTATTTCCAATATGAATGCTTGAAATAAATACTACAGATTCGAAAAACGTGTCCCCTACTTAAATCAGAAAAACTAGCAGTCCAATTTTGGACTGTATCATATTATAAATTTGAAAGATAGAATAGCACAAGAATTACCTTGGTATTTTATCTCTCAATGTCAGTGTCATTTGTAACATAAATGAATAAAATAAATCAGAAACCAATATTTTTATGAAGGGTGATGATACAAAAAGATGCTCATTATTTCTTTTTAAATTTTTAATAAACGCAATAATTTTTGAAATGTTATTATTTTTTACAACGTTTTTCTCAACCCGCTTTCTTGTTTGTCGCGAAATCTTTCAACTCAAATTTCGACCATTTATCGGCAATCTATAGTTCTGAAACTTTACATATAGATCAGAACCAGATGACAATGCAATATTATAATAATTTGATGATGATTTAAAGAGCTTCTTGAGTAATTTCAATAAAATATTATAAAATTTGACAGAATTGAGTCAGGAACTGGTCAGGACTGGGAGATTAAATTTCAAGATAATCCATCAGCTGAATGATGAAAATTAAACTTTCAAAAAAATGAAAATGATAGCAGCTGGTTGACTTGTGATTCTGTGAATGTAGGATAACCAACCTTAGCACTATAAAGATTGGTCAACATGAAAGATCCAGAGCATATTTTTTCAAATAAAATAAATATTCATGCACTAATTGGACGATTATCAATTCAATTATTCATTTTACATTATTTTAATTGGATAATTTGATTATACCATTAAACTTCAACTCTTTTTATTAAAATATAACATTTTTATGCTGGTAAAATGTGTAACAGTGCTAACCCCAAAATGGATTTTCTGCTTTAGTGACTGTATTATAATCCTTTGTTTACCTTTTAGTCTCCAGCCTTAAATTTAAGAAAGAGAAAAGTAGGAAAAGTGAGAAAAGAAAGAAACAAGAAAAAGGTGAAGAAAAAAATAAAGAAAAGAAAAGTGAAATGGCTAAGGAGACTGCAATTTGGAGCATCGGAAATGTATGTGTTGCGAAATGAATAAATTGAAAAGTGAAATGGCTAAGGAGACTGCAACGCAACGGAAGCGCCGTCTGGAGAAGCAGAGGGAATATCGACAGCAACGCTCCGGCAAGACAACTCAAGGTAAGTCTATAAATAATGATCAGCGCAATTGCGATTGGCTCGAGATAGATTGCGTAAAGCACTATCTCGCCAAATGAAACGGAAGAGGAGCGTTCCTCTCGCCTTGAGGATCAAAGAGTTCGACAAGCTGAGTCCAGAGCGATCGAGACGCCAGAAGAGCATGCAGAAAGACTACAACGACAACGAGAGGCATATGCAGAGCAAGCAGCAAATAACGAGGTCTTCTTTGCAACTGTCAACACTTTTTGCGACTGGAGCTGTGAGATTTGCCAGAAGAAGTGCTATCCAAACCAAGTGAAGAGGTATTGTTTGTCAACACCGAAAGTGTATTTGCCATCAGAACTGGCCTCCAAAAATGAATTGATTGTTTGCCATCGTTGCAATACGCACTTGGAAAGTAACAAGAACTATCCTCCATCCAAGGCGTATTGGAACAATTTGCTTCCTGGTGATATTCCGGATGAAATAGTGTCTTTAACAGAACCTGAACGACGACTCCTCCAACGCATCATTCCATATGTCAAAGTGGTTAAATTCCCTGGTCGATTTGGACAATATGGATTCAAGGGACATGCAACTCTCTTTGCTCTCGACATATTTGAAGTCAGCGAAAAACTTCCAGAGATGCTTCCTCGATCAAGCACCGACGTCGGAATTGTGGTTGTCACTGAAACATTGGAGAATGTTAACGTATCAAGAGATTACAGTATTGTTCCTGATCGCGTGCACAAAGCACTTCGCTGGCTCATCAGAAATAATCCGCTCTACAAAGACGTACAAGTGAACCATTTTGCGCAATTAAACACAGAAGATGTCATCAGAGTGATTCCTGAAGAACAAGCAGATCCAAATGATGAACAAATTAACGAGGAACCAGTGATCAATGCTCCAACAACTAGCGCCTATATGCCAATAAATGATCAATCGCGGCTTGTACGTGCTACTTGGCATCAAGGAAATGACGAGATTTTCCAGTCAGGTCATGCAGGACACCAATGCTTCGCAATGGTAATTGCAAATTTGATTCGCACCTCGATTTTGCCGCCAAGCCAATGGGACACAAATGTGCTAAATAAGAACATGATTGAAGGAGACAATTTGTATGTCTGGATTGATTGGGAAACAAATAATCAAGTCGGCGCCTTTCCAATTCCCAACAATGGCCACTTAGAAATCAAGAATCTTGATGTGGTGAAACGAGACATGCTGATGTATGACAAGGCATTTGCAATTGAATACGACGACATCAATGGTGCATTCAATGGAAGTTTATGCAACGCCGAAAATGATGACATTAATTTCCTCAGCCTTCGCTCTGCCATCAATTTGCTGTTTGCCGCATACAATGCTGGAATTTTAATTGTTGCTGGAAGCTCGTTTGGATTAATGTGGTATGAGGAAAAGTTTTATTTCATGGACTCCCATTCGTGTGGACCAAAAGGCAAGAGCGGATTGCAAGATGGAAAGGCTTGTGTTATTGAATGTGACAATATTGATGAATACATACGCATCATCCGCTGTACAGTGCACTCAAGAGCTGGAACACAATTTTCCATTAATGGAATCAACGTGATTGTCAAAGGCGGCGTGAGATCAATGGAACAAAACATACAAGATCATCCAGCAATGGCAATGGAAGATGAAGATGTTTCAATGGAAGATGTATCTGAGCAAGTCAATTCATCGCAATTTGTACCAGTTCAAACATCAATTATGGCTCCTATTGATTATCAGCAGCCAGATGTCGGAGATGAATTTGAAGAGAGCCGAAACATCAATGAAATTGTTCGGAAAACAAAGGACAATTTAGTCAATGTTAATCGTGAGAAGAAGGCAGAAGAGTATTCCTGGTTCCATCTCTTCCCCTATGGTGTCAATGGTTTAAATGAGCAGCGCCCAGTGAAGATTACGCCTTTGGACTATTTCCAACAAAGAATCCTTGGCACGGATTCTCGCTTCCAGAAAACTGACTATTTGTTCTATGCACTGTCGATGTTCGAATATTATCGAGTGCAAGCAATGATCAACGCATGTGGAAAAGCAGTGAGAGGACAAGAAAGTGTTGTGGATGATCTCCATCTTCATATGAGAAACTTGAGAGGAACAGCATCATATTGGCGCACAGCTCACAATGAATTGATTGCATTCATTCGTTGTATTGGACCTCCAACGTGGTTCATTACTTTGAGCTGCAATGATTTGAATTGGCTGGATATGCAAAAGGCTCTATTGATTGCTGATGGCAAACCTGATGCAGATCCTGCAATATTGAGCATTGAAAAAGTCCAAAAGCTGATCGAAAAACATCCTGTTACTTTAAGCCGACATTTCTCTTGCCGTGTCGACGCCTTCATGAAGAAGATCAGGAACAACAACAACATTCTTGGGGGAAAAGTGACTGATTTCTGGTATCGCATTGAATTTCAAAATCAAGGAAGTCCACATCTTCATCTTTTGGTTTGGATTGAAAATGCGCCATTATTTGAAACTCCAGCGGGAATTGAATTGATTGATCAAATCATCAGCTGCCACTATCCAACTGAAAATGATGATCCAGATTTGTATCAACTAGTGAAGAAGAATCAAATTCATCACCACACGCACACCTGCCACAAAAACAATTCTGAGACATGTCGATTTGCTTTTCCACGCCAAGCATGTCAGAACACTCGCATTGTGCCACCGAGTTGCGATGAATTCATAAGAAATGGAGGAAGATTTTGTACTTTGAAGCGTATCACTCGAGAAAAATTGGTGAACAACTACAATTTGGCGATTTTAGAACTCTGGAATGGAAATACTGATATACAGCCATGTGGATCAAATGAAGCAATCGCCCATTACATTGCCAAATATATTTCAAAAAGTGAGCCAACGGAATTAAATGAAGGTGTAGCTCAAGCCATCATGCAAATTCGCTAATGAGACCAACATTGCAAGAAAACTCTTCAAATCATGCATGGATTTTACAAGAGCGACAAGTTTCTGCAGCTGAATGTGTTTATCGCCTTTGCCCTTTAGAGCTTTGCAGAGGTTCGAGAAAAAGTGTCTTCTTAAATACATGAAAACCTGAACAACGTTATCAAGTTTTGCGATTTGAAGGAAATCAAGCAAGCGGACTTTGTTCAAACATCTTTGATTGCTACATCCATCGGCCAAGACAGCAGGAACAAGGATACGATTTCCCAAACATGTGCCTTCTAGAGTTTGCAATGAACTTTCAGCCATACTACTCTAAGAAGCCTGATGATATTGAAGAAAGTGTGGATGCTGAAATAGAAGAACGGCCAACAAGACAAAGACTCATTAAATTAACAAATAATAGCAAAATGGAAATTAGAAATGTGCCAGCTGTTGTGAGAGTTCCATATTTTCGAATGAATGTTGATCCAGAGAACTATTTCTATAGTTTACTCCTGCAATATGTGCCATTCTATTCAGAGAATGAGTTAATTGATGAATTCAACAGTGCTCGAGAAGCATTTCTAGCTCGCGAGGAAGAATTGCGGCAAACAAGTGCCTATTTAGAAGTTCATCGCGCACAAGACCAACAATTAGAGACTGCGTTCAATCAGGCCCATGCTTTCATTCTTCTTGAGAATCCTGAAGAATTTGTTGAAGCAGAGATTGAGGGAGAAGAAGTTGCAGATCAACCAATCTCAAATGAACAATTTCAAAACATGTGTGCAGCAATGAATTTGAAGCAACGAGAGTTATACAATTTCATCACACAAAGCATTGAAAAGCAGCTGGCTGGCGATCCTATTCGCCTCAAATTGTTTGTCACTGGAGGAGCAGGAGTTGGCAAAACATTTACATTCAATACAATCAAACATCAAGTCAATCGCTGCTATGGACACACAGCAGTCAAAGTTGGTGCATTAACTGGTGTTGCAGCAAGACTTGTTGGTGGCACAACGCTGCATACATTGTTCAAGCTTCCAGTCGAGAAGGACGGAAAAATGGTTGGAAATCTCCCGCCTCTCACCGGCAATTATCTCAAAGTGTTGGAAACCAATGGAAAGAAATTGAATTCCTTTTCATTGATGAAATTTCTATGGTGCCATATGAGATGCTGTGCATGATGGATTCAAGAATACGACAATTGAAGAAGAATGAACATATACCATTTGGTGGTATCAATGTACTTGTGTTTGGCGATTTGTTCCAATTGCCACCAATTCGTGGAGCACAAGAATTCAATCAGCCTGCAAGATTCATTCCAGCAACACATTTATGGAGACTTTTCAGCTTGGTCGAGCTGACTGAAAATATGCGACAACAAGGCGATAATACATTTGGTGATCTTTTGAATACGCTGTATTGGTCAGTTACAAGCACCACACTTTGACGTTTTAATGTCAAAACTGTTGACTGATGCATCTGGCGACTTTGCTTTGGATCAAGCAATTTGCATCTATCCAACTCGTGCACAAGTTGATGCACACAACAAAGCTGTTCTTGAGCAACATCGAGCTAATGGAGTGCAAGTTTATAGAATCAGATCTCAAGATGTGCTGGTGAATGCAACTCGAAATGCTGACAATGTGAATATGGGAAACATTGTATCAGGCGATATAAATAAAACTGGAGGCCTTCCAAGAGAAATAGAAATTTTTGTTGGAGCCAGAGTCATGCTGCAATCAAATTTGAATATTGAGCAAGGATTAGTGAATGGCGCTATGGGAAAGATAACAGAAATCGTTTGGCCTCTATTCCGTGTGATCAAATGTACGATGAAGACATCCCATCTGTGCGCATTGATTTTGGCCAAGATGGCATTCATTTGATCAATCCCAAATCCATCCAGTTTCCAGCGCTCAGAAACTATGGAACAATTGAGCGATTGCAGCTTCCAATTATACTGTGTTGGGCTTGCACAGTTCACAAAATGCAGGGTTGCACAGTTGATCATGCTGTTGTATACCTAGGATCAAAATTGTTTGCTAAAGGTCAAGCATATGTGGCGCTCAGTCGAGTTAGATCACTTGATGGATTGAGAATTGAAGAACTTGATTGCTCAAAACTAACTGGCAAGACACCATGTAATGAAGATGCAGTAAAGGAAATGGAAAGAATGAGACAACTGGGACCACAGCATTAATTTATTAAATTTATTAATTAAAAAACTAAAAAGTAGAAAATAATAGTACATGAATAAAAAAACTTTTATAAAAACAACGTTTTTCATATGCACTAAAAAGTAGAAAATAATTTTCCTATGAGCCTGGCAGAATTCCTGAATAAATTGGTCACATTATGGTAACATACTTTATAACATTTTCCAATTCATATGAAACGAAAAACGTTGGGCATTTTGTATTATTATTATGAATCATATAAATATAATTTAAATCATATAAATATGAGATTTATATGAGGTAATACTAAACTACTGTTTATTTCTGACAATATATTAATTTTATAATTATCTATGATAATTATTAATATAATTTAACCTATGATTATACTATTTATAAATCACTAATTGTGATTGTAAATGAATCATTTTCATAGTAACCTATGAATATATTTAATTCATTTAAGGTAAAATTTTATTTCTACAAAATTAAGTAACAAATATGTATTTGAAGAATTATTGTAGAAATCATGATTTTAATGTTCATTTATATGAAAAATTTTGAATTCATTAATGATGATTACTATTATTGCATATGATTATATCAAATGATTTCTAATGTTCACAATTCAATTCCGTGAAACTGTATTAACTGAATATTATGTCAACTGAATAAATGTAAAGAAATTTCATTTTATAGAAATGTGAGCGTATTAGAAAGATCTTGATGTTTGAGTACATGACCAACGTTTTTCGTTCTATAAGAATTGGAAAATGTTATAAAGTATGTTACCATAATGTGACCAATTTATTCAGGAATTCTGCCAGGCTCATAGGAAAATTATTTTCTACTTTTTAGTGCATATGAAAAACGTTGTTTTTATAAAAGTTTTTTTATTCATGTACTATTATTTAAGTTAATGTCAATTGAAATTGATTGTGAATGTTACATGCGAGTGTTGTAATGAAAAATTCTATGACACTTCATCCACTGGCATTATATTACTAGTATTAGATTATGATTAAAGTTGAGCTAACTCTAATAGAGCTGGCACTTATAGAGCTGACAATAATATTCAACGACTGGGAAAAAGCTTGTGCAAACTTTAGCATGAATTCTAACTTTTTGAAAAATTGATACAGATATCAAATTCTCAACTAGCCTTGTACATAATTTTTGTTTTATGAGTGGGTATAATACATTACAATGTACCGTACTCATATAGGTATTGAGCTATGTAATTATACTAATGAGAATGATACCATTTACAAATTCAAATATTTCAATAAAAAATTACATGCAAAATCAATTTAAATATTGAAAAAGCTATCAATATTCTTCTCAAACTCAAATCATTAATCAAAATAAAAGTTTTCCTCCAACTCCAAGTAATCAATAACATCATTTAAAAAAGTATTATTCCTTCAAAAATTTAAAAGCCTACACCATCTTTTAAATTCTATAAACAAATGAGTAATAATTGTACCTTAACAATTCATTTTAACAACATGGATTACGAACCAAGGAAGTGAGTGATAAGAAGATGATTCTCAAGTGACTCAATACAGTCTTTTTCCAATAATTGTAATGAAGATTATTTATTCAGTATTTTAATTGTGTTAAGTTTAATTATTAGGTTATTAAGCATAAGCAGATTATAAGTGAATGCCTACAGAAAAATTAAAGTTATTGAAATATTATTCAAATTCCAACATTTTGAATGAATTCTTCCAATCATTACTTATTGATAAGTGGTGATATAGGCTTCTCACATCTATACAATAGTATATTTCGTACCTAGGGCCGAAAATGTGCGTTTACCGGCTCGAAATCGGTTTTCAAGTCCGAGGCCGTAGGCGAGGACTAGAAAAGATTGAGAGACGGAATATTACATTTTCGACCTGTGGTGTCGAACTTTATTTTTCGGCACACAACATCAATGAAACAAAACAAAATAAAAAATCAGTTAATCAGTTCCAAGAACAGCTAGACCAGTAACCTTACTATGCTATCTTTGCCTATACTGAATTTGGAGTAGGTACCATCTGCTTGCTATTGAAACTTTGCGTCAATAGTTTATTGATTTACTGACTGAATATTACTTTATAACTATCAGTGTATTCGATTTTCTTAGTCAAGAAACGTTTAAGCTCAAGATAATTTTTGTACGATCATCCTAAATTGTACAATATCAATTCAAAGTTGTTGATTTTCGACAGATATTGGCTAACAGAGAAGCTGAGTCTAGTTGCATTATCACCTGCTAGATGGCGCTGGCTAACCTGCTAGACAAAGTAACACAGAGTCTGACAACAATAATATTGTTCAAACATGGATTTCACGTTAATCATTATTCAACAGTTAATCAATACAAACATTTTTAATCTTATAAAAGTTGAAGTATTAGTTATTGAAGCAGTTTTCCTTTATTATTCAACTACTGATTAATGTGAAAACTTTCAACGTTCAGTCCTCTTGACAAGGGATCTTACCAATCAAAATAACAGATGAGAGACTACCTTTACATTGAAATACAGATATGTCGACATTGACTCCCAAAACAGCTGACATTTAATGCAATCAAACCGGGATGCTACCTATTGATCGACTAACCCTTACATTGACAACGACCTTCAGTCAGCTGACATTCAAGGTTATTTTACCGCCCTAGGGCCGAAAAAGGCATTTTCCCGGCGAGTTGCTGGCGACCTCGCCTGAAAACGAGCGTTTTCGGCCTCAGTATGATGCATGTAAAACAGATCATTTCATACCAGTGTGGCGAAAAGTGTTTTACGTGAAGAACTGATTCAAGTAGATTCATAAAATGGATTCAAGAAGAAAAAATAAAATAGCAAATTACAGGTAAACTAAGAAGAATTCGGCAATTTGCCAATTACATTTTCTGTTTTTGTAACTAGAAGAACACCGTGGTGGTACTCGAATCAGTTTTTTCGGAACACTCTGTATATTTTCCATCTATAAATATAAAAAGGAGAATATTCTTATCAATTTCATTCATACTGTATTGTGAATGTGATAAAAACCAGATAGGGGTGTCTGTTCTGTACAAATTAATATTCATTAAAAAAACTTTAGAGCTGGTGTCAAGAATTAAGGCGATTGGCAAATGACTATATTATTGATGTTCAGCTCTGTTGGGACAGTCTGAAGCTGCCTTTAAGACCGAATTGGTATAGATAGGATATTTTTCGTTTCATCAATGTACTCAAACAACACGTCGACTGTCCTGAAAGAGCTGAGAATCATTTATAACAGTAATTCACTAACTGTCTTAATTTTGGGCACCAGCTACACCTATTCACAATAATTATTATCGATTGTGTTACAAATGCAGTATATTCTAGATCCCAATTTATCATCATCTATGTAACATGTGAAAGCGAAATGCCTAGGAATTTCCATTATCACACAAATACCCCATTGTTGAAATTGGATTGTTCTTCTTCTTTTTCTTCACCTTCTTTTTTTCTTCTTCTTCTTCTTTTGGAATGCTCTTCCAACTCACATTGTTTTTTCCATGTCTCTTCCCTTGTGAGACATGGAGAAATGGAAAAGATTTCATACTCATTTGCTTGGGGTTGATGAATGACCAGTCCTTTATTACTTGTCTCTTATCATTTATCTCTTTCTCTTTACATTTTGTACCTATTAATGTAACACAATCCATTAATAATTCTTTGATAATATTCAATTTTTCAATTTCAAGTGTTTTTTTTGTTTCATTATAAAATGTTTTAATACCCAGTCTAAAATAGTTCATTTATTAATTTTCCTCCCATCAAAGGATGCGACCACTACTATTATCCTTCCTTTGTCTTCCTTTTATCCTGTCTTCTTCTGGTTCTTCTTCTTCTTCTTCTTCTTCTTCTCATAATACTGTGATTGTAATCATCTCTGATTATAGAGAGTAGTATGAATCCAGTATTGATTTACATTAGAAAGTTAACTTATGAGATGCAATATTAATTCATTCGATTCATGTTATAGAGATGATATTCCAATTGATAATGAATCAATCTCAACTTCAATTCAATTATGAATTTATTCAACTTATCAATAAATTTCTAGTAAATCATTTTCATTGGCTAAAATTTATTGTATAGCCTACATGTCTAGTTGCCTAGTCTTATCTGAGTGGATTCGTTTATTACCAGGGTAATTAGACTGTCATCTGCTACCGAAGAATATACCTACATTATACAAGAAAAAAACGTGTATCTTTACTTTCTTTCATTACACTTGATGCTGTTCAATTTCATACACACAGATATATCGCTACTATACTACAGACTGATTTATAATATTATTCTCAATGTTTTTCTACAACTTACTGTCTCAGCCACCAGACGAGACGAGTGAATGAAAAAGTTGTAGAAATAGCAGAATACTCCGGTCATCAACTCATCAATGACAGAGCACAGACAGTAGTAGGAGTGAGCGTGAGTGACAATGTGGCAACATTGCACAGTTTTTCGCACGCGTACACACGAGCGCGTCACAGCCATTCAACTGGTTGCGGTAGTCACGCCACCTAGCAGCAAACCATTCAATCTATGTTGACAGTCTATAATAGTACATTGTCTTTGGTTTAGGTTAGCTGAAGCTTGAGTTTGGTAAGCTGAAGGTTAGGTTAGCTAAATGTTAGGTTAGGTTAGCTGAAGCTTAGGTTGGGTTAGCTGAAGCGTAGGTTAGGTTAGCTGAAACTTAGGTTAGGTTAGCTAGTAGGGTTGATCGCTTGTTGTGAATAGTTGAGTTTTTTGAGCTCCCGGTGTTTTGCATTTTTTGGTGGTATTTTTGAAGCAAATCCTATCAAATTTGGCATCTAAAGACGCAGTTTTCCAAGGCGGATCAAGTTGTGTAGTCCAAAGTGCTGTGCTCCAATCGGTTCTCGAGTTTTCGATTTTTGAAAAATTTTGACATGGTCTTTTCTTTGTAATAATTTTGTTTTTCACGCAATCGGCTTCTTAAATATATCATTGGAAAGCTCCTGCGGAGCTGCATCTTTTGGTGTAATCGTGGTGTTTTTAGCTTCAGTGGTTTTCGAGTAATTCGCCGAATTCCATTGTCGCGTAGTGAGCTATTTCCGCCAGTGACTGTTTTCTCATCAATCTTGTAAGTGAATCTTATACACCTTAATGAGACAATTATTTTGAGACCTTACACGTCCAATTCGGTTGATAGACTCAAAAGTTATAAACATTTTTTGTAATTTTTCTATTGCACTCGTGCCTACCGACCGTTGAAGTCGCCTAGTAGTAGCAAAGTGCGGGTTCTGCCCCTTGATCATCGAGTAGTATTGAAGTGCGGACTCATCACAGTGTTTTCTCTGTAATTCTTTGTATTCATATTTTTTATATCTTGTTCAAGTTCTGCCCATTGTTTATCAAGTAGTGTTGACGTGCAAATTCTACCCTAGTGTTTCATGTGTATTCTGTATATCTTGCTACATTTTGTTTTGTTTTGTACTCAGTGTCCATCATTCTACGTATACTACTGTTGCAATTGTTTCTATCATCCTCTGCAGTCACCAAGTAATGTGGATGCAAGAGTTCCTCACCATCAAAGTTAAGTTGTACCTTCAACAAACTCCAGGAGTGTGCATGCTTTTCTCACATTCAATGGGCCTGCTTTGGCATGACTGACAAACTCATGGCATGACCAGACCACAAGAGCCTGACACCATGGAGTCTATGGGTCAGACACTGACCAAGTTGAGGGTCTTCTTGACCAAACATACCAATGTGCACACAGAGATTCAGCAGCATGTTCATGCTTTAGATGCCGCATATTCTCAACTGAAAGACCAGCAGGGAAGCACACCTCAACCAAAGCTAGTGACCAATGAATCCAGTACACAAGCTTCTGTGTCACTTGCAGACAAAGCCACATGGCAACAGGTGGATATGGTGTCAACTGCTTCTCAGACGGAAGTATCCAGCATGGACCCTGGATGCAATCATGATGCCACAGTTGGGTGGGCCATTGCTGGTCCAAAGAACAAACCCTTGAGGCGTCAACAACAATCACCTCTGCCAAAGACATCTCTGTAGCAACCTCCAATGTAGTCACTGCAGCACCAGCAACCATTAGAATCAAGGCAGCAGTCATTGCAGCTGCAGCAGCTGTCATCTCAGCAGCAGCATCAGCCACCAGAACTATGGCAGCAGTCACCACAGCCGCAGCAGTGGTCATCCCAGGTGCAGCAGCAGCATCATCAATCTCAGCAGCATCAGCAGCAACAACCGCCACACACTCTGCCTTCAAAGCCTTTGCAACAGCCTCACCAGTAGTTGCAAGAGGCACAGCACAGTCAGCGACAACAGCAACAGCAGCGGCATCAACAGAAGAAGCCCAGCAATAGCCAGTCTCAACGCATCTCAACATATGTAGTAGCAGGAAATGGCAGAAGCTTTCCTGAGGTGGTCAGGCATCTGAGGCAAGAAGTGCCACAGGCAAGCTCTGTGGACATTATATCTGTGCGTAAAACCACAGATGGTAAAGTGGAAGTGCAGGCCAGAGACCCAGAGAAGAAGCTATTGGAAGGTGTGAGTGGCCTTGCAGGAATCTCCTCTTGTGAGAAAGTCTCTCACCCCTTCCTTCATATCAGAGGATGTGACAGTTACAGCCAAAGAAGTCAGGGCAGCAGTCATGGAGACCCTGAGTTGTTCAGAAGAGATGGTTTTTGTCACCTCCATGAGACCAGCCTATGGGGATGCTCAGAAGGCAACCATCAAGCTGCCAAAGGATCTGGCACGGAATTTTCTAAGGAAAGAAAAGATCAGAATTGGCTAGGTCCTCTGTAGGCTCTCTGAGTGTACAGACGTAAAAAGATGTTTCCGCTGCTGGGATGTTGGCCACATGGCGGCATTATGTGTTGGAGCAGACAGACAACTGCTATGCTTTAATTGTGGGGAACTGGACCATAAGGCAGGAGTCTGTAATAACACCTCAAAGTGTCTCAACTGCGGAGAGATGGGACACTGTACTGGAAAGCGCTTGGCACAACGTGAATGAAAGTCCTACAGCTGATCAACTTATCATATCATCTAATGTTACTGATGACTGATTCCATAACTGATCAACTTATCATATCATCTAATGTTAATGATGTCATTCATAAGACCTCTTTCACCAAAAGAGAATTGTTAGCTTGTATTTCAAGCATTTTTGACCCACTTAGTTTAATTTCACCCATTGTCATACTTCCTAAATTGTTATTTCAAAAATTATGGCTTCACAAACTTGATTGGGATCACAAACTTCCATCTGATCTTTTGGCAGAATGGTTGAATATCCTTCATGAATTACCTAATATTTCCAATATTACATGCTGTGTATTACCTAAGAATACAGATGTAACTTTAGAATTGCATGCTTTATCCAATGCCAGCGCCACTGCCTATGGTGCTTGTCTTTATGTTTGTAGCTCTTCTCCTGTGGGAGTTCAAGTTAAATTGCTTACTTCAAAATCAAAGGTAGCATCACTTAATCCATTGCTAACTATTCCTTGATTGGAATTGCAAGATGCTCTCTTATTTTCAAAATCATTTGTGCTTCTAAATTATCTTTTTCCAATGTTGTTTTGTGGACTGATTCCAAGATTGTATGTGACTGGATTAAAGCAGTGCCTAATAGATCAGATATTTTTGTTTCTATTAGAATTTCAACAATTCAAAACATCACTTCAAATTTCACTTGGAAACACGTTACTTCAAAAATGAATCTTGCAGATTTAGTTTCTAGAGGTTGTTCACCCAACACTTTTATTTCCAGTAAACTTTGGTGGAATGGTCCCTCATGGTTATCCAAACCACAGACCACATAGAATAACATTGCTTCAAATGTTACAATTTTGCGTCCTGTTTCAACTCTGGCTACTCATGTCATGCCATCTATTTTTTCCAACATTATTACAAAAATCTCCAAATATCATTGTATGTTATGGTCTACAGCCTATGTCTTGCAATAACCCAAGCAGTTTCAGATTACGTTTTATCCTTAGCAGTTTCAGATTGTGTTTTGTCCTTAGCAGTTTCAGATTGCGTTTCATCCCAAGCAGTTTCAGATTGCCCTTTATCCCTAGCAGTTTCAGATTGCATTTGTTTCCAAGCAGTTTCAGATTGCATTTGTTTCCAAGCAGTTTCAGATTGCTAATCCAAACCACTTTGGGCTCAAGGTTTCAGACCGCCTGCCGTCACCTGCAGTTACAGATTGCACAATACCTTAATAACTTAGAATTATTATTCCTTCCACCCATCATCCACCAATCCACTTGGGGCTCAAGGTTTCAGACTGCCTGCCATCATGTACAGTTACAGATTGCACAATACATAAATAACATTCAATTGTTGTTAAAACTGCATCTTGACTCTACACTCTGTATCCCAGAGGTCATAAGAGTCAAGGCAGTCCAAGAGGACACTTAGTGCACCCTACATGACCCCATCCAGTAGGACAAGGACAACGGGGCACTTGGAGAGCAGCCCAACCCCTACCTTCATGCCTCAACCCCAACCAACAACCAACTGAGACTAGTCGTCCAGGAGCAACACCTGGCAATTTGCCTGGTAACTTGGAGGGTTTTCCAAGTTTACCTGACATTACTCTGTTGAAGAAATGTTAATTAGTAATTCTCTCACTTAATATTATGAGTTTTAATGATAGTTTTCATGTTCTGACCTGTTTTTGATTAAAGAATTATTATTGTGATTATTATGTTATGTGACTTTTGTCAATGAAATTTTAATATTGTTTGTGACAATGAATGATTCTTTATTTTTGAAGTTCTGGGAATAATAACAGTGACAAGCATGTACACAATGGAAGTTATTATTCACACTAGAGAACTGAAACCACAAATAGGCACAGATGTCCACACCTACAATACGTGACATGCCAAAAATTACACTCTACCACAATCTAACACATTACCACATGGACCACCTATTACCATATTTAAAATGTTTGTCAACTGGAAGTTTTTCAACTTTTCACCTAGGGACATAAAAGAGCTAATGACATTACAGAACGAATAACAGAAAGAGCTGCCAAAACCTGCAAATCAAAACCTTGGCAAAATGCATGTCCCCTGGTGCAACCCTTTGTGCATGCAAGCAGAGACAGGAAGACTGCTTTAAACAGGAAAGCAAAAAGATATTTTATTCTAAACAATGTTGGAATTGTGAATTAAAAGTGAGAAAAATTTTTTCAAGAGGAAGCTAAGCAAATTTAGAAAAATAATCCAATGTACACTATAATGAATTCTCACAATCCCTTTTGTAAAAATTATTTTGATAATTTTTTATCCTATTGCTCTTATTGGAAAATAAGCAATAAAGAACTATTGAGTGTCATTCATATTGAATAAGTAGTTATTTGAATGAATTTTATCCCTAAATTATGAAACAATATAGCTTTGAGTTCAAAGGATATCATCCTTTGATGATCTCAACATCTGGTACAAATTATAACTGAAGTAAAGTCTACAACTTGAACCACAGCTTACAAAACAATATGAATGAGATTTTGATGAGATTACAAAATAATATACTTCACACAGGTAGGACTACTAGTACGTCTACAATTTTTGAAATCTACAAAAATTTCAAAAGGGGCTACTTGCAGTCAACAAGAGATATAAAAGTTGAGATGCCGGTTTCAAAAAGTGAGTATATAGGCAGTAACCAAGTAAATGAAAACAAAGAAGGCTAGCTTGATTCAACAAGAAGCGTGAGAATGGCAAGATCTTATTTATCTTGTAATATCTCTAACCGCTGAGGGAAGCGGTTTGTCCCAGTGGTAGAGAGTGTCTAATTGGTGAGATTAGATAAGCGACGTGCCTCTACCACCACCATTGTAATGGTGACCAGTTCCTCTGAATTCAATTTATGAGCCTCAAAAATTGCTTCCCGGTGGTTCAGAACCCACCTAATTCATCTCTCATCATCATCCTTCCCATTACCCACGCACAGACCCAAGAGCCCATGTGGGCATCACCCTCACAAAAAAAATTTAGTTGTTTACTAATTATAGTATGAATATAATTACTTTGTGAATAAGTAATAATGTAATTACTTTGTGGATAAGTTATGAAAAGTTTTGTAACTTAAGCCAATTCGTGAGTCTCAAGCTATTTGTGAGTCCTGTATGCCAATAACATTTTTTCTGATTTACTATTAATATAGTATTATTGTGATTGGCCTCTTGTTCATTTGAGCTGAAGTTATCTGGCATTTCTGAAAAACTAATTTATTTCTGTCATCTTAATGACAAGTGAATGAGAAAATTTATACAGAGTAATCAAGCATGCTTTTACCAGTTCTATTGACTAGTTTGTTTTTGTATTATAAATACATAGACACAGCCTTATCACATAATATGAGTGAAACTATACAGTAACCTGTACATTCTGAACAAAGTTGCTCCATTCCACTTTAGATGGCACAAGGTAGAATGCAGGTGAAACTTTTGCTCCACATGGACACTGACAGCCTAAAACAGAACAAAATGAATTTAAACAATGTTATTAATAAATCATAATATTTCATGAACAAGTATAAACTATTCAACCTACAAGTTGAGTGGTAGAGAGATAAGCTTTTTTATTCTACAAGTATTGCCTCATTCACAATGACTTGAGAAAAAATAAACATACCCACAAAGTTAGCAAACTGGGATGCTACTGTTGCAATGACATACATCTTGACATTGATAAGAAATCACAAAAACGGAAGATCGGTCACCGTTGAGACATTTTTATGAATGCGTTTTTCTACATACAGTAAAATAATATTCAGTCTTTCCAAGTTAATTGGAGCGGATGTTGACTTTTTCAAATCATCTGATAAAAGCTCAATTTTAAAAGGAACGTCTGATATTCCACTTTATGTGCTTAGGAAAACGGATGCATAGAAGCTAATTTTGATAAAACCATGGCCTTGAAAGTGGCAATTATAAATAGTAGCAAAGTCGGTCCTTTTAAAAGCATTGAAATCATTATTAAATCAGCTGTTTCAACTCAAGTATATCTTTCTTTTGTGCATTCTCAAGTTCCACTAGCTACAATCTTAGCAATATTTAGACTGATATTTGTCTGCTTTCAATACTTTCTGCTAATTTTTTAAATTAAAACCTAGTACAGGAAGCACAAAAATAATTCTATATGATACGTTTCATTCAAGTTACCTATTTCATGAAAATTATGCTCAAAAGAGAGAAAACTCAAGTCAACATGCATGATTTTTAACTCTTCTCAATGCTTTTATAAGGGTAGACTGTACCTACAATGGGACTTTTCCATTTTATTAGGACAATGCTTTCTATCAAAGTAAGCTATAATAGAAGGAATCTTAAATTATAAATATAGGTAGTCGGGACCAACAGCTGATTGTATCTATGTGATTGAGCTGTGGTCAAATAATTTTTCCCTGGTCATGACTCAATTTGGGTCCTTTTGGTTATCAGACTGGTGCGTTATCACTCATAATCCAATCCTTATTAATCCAACAAGTCACTCTGTACGTGACTAATGTTTGGTACATGACATAATCAATTAGCTAATGTCTTAGCTAAATTTCAATGAAAGATGCAATATTTAGATTATGTTTTTGATTTTATATCTCTGTGGTATGATTTAATGACACATTAGCAAATTAGTTGACTTACGAACCGGGTCTAGCTCTTATTAGTTAGTTTTTATCATGTCCTGAACATCCACATATAGACAGAGGATGGGCCAACATTCAAGTAAAAAAGTGAAAAAAATTCTCTTATTCTTACCAACACTATCAAAATTCCAATTATGATTTGCATCCTTATTAGAACACTTTTGAATCTACTCAATTATCAATCCATTAATTATTGAACAAGAAATTTCTGCCAACTTACCCATGATCCAGCTGAATGAGCCGATCTTGGAGTCGCACTTGGGGCAGTAGATTTTGCCCTGCTCTGAATGAAGCGTTGGTTTCATCCAGGACATCGGCTCGACAAAGTAGGTCATATTGCACAGGGATTTGTCGGGGTCGATTGGCGGCCAGTTTTCATTCTTCCATGAAGGCTTTTCTCGAGCAGCATGAGGCACTATGTTACTGGCTGAGGCCACAATGCGCCTGATACAAACCAATAAATAAATTTGAAAACAACAAACTATAATAATTCATTAATATAGGATGTTCATTGTTGTGTATACTCATAACCAACTATTATAATTAGGATTCATAACCTATTAGATTAAAATAGATTAGTGGATTATTTTTTACCAACCTGGACTAAATATACAAATAAGACATTAGACAATACAGTATCATAATTAATTAATGTAGGCTGTTTATTGTTGTGCATATTAATAAACAATTAAAGTAATAACCAATAATAATAATAATAATAATAATAATAATTGGGATTCACTCCAAACAATTAGAGTTGAATAGAGTCGTGGATTAGTTTTTACCAATCTTGATTTATTACCAATCGATCAATCGGTTTACCAATCTCGTTTTTATTAGAATATCATTCAACTATTCCCATCAATTAAAATTTCAATAAAAGTATAAAAAATACAGAGTAATTGATTAAAAGATTTTTTAAAAATTCAGAATTAAACTGTGAAAAGCTTACCTGCATCTTCTACATCTGTATACTAATGGATCAGGCTTAACAGTTATCAATGCAGGATCTGGTTTCACCACATCCAAACAGTCTTGGGGTAGAATCTTCACTGCAAAATAATTATTGAAAACAAAATTATTGGTAGTGAAGGACATGTAATAAACATTCAGAATAAATATGAGATTCTACACACAGTAGACAAGTGTTTCAATCTTTTTAAATCTGATGAATGGTCTTTCTCGTACAAGGAAACATATTAAGAACTAAATATTTCAATTTTCTATAGTCCATTCACGATGGCTTGAGACGAGATAAACAAAAGCTCTGCATGTGTGTGTGCGCGACTGGGGTGGCTTCGTTTTAGACACAACATAAACAAGTCACATCAATGCTGGAATCCCGAATTTTGTTGTAGGCTATTCAGAATAAGTATCTTCAAGTAATCTTTTTTATAGATTCACATTGGGAAATTGCTTGTTTCTGTTGTTTATTGATTGCATGAACCTAAAATGAACAAACAATTATAATAAAAGGTTTTGTGCCAATGCTTTGGTTACAGTCCCGACAACAAAATTCGGGATTTCGGCATTGCTGTGACTTGTTTTTTGTCGTGGCTAAAACGAAGCCACCCCAGTCGCACGCACACACACACACACATGCAGAGCTTTTGTTTATCTCGTCTTGAGCCATCGTGAATGGACTATATATAGGCTACATACATTTCATTCCATTAATAGAATTATCATCATATTGTAAAATAGTTGTTAAAACATAGGCTTTGAATTTCGTCTCCTGAATTTATTGGAGTAATTATTCAACAGATTAATTAGAAATCAATCAATTACTCCAGTAATAGTAATAATTTGTTGCATAATAATAATAATATTTTTTTCTTTATTCAACACAGCAAATGGAAACATTATACAGTTGAACATCGTCACAAGCAGCAATACAAATAAGTTACAGATTACAAATAATGTCAATAAAACTTAGAACTCTAGACTACACAGTAGCCTACTTTTAATTCTAGACTAGTCAAGATTCAAATTGTTAAATTCTTCCAAGCTATACACCGCCTTGGAAATAAGAAGACTAAACAAATCTCTCTTGAATTTTTCAATGTCAGTCAAGGCTTGCAAGTTGAGCGGTAATTTATTGTGTAACTTTGCTCCTAAATGGATAGATATTTTTTTGTAGATCTTCAATCTGTGTTATAGTGTGCTGTTGTATGGCTAGTCTATTTTTCCCCCTTGTGTTGTAGTTATGTGAATCAGCATGTGTTTTAAATGTGGAGATGTTTCTATGTGTGAAAATCAAGAGTTTGTAAATGTAAACTGACGGGATTGTTAGAATTTTCAAGTCTACAAAAGCTTCTCTACACGAATCATTGAATGTGAGTCCAGCCAAGTAACGTATTGCTCTTTTTTGAAGCCTGAATATTTTTTGGAAGTGAATATTAGCAAAACCACCCCACAACTCTATACCATATGACACATGTGAATAAAATAAGGCAAAATAAACCATTTTTGATACTGATACGGGTACTAATCTCACCATATTTCTCAGAAAAACATCCCCTTACTCCCAGAATTAATCAGTTTTTCAATGTGCAAATCCCATGAAAATTTTGAATCTATCTCTAGACAAAGCAAATTAACAGAATCTGTATTTTCTACAGGGTTACAGCCAATGCATAATTTAGGTTCTATATGATTATGCCTGAGGCTGAAATTTATAAGTGGACTTTTCTTTGAATTTACTGAGAGGGAAATAGAATTAAAATATTGAGCTGAACTGTTAGATATTAGATCCGAGCCCACTCAACTCCAAAACTGTAACGTTGCTGTAATTCATACAGATTTTTCGCAGCTCAGCATTAGCCCATGCTACAGATTTATTAACACACGACCAGCTGGGGAGATCATGCCTATCAGGAATATCAAAAACAAATACTCTAGTATGTCTTATTTCTAAGAGTTTCCTACGTATTTCTTTTATAAAAGATTTGGCTTCATTTTTTGCAATATCATTACCCCCTGCCAGAAACACAGCAGCATCTTGTGGACCCATATCAGAGCAATCACTCACACACTCTTTTGTTACATCCCTGAAACAAGCACCAGGCTTAAGGGTACTCATGACATTACAATTATCATGTTTATTGACCATCAGTATATCAGCTACATTTCTTCCCTGACTCCATAAAAAGTTTAACACGCCTTTT
Source organism: Sogatella furcifera (assembly GCA_017141385.1). Classification (NCBI taxonomy): domain Eukaryota; kingdom Metazoa; phylum Arthropoda; class Insecta; order Hemiptera; family Delphacidae; genus Sogatella; species Sogatella furcifera. The sequence continues at coordinate 25,185,500 of CM029552.1, read as the reverse complement.
GAGCCTTTTGTTATCTACCTCGGACAGATTAGGTTTAACTTGACCCCTACTCTCTTGATATTGAGGTTTGAAACCAATTTGACTACACGCTATCGATTTACAGTGCAGTTCATCAAAAAGTATCCTAAATCTATTTGTTTCATTTCTTTCTATGCAAGTTAATAATATTAACTATAATAATATTATTAGTTGATTATTGCAAACGAGCGATTTGAAAAAAGAAGACATTGGGCTATCCTTGTTTGATCTTTCTTCAGTGATACTACATGAATTGCTCAAAATTTTTCAATCAATCCTCATTTATACTCTTGTTTTGGTATTAAACTCTATCCAGCGGAGATACAAGATAATCTTATAGGCTGGATTATATTTTTGATATTCTATTAACCTAATATAGCGTACTATTTTTCATTAATATTGCATAATATTGTAGGCTATTCACTGGGATATTCTTCATTCAGTATTATTTTTTTCAGCATGAAAGTTTTGCAAAGAGGGCTATTGTATTTTTGCAATATTAATTTATTCATTTGATTAGAAATAAAACGTATAGAGGTAAGAAAAACAGTTATTAAGGATAAATATATATATATATTTATAATACACTCACCTTTTTTCACTTTATCAGCAGCGATAGCTAATCTGAACATTCTAAATTGTGCGTTGCTGCGATCTATTTGATAGGACATTCTTTCATAAAGTTTCAACTGGGTTTCGAATCCTGTATTAGGACGCACAAAACGACGCTGCTTCTTTACCCTACAAGGAAACATAGAAATTAGTAACTGAACACTAGCCAGTCAATCCTTGTCAAAATAATTATGCAAAAATAATTTAAGACGAATCGATAATAAACAAGATGATGACTGTATGATAAAAAATTACAAACGGAATAAGTGGATGATAAGTTGTCAAGATAATGATAAACAAATAACTGCAACTGTACTTTCAATACAGTTTTTTTTGTATATCAAGTAATTAAATATTTAAAATATATTATTTCTAGTTCACAGCTTACTAAGAAGACATCGATCCAGTTATTGAACCATAAATATAAATTTAAATCAAATCCTTGATACAAATAAAATATTTGAAAGCTCAAATAAATAAATTCACTTCAATACAATGTTTACAATGAATGTTTTCGGTATTCACCTTTGTTAATTTGAAGGCAATAGAATAAAGAGATTAACCTACATGATCAAATTTTTTCAAGAAATGCAGGGGTGATAATAATTTTCATAAGCTAACAATATAAAAAGAACTCACATTTCGTATGCTTCATCAAATGGAATCTGATATTTCTTCATAAAATAGGCGATGACTATTGTTGAACTTCTTGAAACACCAAAGTAGCTGGAGAATAAAACTATTTTCAGTATTTTGAACGTTCCCCATTCAATAAAATACATAAATACATATTATTGTATACATACATACAATAAATGAATACGTTATATCAAGTAATTCTTGCATGCCTCGTTCATGAATAATGTTAAGCTTGATTGTAAGCTTCTGGTAAGTGACTTATTTATGACTGAATTAGTTGGTCCTTGTGATCAGAATGTTACTTAATTTCAAAATATCTTTCAACTGGTAATTATTGAATTTCAGGTGAGCTTCGAAGACAAGCCGTTACAATACACTTTACATTGATGCGGTGTCTCTTCTCGACTTGCACGAACTATTCCTGATATTAGTAGCTAAATAAAAATATTCATAATAATTCAAACACATTAAAGGACTTCTCATTGTAACTTCGATCCTGTCAATATGGGTGTGAGACCAGAAGTGAAATAAGGAGGATCTACATTAGCGATTAGTTTATGAGAAACAAATAATGAAATAGTTTTCTTCAACAACAGACTCACAGAAAAAATGTTTCTCATTTGCCTGAAACATATCTTCTACAGCTACTGCATGACATCTACTGTTGAGAAAAATTTATCCTATTCCTACCTAATAAAGTTCAAGACTTAAGCAAAGCATTGAGCACCAAGTTTTTCAATTGTTTATCGGAAAAGATATTAATGCAAAAAATTAAATTACTGCAAATGAAATTGGATCGATGAGCTGAAAGGATCGTTTCAATTTGGAACAAATATGATGTTAGATTACTTCAATGGTATTGTGGATGTACATTTTACAATGAACCTGCTCTGCCCGTGAATTCACGGACCAACTTCAATACTTGAACCTATACAAGATCAAAGCTGCTCTTATATGATAAATTTGAAGCTAAGGCCGGTATTACACGATAATAGTTCTATGATCATATCTAATCATATGGAAGGAGATGAAAATAGAATTTCGTATTTTCATCTCTTTCCATATGATCAACTATGATCATAGAACTATTATCGTGTAATACCCGCCTTAGCTTCAAATTTATTGAGTTTAGTTTCAACATACTGTAATAATAATAATAATAATCAGATTCAACTTGCAATAGAAATAGCGAGGGCTTGAAGCAATGAAAAACTAACTGATAAGAGAAGAGAAACTTGGTTATCTCTTTTCCACCCATAAATTCCAATGAGCGACCAACAAGGAACGAAATAGTGAGTACTGTTATTAAACTGAAAGTTAATAACGTAGGCTAATTTATAGGTCTAATATTTATGATAAGCTTGAAGCTAAGAATGCTCAAAATAAATTAGTCTTACCAATGTACTAGTACTACTCCATTAGATTGGCCTTCGGAAATAAACTTGTAAGTATCTTCAAAATGGCTCAACAGGTCTTCACAAGGTATATCTGTAACTAAAACAGATACGTAAATATACTATCATTAAACGTGCTTGGAGAATTTTTTGGATAGAAAGTATTCTAATTCGTTTTCATAATAAGCCTATAAGAACAATATGAGTATTCGAAGTTACATTTGATATTAATTAGCCTATAATGTACATAATACAAATAAATCATTAAATATTAGAGAAGACAATCGAAGTTCTACAAGTGATAGAAAAACGCCTTAAGGCCTAATGTAGTGTTGAAGCCAATTAATAAAATGTGTAGGCATCAATAACATCTAAGCCTTTTATAAAACTTTTGTTACACTATTGATTTTAAGTGAGTTTTAATAGACTAGAAATATGATTTACGTACCTACTTGTAATAAATTGTATTCAATTTTATAGAGCCTTACTGGGAGAATACAAAATAAAAATGCTACATTTGTTTGTGTTAGGAACTCGACACAACTAACCCAACATGTTCTACAAGTAAGGGAGGTTTTACCTTGAACATACATGCTCTTAATGCTTGGTATTGATAAAATATTCCTTGGTAGTGGGCAGGAATCAACAGTTAGAATGTGATTGATTTTCTTGTCTTCCAGTGTATCTAGATCCGTGGCTGCTGTCAAGTTTCCTAACAGAAAAACGGGAATTTAAAATAAGTTTCAACATATATTTTTACAGATAAGACTAACAATTTTTGATTGCTTAATTTATTTAACAACAGTCGTTCAACAACGGTAACGACTCGTACATGATTTAGTAGAACAAAAATTGTTTTTGATGTGTTCTATCGCTTTAGAATGTACAATTCCCTTAACACATAGGATGGAAGACTCACCTAGAACTATCAATTACACGTACACGAAGTGTACCAGAAAATTCCAATAATGATCAACTTTCTAAGAAGGCTAATCCAGAAGAAACATGTTATCGATTAGAAGCGCCTAATAATGACATATTACGGACTTTCCAGGTCATACGATTCTTCAACGCCCTCTCAAAAGTGCAAATTATGCATTACGCAAAATTCAGCGAAACGGTGAGAAGTAGAAGTAGGCAACTGGATTAGCCTCTGCAGGAGTGGAATGAGGGGCATCTCTTTGAGATTTCTACACCTCCACAGCACTTAAAGCTTTATAAAATTGTTTTATCTACATGACACTGCCGATCTGGGAGCCCCAGTCCTTGGCAACGTTCTCAAGTATTAAGTAAGGAGTTCAAGTACCATATCACACTACTTGTCGACTAGAGCACTGCGCCACTACATTGAACAATGTATTGTGCTCCTTGTCATGCTTTTACTTTCATGTTTCATGAAGTTAGTAAATATCTAACTTACCTCTATCAAATATTTATCGATTATCAAGTCAATTCGTTAGTGCGGCTAGCAAACAAACTCTTGCTAAGCCTATGCTAGGCTAGTTTTTGCCAGAGACAGACGCAATCCTGATACGGTATTAAATTGAATATTTACAGCCGTGTCTACCATTACAGTATGAATTGGATTATTTTAGAAAATTTGCTTCAGTATCGTAATGATTAACTTATCCAACATGCTACAGTTTTTAGAACACAATTGTTTTAAAGTATTTTACAGAAACAATTTTACTATTGTACAGTAACTTGACCGAAACAAGCAATGAATTGTGCAGTTACTCTTGAAGCAGAACCAAATGAATACCAGTACCAGTTACTAGTGTCAAATCAGAATTAACTTAATTCTTACCAAGCCAAAGTCCAGGTTCAATACAATCAAGATTTGTTGGTCCAGCGTCGTCGTCAGAATCTAATTCATTAGTGCTTCTGGAATGCCTAGATGAGAGAGATTTTCTCAAACTACAACGTTTCACTTCCATTTTTACAACACTGTTAACAACTAAACAATCACAAACAATTCAACTCATGGAATTATATTAGGCTACTTCTGTCTTCAAAGATTTCACAAGAAATATTTTTGATGAAAATGTTTAAATATCGATAAATCACAGTGTGTGATTCTAAAAAACACAATACTTGCAACGTGCAAGCACAATGAGTCAATGAAACAATTCGAACAATTCGTTGGATTTTGAATTTTGCTCACTTGCTTTCATTTCTATCCAGCATTCGGTCGGTTCGGTCCAACAGGCAACAGCAACAACAGCAAGACTCGACTCGACGACGGACGTCGACGACTCGACTGGACTCGACAAAAATTTTGCATTTAATGCAAAGCGCAAGTCCAATGAAAATGTAATACATTAGAAAATGTATAACTTATTCGATCAAGAATAAATATTTCATTCCAATCAATACTTATAAATAGAAAAGTTATAGCAATATAAAGTAATTGATACACTAGTCGCCTGGTCCACCTGGATATTTCCGAATGTCCCACCGTATAAAAAAATGGGGTGCCAAACTATTTCCCCAGCCACAAAATTGTCTGCTCAACTAATACCTTCTAAAAACTTTCGGAGCTAACTCCGCTCAAATGAAACTTGAGATTTATCACACACTCCAGAATTATATTATAATTGTACAGTAAAAAGTAATTTTATTCCAATGTATTTAATATTCAGTATATACATGCATAATTTATCATGCTATGTAACATGACTTTTTCAACTGTTCTAAAAAGGGTCACTTCTGCTACCATCAAAAAATTTACCATTACCCACGTTTTTCAGAAATATACACTGATCTGAGCTCATTGCTGATTTTGAAAGATCTGCTAAGAGTCAACAATATAATTATTTACATCAGCTAAACGATTTGCTTCACAATTATCATGAAGAGGTATTTAGTAATTTTAAAAATATCTTGTGTTATTTGGTTTTAATACTAAAACATTCACTCATAAAAAATGCAAGAAATTAGTCTCTGCTATATTCAACTATCACCATCGTGAATGGTGAAATAACTAGTGAGCCCCATGGGCTGAAGAACTTGCGTGCAAGCTCTCAAGGTCAACTTATGGCTCTAATTATTTAAAAATATGAACCACAAATCATACTAACACAATACCTAAATTTATTCAATACTGAATGATTCCTTTTTGTGAGGATATAGTTATGTACTGTATATTTTGATCAATTTTTTTCATTTTTTGATACATCATTATCTGCAACTCTGCTGCTGCCAATGCACCAATAAAACATAGGCCTACTTGTTCAAGACAATGTGACTGCAAGAATTCAGAATAGACCCAATAATTAAAGATTTCTAACAAATTTACAAAATATGGATTTAATAACTTTTTTGCCACACTGGTATGAAATGGACTGTTTTACATGCTTTATACGGAGGCCGAAAACGCTCGTTTTCAGGCGAGGTCGCCAGCAACTCGCCGGGAAAATGCGTTTTTCGCCCTAGGGCGGTAAAATAACCTTGAATGTCAGCTGACTGAAGGTTGTTGTCGATTAAGGGTTAGTCAATCAATAGGTAGCATTCCGGTTTGATTGCATTAAATGTCAGCTGTTTTAGGAGTCAATGTCGACTTATTGGTATTTCGAAGTAAAGGTAGTCTCTCATCTGTTATTTTGATTGTCAAGATCCCTTGTCAAGAGAACTGAACGTTGAAAGTTTTCAAATTAATCAGTAGTTGAATAATAAAGGAAAACTGCTTCAATAACTAATACTTCAACTTTGATAAGATTAAAAATGTTTGTATTGATTAACTGTTGAATAATGATGAACGTGAAATCCATGTTTGAACAAAATTATTGTTGTCAGACTCTGTGTTACTTCGTCTAGCAGGTAAGCCAGCGCCATCTAGCGCTAAAAGTTTACTAGACAAAGCTTCTCTGTTAGTCAATATCTGTCGAAAATCAACAACTTTGAATTGATATTGTACAATTTAGGATGATCGTACAAAAATTATCTTGGGCTTAAACGTTTCTGAACTAAGAAAATCGAATACACTGATAGTTATAAAGTAATATTCAGTCACTAAATCAATAAACTTTTGACGCGAAGTTCCAATAGCAAGCAGATGGCACCTACTCCAAATTCAGCATAGGGGAAGATAGCATAATAAGGCTACTGGTCTAGCTGTTCTTGGAACTGATTAACTGATAATTTATTTTGTTTTGTTTTCATTGATGTTGTGTGCCGAAAAATAAAGTTCGACACCACGGGTCGAAAATGTAATATTCCGTCTCTCAATCTTTTCTAGTCCTCGGCCTACGGCCTCGGACTTGAAAACCGATTTCGAGCCGGAAAACGCACATTTTCGGCCCTAGGTACGAAATATACTATTTCGCCACACTGGTATGAAATGGACTGTTTTACATGCTTTATACGGAGGCCGAAAACGCTCGTTTTCAGGCGAGGTCGCCAGCAACTCGCCGGGAAAATGCGTTTTTCGGCCCTAGGGCGGTAAAATAACCTTGAATGTCAGCTGACTGAAGGTTGTTGTCGATTTAAGGGTTAGTCGATCAATAGGTAGCATTCCGGTTTGATTGCATTAAATGTCAGCTGTTTTGGGAGTCAATGTCGACTTATTGGTATTTCGATGTAAAGGTAGTCTCTCATCTGTTATTTTGATTGTTAAGATCCCTTGTCAAGAGAACTGAACGTTGAAAGTTTTCAAATTAATCAGTAGTTGAATAATAAAGGAAAACTGCTTCAATAACTAATACTTCAACTTTGATAAGATTAAAAATGTTTGTATTGATTAACTGTTGAATAATGATGAACGTGAAATCCATGTTTGAACAATATTATTGTTGTCAGACTCTGTGTTACTTTGTCTAGCAGGTAAGCCAGCGCCATCTAGCGGCTGATAATGCAACTAGACAAAGCTCCTCTGTTAGCCAATATCTGTCGAAAATCAACAACTTTGAATTGATATTGTACAATTTAGGATGATCGTACAAAAATTATCTTGGGCTTAAACGTTTCTGAACTAAGAAAATCGAATACACTGATAGTTATAAAGTAATATTCAGTCACTAAATCAATAAACTTTTGACGCGAAGTTCCAATAGCAAGCAGATGGCACCTACTCCAAATTCAGCATAGGGGAAGATAGCATAATAAGGCTACTGGTCTAGCTGTTCTTGGAACTGATTAACTGATAATTTATTTTGTTTTGTTTTCATTGATGTTGTGTGCCGAAAAATAAAGTTTGACACCACGGGTCGAAAATGTAATATTCCGTCTCTCAATCTTTTCTAGTCCTCGGCCTACGGCCTCGGACTTGAAAACCGATTTCGAGCCGGTAAACGCACATTTTTGGCCCTAGGTACGAAATATACTATTCCTTATTTTCTCTGAAAACCATAAATAGCCTACTACAATGAAACTTTGTGTAGAGTTTCTCCATTATCCAGGTATGATGGAAAGTCTTTAAAATAGAATGGCGGATTACAGGAAAACTAAAGATAATTCAGTGTTTTGCCAAAGACATGTTCTGATTGTTTTAGCTCAAAGAACACCGTGATAGTACTTGAGTTAGTTCTTCTTGGAACACTTTATAGAGTCATATTGATCGCTTTTTGTTTTAAATTCAATAGAATTTTGTATATTAACAAAGTGTATCAAATTGAAAACAGCAGTTAAACTATTATCAAACATTGTAGAGATTTGTTCAAGAATGGAATTTTGAACATGTCATCATATTATGTTTAAACTTTGAAATCAATATTAACATATTACTTCATGCATGAAAAGTTTTGTTGATTTAAGAACATTATTATTTCTTGTGATTATATTCTTAAATTTGCCGCTTCATTTAATATTTGCCACTAATATTTAATCAGCTGTTCCATTGAAATCAAATGGATTCTCAAAAAAAATTATTCAAATTTCATATGACATTTTTTCCCAGCCGTAATTATTGTGTTGAAATATACGGGAGTATATTATATAGATATAGTGTTGCTGAGAACTTATCCTTTTTTCTCCTGAAAAAGGAGTCGATCGATTTCATTGTCCAATGAACTTGACCTGTATAAAGGATTGAAGAATATGTGTTCTGAATTTGAAGTTGACTGTTCTGACTTTTGAAGTTGTTCAAAAGTTATTGTCGAACATACAAACAAACAGACAAACAACGTCTTTGGCCTTGAGTCAAAAGTAAGAACTCGCTACCGCTTGTTCAAATATTAATTGTGATTCAGTAATATATTTTAATTAATCGAAAATATTATTGTCCTCAAGCTCCACTGAGTTCCCAAGTTGTAACGTTTCTCCAGTTTATCCATCTCAATCTCCTTTCTTAAACTTGGTAAAAAGCTGACAGATAATAAGTCGGGAAAATAAGAGCCACTTTTTGGTGGGAAATATCCAGGTGCCCCAAAGACTCTACCCCCATCAAATAGGTACACTGTTGTTTGTTGTACACAAGAAGCTGTGTCTATGCACCGTAAGAAGCGCGAAATTCAAATAAGGTCAAATTCAAATTCAAATTCAAATTTCATTTATTGTCAAAACATTGGTACAATGCATAACAAAGTCAAGATTAAATAAAAGCAATACAAGCAATAATTATACATGAATAAGACACAGGTTACATTAATTATCCAACAATAATTCATTCCTGTTGTAAGGACATTTATCAATAAGGTAAATTTTAATATTTTTCTTGAAACATTCAAGATTGTCAATCTTTAGACTATTTGGCAAATTATTATACAGCCTAGTACCAAACTCATAAAAACTATTCAATGTATATGAATAATTACAATGATTTAATCTAAGTGAGGAAGCATTTCTAGTATGATGGGAATGAACAGAACTATTCACAGGGAAATAGGCTAAATTTTTCTTTACGTACAATAAACATTCAAGTGCATATATAGCATAAACTGTCAAAATGTTATACTTTTTAAAAAGAGGTTTACAATGGGTTTGATTGGATACGCCAGCAATTACCCTAACTGCTCGCTTCTGCAAAATGAAAACTTTTTTAACATGAGTATCACTACCCCACGCAAGAATACCATATGATAAATGACTGTGCACATGTGCAAAATATACCATAGTTAGAACAAAAGAGTTTACAATGAATTTTAGACGCTTTAGCAAAAATATACTTTTAGACAGCTTACCAAGCAACAAATTGATGTGGTTCACCCACTTGAGGTTACTCTGTACTACTACACCTAAGAATTTAGTATGATTATCAGCTGAATTAAAACCGAAGTCCAACATGTGAGTTTTATCTTTGTTGAGACAAAGAGAGTTCGCAGCTGTCCAGTCATCAATTGTTACATTCACAACTCCAAGAAAATCATTGAACATTTTGCTAGATTTCACCTGCACAGCCAGATCATCAGCAAACATGAATGGCTTCACAAAATCATTGCTTATAGCAGCAGGGAGATCATTAACATAAATTATAAAAAGTAGTGGCCCCAGAGTAGATCCTTGGGGGACACCTGATTTGACTTCAAAGAAGTTAGAATAGATATTATTGTAATATACAGTCTGATACCTGTCTTTTAAGTAAGAAGACATTAGACCAATTGCAGCGTTGTTAAAACCATAGAAAGTAAGCTTTTCAACTAGAATTTCATGTGATATTGTATCAAAAGCCTTACTCATATCGTAAAAACTACCTTTAACCCTATGACTTCCATCAATGGAATGAATACAGCTCTTCATAAATTCCGAGATAGCCATACCAGTACCTCTACCTGATCTAAAACCATATTGACAGTCACTAAACAAACGGTTGACCTCAAAATACTCAATAATCTGCTTGTATAAGATAATCTCAAATATTTTTGAAAATATAGGTATTAAAGAGATAGGTCTGTAATTATTACAATCAGAAAAACAACCTTTTTTGAACACAGGAATCACTTTGGAATACTTAAGACATTTAGGAAATATTCCAACATCAATACAGTGATTAAACAGATAACAGAGCACTTCACAAATATAAGGAGATGCAAGTTTCACAATTAAAGAGTTGATATTATAAACATCAAGGCAGGAACTATTCTTCAAAGACACAATAATACTATAAACTTGTTCAACACTAGTATGAGAGAAAGAAAAAGTAGCAGGTACAGCATCAGGTACAAGATTTTTCAACTTATGAAGAAAAAAAGATACACTGTGATCAGCAGTAGGAATACTCTGCACAATTTGGCTTACCTTTTCAATGAAAAAATTATTAAAACTATTAGTTGAATGACCATTACTTTTCAAATTTGAAGAAACATCGTATTCTCTATTCTCATTCATATTCTCTTTTACAATTGACCATAATGTTTTAGGTTTATTGCTAGCATTTAAAATACGACAATTATTATAATTGAGCTTAGCTTCTTTAACCATATTTTTGAAAAGTTTTCTGTAGTTGATATATTTCATTTTATAATAGTTTGAACCAGTATTTATAAACAAGTTGTACATAATATAAGTCTGAATATAAGTTTCCTTCAGAAATAAATTAATTATTAGCGGTAATAAAATATAATATACTAGTAAGCCCCATGGGCTGAAGAACTCGCGTACAAACTCTTGAAGTTGACCTATGGATTTAATAACTTGATGATAAATTTTGCAGTCGAGTCCACGTGATCAAGTTCTCTGATGCTTTGGATGCCGTGAATTGTCAAAATAGGAACCACAATAAATCTTGCCAATACCTTTAATACAATTCTGAATGAATCCTTTTTGCGAGGATATAGTTATGTACGATATATTTTGATATAGGCTACCGTTTTCATTTGTTCCTATTCCAACTATCCGCAAATCCGCTGCAGCAATGCACCAATAAAAACGTATTTGTTGAAGACGACTTGATCATAAAAAATCACAAAGAATAACTGAACAATTCTAACAAATTTGAATACATGGATGTAATAAAATTTTATTATATTTTTTTGCGGAAACTTATTCATACGATACTTAAACTTAGAGTATAGAGTTATATTGATCACATTTTGTATTGAATTCAATAGCCTTAGTAAGTTATGAAGTGTGACAAATTGGAAACAGTTGAGCCATTGACAAACGTTGTAGAGCTTTTGTTCAAGAATGGGATTTTCCAATATTTTATTATTTTCATTCGGATAAATCAAATATATTATTAATCAAAGATCCATTCAATATAGCATTCCTCAAATCCCATAGTGGAGCACAGGTGACATTATTATCAGTTTGACCTATCAAAGCATGTAATGGGAATTAGATGGAACAAAAATTTGTTTTAATGAAGATTGGGGATAAATGTCTAATGGTAAAATAATTCAAATTGCCGCCTCCTGTCAGTTGTTCTAATAAATAGACGCCTATTATTTAAAACAACTCCGTATAATCAGCTGATCATAGCTATAAGAGGATATTTTTTTTAAGTGACTGCGGCCAGCTCCTGTCGATCGCGGTTGTCAACAATAACTGAATGCTCCATTGTTGAAGCATTTGTCTTCCTCAAACGAATCCAGTCGCGGCTGCATCAAGCAAAATGAATAATATGTATGCTCTCAACCATTGTTGTTCAGTCGCGACTGCCCGCCGCGGTACGTTCTATCAACTAAAACCTACCTCAAGAGTGATACAGTAAATAATGGCGGGCAGATAAATAATGCTCTGAACAGATTCTTGTTTCTTGGACAATTATTGTATTTTTATTTTCAATTTTTGTCTTCTATCAGTTGCGGTGTTACACGAGATTATAGCAGACGCCAACGAAAAAGGCGATTGAAGAGCTGTTAGTGATAAGGAACTTTACCAGGAAAGACAGTCGGCAAGCTATCTGCAAGAGCATATTATTGAGTCAAGAGCAAGCAGAACTAAACCGTTTTGCTCATTTAGACAACTTAGAGACTGTCCTGAGAGAGAGCTGAGTATTTGCCAACCGCAATTTCTGTTACATTGAAAACATCGTGTGATAATAACAATCAGATTTGTTTTGAAATCATGTTAGCTCTGAACAGATTCTTGTTTCTTGGATAATTATTGTATTTTTATTTTCAATTTTTGTCTTCTATCAGTTGCTTGCTAAATTTGAACCGGATAATTATGATTTAAAAAATCCATAATCATGATTTCTCATCACGTTTTTTACTGTGATGGCTGCCCAAGAGCAAATAAAAGCCCTTCTCTACCAAAAAAATACTGGAAAAATGTCTTGTGATAAAATAATTCAAATTTGCCGCCTCTTGTCAGCTGTTTAAGTAAATAGACTCCTATCACATGTTTAAACTTTGAGATAAATATTCAACATATGACTTCAACATGAAAGTATTTTTCATTTGAGAACATTATTATTTTTATGATAGTTCTTTCAAATTTGCCGCTAATAAATCAGCTGTTTTATTGAAATCAGATGGATTATCCAGAAAAATAATTTATTCAAATTCCATTTATGACATTTTTTTCTCAGCAGTGTTGAAATATATGAGAGTATATATATAGATATATTTTTGCTGAGAACTTATCCTTTTTACTCCTGAAAAAGGATGAAGGAGTCGATCGATTTCATTGTCCAACGAACTTGACCTGTATAAAGGTTCGAAGAATTTGTGTTCTGAATTTGATGTTAATTAATTGAGGCGATCGAAAGTTATTGTCGAACATACAAACAAACAAATGAACAGACGGTCAACGACTCCGGCGTCGAGTCAAAAGAAGGAACTCACTAACGCTCGTTCAATAAAACAGTCCAAATATTTTTGTCAGACAGATTTTTGTTGGACACAAAATTCATGATGATTTATAGATGGAAAAAAATATAGATTTGAAGAGCAGGGTCAATTTAGAAACCATGATGAATCAGAATAGCACTAAAAAATGATACTGCGCTTAAAAAACACTATATATATTCAGTCAATATATTCAGAAAACATTAATAAGAATATTATCATTGAAGAAATTATACCTTACTTTTTAATTTCATCAATAGAATTTCACAAGAAGGAATATATCTTCTTATCTTATTATTTGATTCAGTTAACAAAGTGAACTGCTTTGCGTTCTGACTGACTGGCTCTTAATAATAATAATAATAATAATAATGGGCTAATTTTGTACAATTATATTTTTGTAGAATAGTTATATCATTATATAGGCCTACTGTAATATAATAGTTTGAGGTTGAATTAAAATAGGGTGATGCCATGATATATTGTACTTTTCACTTTACATTCTTGAGATGAAATAATTGAAATATATGCCTACTGTACCCTGAACCGGTGAAATTGATTTTTATTTCTTCTATATGGTAACTTATAACTTACTTATAAAACTAGGTACGGAAGGCCTACCTAGTTTAGGAAGCGCTTCCTCGCGAATGGGTTCTTACTGTCAATAATAATTACCGGTGCTGTATTCAGGTTTTGATGGCTAGGTACGTACAATTAATAGAATGACTTTGTTGGACTTATTGATCAACCTTTAAACCCTGTTAAAAATTTATATTCTTTCAATTATGGAATTCCTTTATAAAATCAAATCAAATTTTTATTAACGATCTTCTAACAATTGAGGGTCCTGTCAAACCCGTAGGCCTTTCGGCGGGTGCCCAATCATAAAAACAATAGTTGGAAAAATGATAGATAAGTTCACTACCGTATAGATTCTTATAAAATTTCAAAGAGAGAACAAATATATAATACATAATATTATAAAAAAACAGTAGGTTATAACTTGAAACTTTTAGTGATATAGCCTAAGTATGTAGTAATATAATATGAATATTTAATATAATTATAGTAGTACATATGAGTATATAATAAAACTATATAAGTTGAATGTGTTCACGTAAATATTAAGATACGCGGTTATGTCATTCTTAGTATAATCACGAATATTCTTAGTAAACCTATTGAATAAGTATGGAAGAATATAGTGGAGGGATCTTTTGCCATTATAATATTATTGAATCTGGGAACTAGAAATACGAGTATTAATGGAGAACTTAAGTTGTAAGGTGCGGCAGGAGCGAAATGAACAATAATACAACGAAGATCCACATGACCAAATGCGCCCTATACCCTATTCACGATCACTTGAGACGAAATGAACAAATTTTTTGCGCGTGTGTGCGGGTAAAGGGAGGTATTACCTCATACGACGGTCGGCCGCAGTCGAACAGCTGTAGTCAATTACAGTTCTCGGCTTTTCCTCAGGCTCAAACAAAAATAGCTACCTGTACATGCAAAAAGTTTGTTTATTTCGTCTCAAGTGATCGTGAATAGGGTATAGGTTTCGATGGGAAGTTATATAATTTGCCTATTTTCACGTATTTTTGCCTCGAAAGCATGCAACGTTTTTAAAGTAATGAGAACAACATTCAATTGCAATAAAATACCTACTATAATAGATAAATGAAATTATAAAATCAAATACCCTCTTTAAAAAACTTTAGAGGTATTATTTTACAGACATGTTTTGGGACTCAGCCCATTTCCAATGTGATTAAAATAATACTCCCGAAACAGTCTGTAAAATAATACTTCTAAAGTTTTTTAAAAAGGGTATTTGATTTTATTAATTGTTTTAAATAGCCCTAAGTTCAAAGTTTAATTTTCTACTATAATAGATTTATAAAAACCTCTGAGATAATTTCCAGATAAAATGTGTGGAAAGTGCACTCAGTTTTCATTGTTAAAAATAATAATAATATTCCTGTAACCTGGCTGGCTCAGGTCTGGTGTCAGAGTTTTCAGGTCGCTCTGATCAATTTCAGGGCCTCTGACATGACTTAACGACTGTTTTTAGGCAGCCGGGACCGACACTTAACATGTCCATCCGAAACACGGGGAAGTGGCTTGAGAAAAATTTCTGGTCTGGTTTTCGTATTATTTTTCAATGTCTTTTCATAACAGAATGACACTATATACTGCATTAAAAGTTTATTTGAAACTAGCTGGCAGGCTGGCTTCGCTCGTCTTCTCCGCCTGGCCAGGGGGCTCCGCCCCCTGGACCCCCGACAGTATCAGCAGTGTCAGTGAGTCAAACAGGCTCGCTTCGCTCGCCTGCATAAGCTCTATCAGTGTAAGCTGAGACAAACAGGCTCGCTTCGCTCGCCTGCAAACTCCATTCAGAAGGGACTCAAAATTTATTGAGCACAGCATTTCTACACCTAATCTGGACCTGTTTACCTAATTGCAACATTTTCTGCAAATTTGTTCTAGAAAAATCTAAGAAAAACTCCGAAAATTCAAAAAAATAGTAAAACGCCAATATTAAGCATAACCTTGGGCAGAGATGCCCATCCCCCATGGACAGAACTCAGAAGCGCAAATCCCCATTTTCAACTGCTTCAATCCCCCCCATTTGAATTCGGTTACCTGTCCTCTTCCAATATAAGTTCAATTAGCAATTGGAACCAAATAATATAATCCTAATATAATTAAGAAGAATTTTGAAGAATTCCCAAGAGTGAAGACTGAAGAGGCGTTCAACAGTCTACATATAAAATCTCAAATGAATTTTTGATGTAGGCCTACGAAAATTAAAGAGAAGTCCTTCAAAGAATCTTTTATTGATAGGCTATATTTTTCACTTTTGCCATTGATTCAATGCGTCTCCATCAATCGTTTTGTTTTACTTTCAGGTAGATTAGCATTAAACAGACAGACATAATTTAAATTAAGGTTCATAGGATCTATAAAATTGATTCAAAGTTTAGAATTAGATACAACCATGATTTAGGTTGATATGAAACTGTTACAAAATGGAGTAGATAGTGAATCATTTGTATAATTCTTTTGGTTGAAAAATTATTGATGTAGTCAAGTGCTTGATTTGTTAAATTAAATGTTCCATTACGGAGGCATGAGCGTAGGTTGGAGAGGTTCGAGGCCCTCCCCTCGGAAAAATGAAATTTCAACTCTCTAAAGAACCCGTTTTTAGAGTAATTTTAGAGCTTTTAGTTGTGTGTATTTACCATCATTTTTCCATATTTTTATTAGAAAAATTAAAATGATTTACTTTCTCCCTACCGCCAAGATACTACTAATGTTACTAGATACCGCCAAGATTGAAGTTGTAGGTTGTAGTAAACATATGATTATCATAAATTTATTTCATCAAGTTTAAAAGTATCTCCATACTGTATTATATTTTTCAATTTCATAAAATTTCGAGGATTTTCCTCCCAAATTACACATTCTATTTTATTCATCCATTCACTTTTCATTCATTTAGATACACTAAATGATTTACCCTAAATTCATTTTTCTACTTTGAATAATCAAATAAAGACAATACCCATGAGTGTTATTAGTGTATGAATATAACACCAGAAAAATTGAGGGATCATTATGAAATCTCCTTCCCCCAACGTGGAAGATATAAGCGGAAAAGTGAAATCCTAAAAATAGAATTATTAAATTTTTTGAAATTATTTTATCTCAGGAGTGATTTTTATGAGTGTTCATAGTGAATGAATATAACACAAAAAAGCCATTGAGGCCATTGAGGGCTGATTTTAAAAAATCTCAAGACTTGAAAAGTATAAACAGATAATCGAATAAGATATTATAGGAAAAAAATCACGAGTGTTGAATTTTAATATGAAAAACATTTTGAGCTTAATTAAAAAAAAGCTCCCCGAAACTTATAAGATGGAGGTCTAAACTGAAAATGGAACTCATCTGAAAATAGACTAGCTAAATTTTAGAAGAATATTGAAAAATAGAAAAAATATTAAAAGAATAGAAAAATCATTTTGGGGATAGCCATGAAGAATCCCCCTAATTTAAAAAATAAGAGCTAAAATACAATCCCTTAACAATGTTAGAATTGAATATGAGAAATTAAATCTTCTAAAAGTGTTTGAATATAACACAAAAAACATTCTAGGGCTAATTATGACAAATCCTCCCCAACTTATAGAAAATGAGCTAAAAAATAGGAATCCCCCTTTAAAATCGCAAAAAGCGCATTTGCGCTGCTGAACCCCCTCTGGGCAAATTCCTGACCTTGGGAAGTATATCGGACATAGTTTGAAACTTGATTCAATATCTTCCAAATTAATTCATCTATAATCTCGCTGAACCATTCAATTTACAGTTAGGATTGGTCGTATCAAGGCGGAAGATATGCAACCTCGCAACACATCTACAATTTTGAAAACCTGATTACTGGCGTAATCTTGAACGGATTGCAAAAATATTTTAACATACAATTTCTAGACCTCATTTGAACCTGCCCACCAAATATCAAGATTTTCTACCGATTGGTTCTCGAAAAAATGAGGAAAACGCCGAAAAACTCTAGAAAAACTAAAATATTTGGCGTATCCTTGAAAAGTTTTTGAAATCCTTTCTTAGCGCGCGTCTAAACGTCCAACTGAACATGCCTACCAAATTTGAACGCATTCGCTTCAGTGGATTTTTAGTTCTGGTGATGAATGAATCAGTCAGTGAATGAATCAGTCAGTCAGTGCCATTTCGCTTATATAGATATAGACTATAAGTACTTTCCTCTTACTCTTGTAAAGCCCTCTCTATACTACCTCAAGGCTTGGAGACAATTTATGATATTATTATTACCATAATATGTATAGCTACCGGCACGGTATTCTTTCTTCAAGTCTAATATTTTTTTTAAAATAATATAGAAGAGAACATTTCAATCCAATAGAAACTCTTTTCAGAATGGGAATATCTTGATAGTTCACTCGATCTTTATCGAAAACATTCTGGAAGTGGTTAAATTTCAATTTATACATTAATAAATTTAATGATTTAATATAATGTAAGTTACCTACCTATATCAATTAATACTTTCTCAACACAGACGGACTCAATATATTTAGGCTACTTTTCTTTTTTCCACTTATG
Source organism: Sogatella furcifera (assembly GCA_017141385.1). Classification (NCBI taxonomy): domain Eukaryota; kingdom Metazoa; phylum Arthropoda; class Insecta; order Hemiptera; family Delphacidae; genus Sogatella; species Sogatella furcifera. The sequence goes on along the minus strand of CM029552.1, from coordinate 25,167,025 downwards.
TATAGCATATTATTACATGCGCGAATACGGAATACGAATGCACTACTGGAGCAGTAGATTATAATTATAGTAAGTATAAATTAATGTAAAATAAATAATATGATGGAGAATCAAAGCGATTAAAGTCACCAACTGTTAAATTTTCAGATTTTTTATTAATAAAAATCACACTTTCAATTTACAATTTTATTACTGATCTCCGAAATAGGAGTATTATTCCATAAATATGAAAAATAAGTAGCAAATCTTCAAATGATAACTTCAATTTGAGATTCAAGTCGAGAACAAATCAGAAGTGGGCTGAGTGATAGGCGTACTCGTGAGCTCTCAAACGCAGGCTAGCAATACTGTTGGTCATACTGCATGCGTCATGAAGAGAGTGAGTCAACGATGAGGCTACCGAGTTGTATGTTGCTGTTGGAAGACCTGAAAATTCAAACATTAAATTTAGATAAAAAAAAATCAAGAACCTCAAATAGTTTGTGGTTGAGATTGAACTGATCACTGATGATTATGATTGGAATGTACATGATAATGATAATGATTAAATGTATGTTGACTAGATAAGTTGTTTATAGTAGCCTATGCGATTTATGACAACCCTATAATACGGTATCTTGAGTATTCACCTGAGGCCATGAAAGCGCATGATGATCCTGTAGAGGGCGGGGGAGGGAGGAGTGCAAACTGAGGGGATGCCTTCCATGCAGCTGACCTGAAGAAATCGCCATTTGTGTAGGCGGCAGGACTTGCTGCAACAAAACAAAAAACAAGAAACAAATTTTATGAAAATAACTCAATTATAATAAATGAATATAGACCAATATACGAAAACAAAGCCTCATTCTTACTGAGTCTGAAATATAATTTCGATTAGGTATTGAAAATAGATGAGGAGATTCAAATTGATAGTGAAAAGGCTAGAGATTCACTTCGATAAAAAAAGTACATTTAATTGAAATTTCACATTCCACTTTATACATCATTATTGCTGGAATGAAATGAGAAATTCTAATTCTAATGTTGAATTTAACAAATTATTATATTGATATATGCATATGGCTTTTGTTGTGGGGAGCTACCCGCGGCATATGGGTTCCACACTGTATGGTCACAATCTGATCACCCATCAAAGCAGTCCATAATATTTGTGACTTAACATCACAATCACCTAAATAAATTATTAATGTGATTATGGTGTTACCCTGTATCGCATTCTTTTCCACTTTCAAATTTAAAGAGATTAATAAAAATATGGTAACTTTATGTGCTGAATGATTTTACGCAATAGCTAAGTGGGGGTAATGATTGAGTAGTGAGTACAGTCCTGTTTGGCTCCTTGAATTCTCGTAGTTTTTCATGGGTTTTGAAGTTAACTTTTCAAGTTTTTGGTGCTGTCGTCTTCAGTTTTTTCTTGTGCGTCCAGTGGTCTGCTCTGTTTTTTAACTGGACCTACCTGTGAGTGAGTTATAAACTTTTTTCGTATGCAGGTCACGCGAGAAATCTCGATCAGATCAGACTTCCGATTCTGCTAACAGAGTTTTGAGCCCATTATCTTTGAACTTTGCACGGACTGATAAGAAGGCTATGGGTCCGAAAGCAGAGCCTGTCGTTACTGATGCTCAGATCAATGAAATTCTATCGAGCAACGAGTTTATCGATACCTTGGTATCGAAGATTACTGATCGACTGAAAGCGACTATCGATGAGGCAATCTCGACTGCGCTTCAAATCACTTCCCAGGAGATGTTGCATCTAACTGCGAGCGTGTCGGCTCTCCACTGAACGCGTAAAGAAGCTTGAATTGAACTTACTGCATCGAACCGACGATTTAGAACAATACCAACGACGCACAAATCTAGGGTTTTCGGTATACAGGAGAGTATGAATGAGGATACCGACCAGCAGGCATCCTGGAAGTTTTCAGGACTAAGCTAAGTTAGATGACTTCTCTCTGAACGAATCCAGCGCTCGCATAGAGTCGGTAAGAAGCAGTCTCCGGATGCGAAACTGGTGCAGCGCGTCCTAGTTTATTTTATCATCGTGTTTTCCAGCTACAGAGAGCGTCGGCGAGTGTTCGAAAGAAGAAGATGTTGAAGGGGTCCAATATCACGATTAAAAGAGGATCTAACTATGCTTCGATTGGAGGTCTCATAAGGCGGCAGCGGCAAATTCGGATTTTCAGGGTGTGGTCTATTGATGGAGTAGTGAAGTGGGTTGTTGAGGAGGGTGATGGAAGGCGTATTATTAACTCGCAGTTAAGCTCTCTGATCTAGATTAAATCTATTGCTTTTCTCATCCACACTGTGTTGACTGCTATTTACTCTTCATTCCTGAATAATTATTTCCGGATCAAGTCTTTTCTTAAATTGCATTGTATTTTTTATATTTCATCGTAGTTAAATTCTATATTTTTCGTTAAATCATTCAGGAGTCATTTCCTTTCTTATTCACTCATTGATGGATTATAAAAACTTTGGGAAATTACATTTTATAATTTTAATAACTTTTTTCTCTCTCTCTAGTGTGAAATAATACTTTAATGATGAATGGAATAATGTACAATAGAATAATACTTTAATGATTTATTTGTTGATAATTTTCATCGGAATATTACAGTAGATTATTCATTTTCCTTGCATTTATACTACCTAATTAAGTGATTTAAATTAAGTTCATTCTATAGATGCTATAGATACGGTAATTATATACAGTACTGTCCATAAAGTAATTAATTATATATGGTAGTTTTTCAGTCAGTGGATTGGAAGAATATGTTTATATTGTGATTAACAGTATAAATATTTTATTAATAACAGTGAAGGAAGGACTACATATAATAACAAAAATGAATAAAGGAATAAGGATGAACTTTCTGGGTAGAATTCAAAGAAAACGTCGTCTTTATTATTATATCATCTATATATTCAATACGAAATTATTGTCATATCACGGATGCAATAACTTGATAACTTGAGGTATATTAATCCTATTACTACTAAAAGAAAGATCTTTGCTGATAGTAAGGAAAATATAGGTGGAGGAAGTATATGGAGACAGTATCATAAAGTTATATTGTTTTATTGTTATAATTATAGAGGAAATATATAGTGTGAATTGATTAATTGTCTATTGTCTTTAATTGGAAATCAGCACATGTTGAAACTTTTACTATAAGAGTGAATTCCAGAGTAATTATTGTATCTCGTACTAATTTTCTTTTGCTTCTCAACTAGACCTACTCGGTATTAATGTTGACTATATTATCCTGTATTGTCTTCTATGTAATTGTTCTGTGACTCATTAGTATTTATTTGTATTACTATTCTGTAGATCGAAAAAGTAACTGAAACTACTTTATATTTTCCGAGTATAACTTTTCTGAGTCTATATAGGAGTTCGACCTGTATCCCACTACTATAATTTAATTGAAATAACAATGATGTTATTTGATGATGTATGCTTGATTAATTAATGTTGTGTGTGCGTAAAAGAGTTGCTCGCTGGTTGTGTTGCGTTGGCCTTCAGCTCGCTGCCGTCGCAGTCTCGTCGCTTGTTGCCGTGTTATTCCCTGACCATTCCTCCTCCCGGGCCAGCATGCTCGTCCGTTCGGTCTGCTCTTTGCCAGGCTCTATCAGATTCCACCGGCTTATTAAAGGTTGCCCACGTAAATGCCCAATCGCTACCCTGTCATATTGATGAATTTAGAGAATATTTGATTGCCGCTTGTTTGGATATTATCCTGGTGTCAGAAACCTGGCTGAAGCCATATATGAGTCAGATAAAGAAGAGTGTCGAATTAACTGGGTTCTCTCTTTTAGGAATGATCGACTACATAAGGGGGGAGGTGGTGTGGCAGTCTATGTAAGGTCAGTTTCCCCTGTTACCATCCTACATGTGTCTGATAACCGCCCGATTGCTAATCAGGTCTGAGTTCCATGTTTTTGAATGTATCTGTTAGTGGTGTTCATTTGCTTGTATGCGTTTGTTATAAGGCTCCAGACATAAGATCTATTGGAGAATTTGAAAAATCACTATTAGAGCTAATGACTCGTTTCAAGCATGTTATCATAATGGGTGATTTTAATACCAATCTACTCGATCTAACTTCTGTAAATAGGTGTAATTTTGTTTCAATGTTCAATTGTTGTAATATGACTATTTTGCCTATGCAGGCAACGCATCACACAGCGACTGCTGAGACCTGGCTGGATGTGGCTGCTGTTAGGTGATGCAAGTTTAGTTGCTCACCATGGACAACTATCTGTCCCTGGAATTTCTAAACATGATCTAATATTTTGTGCCTACCGATTACATCCTCCAAGACCCAGACAGGAGTTTATTACCTACAGGAATTACAGATATCTTGATATGAATTCTCTCCTGTTGGATGCTGCATCCATCCCTTGGTACCAGGTTATTCTAACTGACAATGTGGATGAAATGATAGAAAAATTGAATAATTTTCTATTAGGACTATATGACACACATGCCCTTTAGTTACCAGGAGGGTAAATAAAAAACCTGCACCCTGGTTTGGGCCAGAGATTCGTGAGATGCAGAGGGTGAGAGACTCTGTCTTCCGCAGAGCCAAACGTTCTAAATCTGCAGCTGATTGACGGAGTACAAGCGACTAAGGAACAAAACTCAGCAGGAGATTCAAAACGCTAAAGTGAGGTTCTATTACCAGTCTCTTTCAGAAGGCGCAACCTGCTAGAACACTCTGGTCAAAGCTGAAAAATCTTGGTATTGGTAAGTCACAAGTTAAACATAATATTCCCTTCAACTTGAATGATATTAACACCCATTTGCCAATATACCTGTGGATCTGACTGGTGCTTATGACCACCTGAATAGAATTTCAGCTACTCTAATGCTGCTGCTCAGCCCAGCTTCTCTTTGCTCCTGTCACTGAAATTGATGTTTTGAGGTTATTACAGGGATGAGAAGCAGTGTAGTGAGTGGACTGTGTCCCAATAAAGTTTCTGAAAGACACTCTACTTTTATCTTGCCTATTCTCACAGCAATATTCAATACATCCCTGGCTTCATCAACCTTTCCATTGATTTGGAAGTCAGCTTTGGTCTCTCCTCTCCCTAAATGCTCTTCTATAAAATCTTTATCTGACTTAGGCCAATCAGCATTCTCCCTGCTTTGTCCAAATGTCTGGAAAGGCTTGTACATCAACAATTTACTGCTTTCCTTCAACGATTCCATCTGCTTTCAGTCTATCAATCAGGTTTCCGCTCACGCCATAGTACAACAACTGCATTACTCAAAGTTACAGAAGATATAAGGTCTGCTATGGATAGAGGCCAGAGCAACCATTCTTACGCCTATATTGACTTTTCAAAGGCATTTGATTGTGTTCACCATCCTCCTCCTTCTAAAATTGAAAAATCTTGGATTTGAGGAGAGTTGCATTAAATGGGTTGAATCCTACCTGTCTAATCGTCAGCAGTGTGTCAGAGCAAATAATGAGATGTCATTATGGAGAAATGTTAGCCGTGGAGTCCCTCAGGGGCTCAGTCCTTGAGCTCTCTGCTGTTCTCCATCTACATTGATGACATCACCAAATGTATAAAGAACAGTAGGTGTCACCTCTATGCCGATGACTTGCAGATTTATAGACATTTTGCTGTTGCCGACTCTGATGCTTGTGTAGAGCTCATGAGTGCTGATATTGATGCTATTAGTAGCTGGGCATATAATCATGGCTTGAAATTGAATGAAGGCAAAACAAATAGCATCATTGTAGCTCACAGCCGGCTGCAGGCACGGTTACAAAATGTTCCAAGGCTGAAATTAAAAGGTGTTGAGCTTGGAGTACAGTGACAGGGTTAAAAACCTTGGGCTCATTATTAATAGAAATATGTCATGGATGGACCAGGTGGAGCTTGTCTGTAATAGAGTATTTGCCTGCGTTTACAGCTTGAAAAGATTTGCTCTATTTCTGCCTCAAAATATCAAAATAATGTTAGTCAAAACCCTTGTGATGCCTCATTTCAGTTATTGTGACACAGTTATAAACGACATGACTGTGGAGCTCTCGGACAGATTGCAGCGTGCACAAAACTATTGTATAAGATTTATTTTCAATTTGAGGCAGTTGATCATGTTTCACGTTTTTACAAAGAGCTATCACTTTTAAAATTGTCTGAACTCCGTACCTTGCACATCTTGAAACTTCTTCCAATCCATAATCAAGACAAAATCTCCTCCTTATCTGTCCGAGAGCTTCAAGTTTCTGTCTGAGGTCGGTGTACGGGCAACTCGACGAGGGGACACATTGCTGTCTTTTCCATTTACAGGACTACTACTTTTGACGAAATCCTTCACTATCACTGCTTGCAGGCTATGGAATAATCTTCCTGATAGCATCAGAAGCATCGATGGAAGTGCTCGCTTTGGGGTGGAGGTCAGGCGGCTTTTGTTGGCGGGTCTGCGTGGGTAGTGTGTTGTTGGTGATCGGTTGCAATGCAATTAGTGGGCTGTGTGAATGTTGGATGTGTGTATGGTTTGAATGTTCATTCAGAAGTAGGATTATTTTCTGCATTATTTAAGTTTTTTCTTAATACAATTTATTTTTGATCAATTAGTATATTAGATAATATAGTTTTTCAATTTTTCTGATATAGGGCTATTATGTTTGTTTTAAAATCAAGTTTAATTTTCACTGTCTTGTGTCATTCAAAGTTCTGTATTGTTTTATTTACTTTTGTATTGTTTTTTATTGTATTGTATTATTTTTGAATAAGGTTGAGTGGTAGAAAGGACTTCCTAGTTTAACTCCGCCTAATAAAGGATATTTTCATTTCATTTCATTTTCATTTCAATAGCTCTTTTAGTGACATCTACATAATGATATGTAGGCCTACGATGTAGGCTACCTGTAGCTTATAGATATAATTTCTAATTTTTTATTGTGTGTGGTACAGACATGTTTAGTGAATTCATTGTTTGAAAGAAACATGTAGGTTCAAATATAGATTATTTGAAAAATACTGTATCAGTATAGCCTACCTATAGAAATTTATAGTTCTATATCTAGTTGCAGTTATAAATCTGTTTCTCAATTCCTAGTATACAGTTATCAATCTTAAACTCTGATAAAACTTCATTATACTAATTGATTATAATATCAGATTGATGCTCACTGATATTATCAAATCAATATGTACCGTTCCTTAACTTAATTGAACAAAACCGCACGAGATTCGAATTAAAATTCTATAATTTTATTTATAAAGTTCACTTACTTGTTAGATGGGGTGCTGCAGTTCTAGGCGCAAGGGGAGTTTCTGACAAGGTTGAAGAGTCCACATTACTTCTCACAGTGGATCCTCTTTGTGTCAGTAAAGTCCTCTCATTTCTTCTGAACTTCGCTCTTCTGTTCTGGAACCAGACCTGAAATAGCCAAGTTGTAGTAAGTACAAACGCTTGAAAAAATTGTATGTTCTTTAAAAAATTTAACACATCGTTAGTTGAGATGTTCTACTCGATTGACAAAGTTGAGTGATGGCAGAGAAAAGAAATTTCCCAGATAATCCAGAAAATATTCGGGGGCTAAAATCATTTTTGGATTGCAATTCTTGACTGAACGGTGAATAACTAAATAAATTATAATTATTCATTTATATTAGAAATAACTTCTGGTGAAATAAATAAAATTCTAATGTGAGACATTCAAAGTTTTTGCATGAGATTTTATGATGTCAAACTTGACGACTGAATATCCTCTAAGAGTCACTTGTTTCAGTTATTATATTATAATAATTGAGTTTTTTGAATGAAAAGATTATTAGATTTGAGTTGGTGATTTATTAAACTATAATTACCTCATATCATTCAATATAGTATTTCAAAATACCATCTTATGCACCGATAATATTATAACCCAATAGTCCTGTAGCCTACATTAATTAACAAAATTTTGTATCTTTTCATGTAAGTTAACTACTGGTCATAATGAAGCACCTTATGTAAATTGGATAGCTGGTGTATCGATTTTGATAAATTGATTATGATAAATATTATGATCCTCACAAGTGACTTAAGAAACTCATTCAAATACACCGGATAATAATTATTCAATTATTTTTTTAAATAAATATATATTCTGAGTGACATGTCTCGAATTGTAATGCAATTTTGAAACAAATCTTGGCAGTACCGGTATATATAAACTTATTCTTTACCACAAAAAATGAGTTGATGATAATACCTGAACTCTCGCTTCACTGAGACCAACTCTCCTGGCTAACTCTTCCCTGACAAAAGCGTCTGGATAATGTGTTCGTTCAAATACTCGTTCAAGTGCACTCAGTTGAGCACTACTGAAAGTTGTCCTATTTCTTCTTGGTTTACCCTTACGTTTCCCATCTTCATCTTCTTCGTCTGAAAAAAATTAAATAGTGTTTTATGTTACCAGTACCAAATAACTTTTTTAAAATACGATTATATTATATATGGTCCGGGTAATATAATTCATCTTCTAGTCTGAAACAAAAAACAAAATTTGGATAGAGTTTAACCCATTACCGTTACCAAAGAAGTTTTTTTAAATATAATTATGGAGCAAACCCTATTAATATAGGAAATATGATTATAAATTCTCACCAATAAACTCTTTTGATTATTTTAAAACCTTTCAGAGAAGTCAAAATTTGTGTATAATTTAAGTTTCAATTGCGAACATTGGCTATAACTATTTTTGAAATATAAACTAAAATCATAAAAGTTGGGTAGAAGAGACGTTTTGGACTTTCAATCCTATTGTATTTGAATTTTTCGAATAAGTAATATAATATGTCAAATTGAAAGCTTGTATAATCGAGTATAAGTGACACGATTTCAATTAATATGGAAGCGAAAATAATAGAAATGAATGAATGGTTTCCACACTATGCTAAATTAAACTTTATTTACAATCGATAAAGTTATATACCCTAGTGTGTTTGGACTTTATACTCGTAGTAGGACTATGTGTTCCTGTTTAGTGTTTTATATACTTACAAAAACTATTGCTCCACCTATAATATTACGCGTCAATACGTAAATACTACGATATCTCTATTCTATCTAGTAAAATTAGTAGAATTCTAGCACAATTCTAGATTGCTAAGCTTTCAATTTGTATTCATTCATTACTGAGAGCTGTTCTATTCTAATATTTCAATAATGTAAAGCAGTCCATTCACTGGCAAGATGCCATTCGTACTTTTCAACGACTTGAGCGCGATTAACATATTAACTCATGCTAATCTAATATTAATCAACAGGACTTTTTTAATGAAACAAAAATGTGTGAATGAGAAAGAGCTTGCTTGATGAATTCAATTCAATCCAATGCAGATCTAATCCTATTTTGAAAAGCATTATATACAGAGTGTTCCAGGAGATAGAGAAAACTTTTCAGGCTGATTCCTTTTACACCATATATTAAAGATAGTTTCATTACAGATATAGTCTCAGTAGAAATACTCTATATATTATTGTAACCAGTGGTAGTTCCAGACTCAAAAAAGTGGAGGGGCTAGGACTCAGATCCAGGGTTGATTTTTTAGTTGGTTGGAGAATGGGGGGTTGGAGTTTTTAAATAGTCTGTGGGGCTCTCTCCTTCCTTTCTTCAGTTTGCTGGGGTCATTTTTTGAAAAAATATATCAGCGTATCCACTGATTTTTTCTAGGTTGATAATCTTGATGTAGCCTAGTCTTTGAAACCTCTTAATATTTTATTTAGAGTAGAGTAGGCCTATGAAAAACCAGTTACCGTACTATTACCATCATTTACAATATAAAATAGTTATATACAATTTACAACAATCTCCCACCTTATTGTTATCAAACAATACCATATGATATCAAATCATCTTTAAGGACACATCTAATGTTCTAAGAAACGTTTTACATTATTTTGAATCAGTCTGAGAAGTTTATTATTAACATACTATCCTGGAACACTATTCAAATAACTTATTCTAATAGATTGAAAAACAGTCAGTGAAATGTTACTACGGTACAGTTCTAAAAATCTATGAGAAATCTCCAGATAAAGTTCCTAAGTAGTCCACAAAGAGAGTTAGCCTAAAGGAAGTTACATTCAAATTTGATTCTCTTATCAGCGCTTTTTAGAATGAGGATTGATGAGGATTATGATGATACAACATAAGAACATATAGCCGTTCCGAGAGTATTTCAGAATGAGAGTTATCTGAAAACAGTGGCAACACCCAGCACAGTTTAGAGAGGCAATGTAGCGTGGACGTGCTGCTAATAGTGTTGTATATCAAGCACAGGCTGGCTATATAGTCTGTCCAAGCAAAGAAGACATTCTGGCAAGATGCAAAAATGACTCCAGCTCGGTAAATATTGGTTCACAAATTATAAATTCGGCTTCAATTTGTGAATCAGAATGTTTTCTACAATTTGAGACCAAATTAGAATTTTAGAACCAATATTTACCAAGCTGGAGTCATTTTTCCATCTTGCCAGAATGTCTTCTTTGCTTGGACAGACTTAGATGTAAAGATAGCTGTGCCACTGATTAGAACAAGCTCTGGACCTTTTTTCTCTTTCATCCACCGACTGCATTTTAGTCAATGACACTACTGGCTTCAGGGGAAAAAGATCTGTCAACATTTTATATCCCGAAGGGACAAAGTAAAACATTTTTATCCCTTGCATAGCCTCCTTTCAGTATCACTATTCCATTCTCCAGAGAGCGTATTCTATCTCAAATACAAACTTTTTATTGTACTCCTAAACAGAGATTACTTCTAATAAGCCAATGTGTTCATGATTCATTTTATATAATGACGTAGTACCGGTACGACAATATATTCAAAAGTACGAAAGTATGGTGTCATAGGCCTACTTATATTAGAATATTACGGTATACCGCGGTGTGCGGTATGTATAGTATCGAATGAAGAAATATGGAAATGTCTTGTTTAGCCTAACTTATATTTCAATTTGAAATTTCTTTCATTTGATACTTATTGTATCACATTGCTTACAGTACCATTGCTTATGATACGTATCTTCTTGAATGTATCATCTTAAAAGTCAATTGAACGATGGATACACACAACACTGCGTAGGAGAAATTCCTTTATTGTTGAGAGGTACCTAACTTACTTATGAGAAATTCAGTACTGTACTCACGTTTTTGTTGAAAATTGAGATAAATTTGTTTTTGGGTAACTTGGGTATATTATTCACAAGTATGCTTAATTCCTTATATGACTGCTTTGGAGCTAAGCTCAAGAAACAGTTCTCATAAAATAGGCAAGTTATAGTCGGCGCAATCTAAGTTGACGAAAACCCCCTCCACCCGAGAAATAGCTACGTTGCCAGATTGTGTAAAATTGGAACATCTTCAAATTCGCGATTGAACCCCATATCTAGACGCAGAATTTTATCCTTGAACTGCCAGTAGTATTAAAAAAGTTCCTGGGTAGGAGGATTCAAAGGAAATTTGATTTTTTTGAAAAAATTGAAAAATCGGGAAAATATTACTTTTTTTTGTATATATCACTTCTCTCACAATCATGAGTTGTCGTAAAAATAAAGCTTTTTATATCAAAATAACAAGGAGAATTCGAGAGACTCTAATGATTTCTGAATTTCTGTATATCAACCAATAATTATGTTTCAATTAATGAATATGTTTATCAATCCGTCGAGTCCAACTCCATCACAGAAAACAGGAAATTTTCGATGATCTAGAAACTTTTTTGTTTGAGAAATTGATAAGTGGGTGGTGAAAGCGAGAAATTGTTCAAAAACAATTAAATTATTTTTCAAATGTCAAGAAAAATAAATGTCGGAAAATCGTAATTTGGCCTCTCAAGTTTCAAAAGTAGAGGCAGGTATATGCATGAATCATTGTATGTGATAGGAGTTATTGAAGCTAATCGATTTGGATATTTGAGCTGCGAACAGCTGGTTTATCATAAAAAAATAGAGAGTTTGCAACACCGCGTATTTTTCGAAGTTACGCTGTCACTTTTAACATTCAGTTGAATGTGTTTGCGTTATGAAGTTTCAATTTACCGCAAAAATGACAACTTAGCTATTTCTCGGGTGGAGGGGTTTTCGATCAACTTAGGTGCAGCCGACTCTATTGCGCGGACTATAGCATAGGTAATATAAAAAAGTGATGAATTCTCTTGAAATAAAGAATAATAGATCTCTGACCCAAGAAGTTCATTATTGAAAAACACTTGGGTAATCTATTTATTTAAACTTTACAATTTATATAATAAATATTTAAATTTATTGGTAAACTCAGTTATACATAAAAATAAACACTCAAATAGTTGAAGTTGTCATTTGATTATTCAAGTTCAAGAATAACAATAATACACTTTCAGATGACATTTATGATGGAAATATAATATTATACATCTTATTCATGTTTTTATTCCAATGTTACAATATAGATTGATTTCGCTTCCCTCGTTCCTAACCAAGTCAGAGTGAAGAAGCAGTCAACACTGCTTAGTGGCCCATAACTCATTCAGAAATTTTTACAGCTGTTTGCCACCAGAGGAGGCTTTCCACAGGAACAAATCTCTCAATCCCAGTCATGTCTAAACAGGATTAGACTATTATTTTACGACTAATAATAAAGTCTACAAGCCATTTACACGCTGTTTGATGGTAAAATTTAGTAGCTAGTATTATTCCAGTTTAAATATAACATGAGAGAACGTTAACAAAAAACAATACAACATCTATTAGTAGGCCTACCTATAAGGTAAGTATAGGAATAATGTAAGTATCATATATCTCTATAAAATATTATTATAAATAAAAGTCGATTCATACAGTGTGAGTTTAGTGAAAGGTTGTAGAAACATTAAGAATAGGTAGAATTTCACCTACTATAAACTAGCAATAGCAAACCATATATTTTATAGTTAACATATCTTTGTTTGGATAACTGTAGTGAGATGTGAGCATTAACATTTTCTCAAGACACCTGAAAGTTGATCACATTATCTTTTGTCATTTATTACATGGTTTCAATATATTTTTCATTATTTTCCTCAGATTAGCGCTTTGAATTATCGTAAGTGGATTGAAGATCTGTAATGAAATCATAATAATAAGCAAATCCGTAGAAAGGTAAAAAATAGTTACAGGTAAGCTTATTAATTAAATGTTATTGTAATAAGATGTTTTATAGTTATTTTATTCAATAACATCTATGGAAATTTGTACATCATGTTCCATAAAAGAGAAAAATTAGATGGATATAAATATAATAAATATTATAGTGTTAAATACTGTACCGTATATAATATTAGTGTTAAAACAAATATTTTACAGATCATGATCCTACACATTCAGACTGTAGGTCTATTGTAAGAGACAGATTTTCTGCTACCGTACTATGGTGAAGCTTCAAGGGTGATCCAGACTTATCTTTCAACATGTGCGTGCATCAATCAAGCTAATCAAGAAAAAAAAGACAAGGGATTTAGGGTGTCAGTAAATCTACTGTTTTCGTATCTTTCAATGGTTCTCCAGGATGAAGACGTCTCAGTAGCCGAGCTGTCAACAAGTCCGAAAGTCCGAAAAGAATATATTTTCCTAGGAACAGACCATGAGATCAAAAGGCGGTGAGCGGCTCCCCTCCTTGAGGTCCTCACTATTGTGTCAAGTAGGCTATAGTTAATTATTTGAAAATCAATTGGAAATTCAAAGGAAATGTCTGCTTTGAAAAAAATAGCCTGGAAACTCATGCGTGCTAAATCCTTGAACATTGCACAGTGGCTACCAGTGTGTAGTTTTTGACGACAATTCGCATGAAGTTATAAACTTGTGCAGACTGCAGAGATGATGAGATGTGACACAATATTTGCAATGGTACAATCGATGTAATTGCAATAAAGCTTATGTTTCAGGTAGCTCATGATCTAAGTCCATGAGTTAGTAAATGGATTATTATCAAAGTAAATTATATAAATTGATGAATTTTTATTTAATTCAATGAGTATAAAAATTATAAGGTTGAGGATCCATTTGAAATGTCAACTTTTTCTCTGCATTTTTGAATGAGACTTTATCGCTAGATAAAAAATCAATGAATTAAAATTAAAAGAAAATAAAAACTTTACAGCTTATTTTATTTTCTTTCAATCCATACATCAATGAGAAAAAAGATAGATGAACAACAACAGAATTGGAATTAATGAAGTGAATTATTTAAAACTTAAAAAACAAATTCTAGGGGGTTCAGCTTCTCCTCTGAATAGGCCTACTGATCAATGTTGTTTAATTAGAAATCCACTTTTCAATTTCAAATAACCCACAACTTTGAACTTGTTCCTGTTCTCATATCCAGTGTTTTCAGCTTCATATATGGCTATTTGAATACCACCTCAACCATTTGATAAAACAATAATTTTTATAAGGGCTTGATAAATTCAATACAGTAAAAATTACTACGGTACTTACTCTTATATAGTTTATAAATTAGTAAGAAGCCTGAAGAACAAAGTTGCCTATCGTAAGTTGACCATTCTTCATTAGAAAGAAAGTGTGTTTTTCTGAGATCGATTGTTGAACTACCAAGGATTTTTTTTACAAATACAAAATGTCAATTCCATGATATGCATTAGGCTTTAAAATGACAATTATAAAACACAGTAGGTACCTTATAATATTTCTTCCAACACAACACAATATGTTTGGACCTCTCATCAAGAATAGAAATCGATCTACAATGTTAATTTTCAATTAATTATCAGTATAGCCCTGAGTAAAAAGTGAACAATTAAAATGCATGTGTAGAGTGAAGGCTGTATTTTTATATTTATGAAGTTGATTAGTGTAGGCTAATGAGTTTTTAGTGAAATCCTACTTACCATCACTATGACTAGTATTCACTGCACTGTCCAACTGCAATAGAGATGTGACTGAAAATCTTCTTGAATTTCCACTTCCTGGTAGGGTTGACGGATAAACAGCAGATCCAGATCCATTATTATAACAGTCTATAGCACTGTTCTGCTGGAAGGTGGTAGGCTCACAATCCTCTAATAACATCACAGTCGCGCAATTGGGAACGTTGAAAAAATAAAAATTTGATTCACTTTAATAATTGATCATCACTTAGAATGGAGGAATAACTCAAAACTGAAAACTCTATATTGGAAAAAAGACTCTAAATTTGAAAAAAATACTCTAATATATTTTTGGTATTTTTCTTCAAATAGATGAATGAAAGGTTTTTGGTGATATTTTTTTGAAAATTAAAAGCGAAATATACGATTGATATGCAGTTTACTTTTCAAAGGGCCTAATCCTAGCGCCGGTGAAGACTTCTTGACTTCTTTTGGGAGATCTTTTGAGCCGACGATTTCCGAAATTCATTTCAAGCAAGCTCCTCCCACAACCACCCCACCAGCCTCTCATCATACGCCACTAAATTTCAATTTATTGGGCTCCTCACTCATGTTTAGCTCCTCCTCTAAACTTAGAAACACTTTTTCTATTTTAAAGTCACTCTGTCACAGATTATTGTGCGTTACTGGTATTAGAGAACGGTTACCGTACTCTTGAGGAGATTTCTTATAAATCCAATATTTCAAAAAATTATCATTAGTCTAATATTGAGATTTCCATCAAGAATTATTAAGTGAATCATGAAATCTATTATTATAGGATTTTCTAATAATACGAATATATTAAAATGATTATAAAATGTAAATTCCGGTGTAGTAAAACATCTTACCATTATTATAATATTCAATTTCAAGTTTGAAATGTTCTGCTAGAGTATACACATCTAAAAAATATTCAATACTCTAAATATTTTTAAACTCATTTTTTTGGATTGATTAGGTTTTCTGGGGGTTATGCCTACATTAGCTCATGTGTGAATAATTGGGGGGTGGGGGGGGGGAGTTGATAATGGTAGGTGAAGACTACCTTTTAGACATTCGGGACCCACGGCTTACCGTTTCCAAAGAAAGACGGGGAAATTCATTCAGTATCCTATTCTATCAAATGAGGCGAGAACTTTCCATTAAATAGGCTACCGTATTACCGTAGAAATAATTAAAAATCCATATAAAATAGAATTCAATCCATTTTTAAATTTTTTACACGCAAAAACTTAGCATTTCGTCAATTCACTGCTACATTTCCCTAGCTCCCAACTAATAACCGTTACTGTTATTCCCATAATTATAAGTCATCTCCCTCTTCCTCCAATATTCTTTGAAGTTCTATTTTCAAGTATTCCGTCTCTCCCATCCCCACTACTTTTGTTCGCCCCTCCGCTTTCTCTTTCACGTTTTTTCTAGTGAAGACGTTATTTAAATCGGAAAGGATGTATGCGATCCACTGATCTAAACCTACATGACTTCTAATTCACACAAGACCACATCTCGATGCGACTAGCAGCTCGTAATGCGTTTCAAAAAGATTGGCTTGGACAAGTTGTTTTGGAATTTATTTTCGTTACAAATACGACGATCCTGTTTATTATCGAAATAAATTCATCTTTGCTACTTTATAGGCGTGCGTTAAATTGTTTCTTAAGAATATTACCACGGAAACATTTGCAAACTTCAACTCAATTTAATTTTTATCATTATTATCAATGACTAGCCGGCAGGCTCGCTTCGCTCGCCTTCTCCGCCTAGCCAGTATCTGGACCCCCGACAGTATAGGCAGTGTAAGAGAGTCAAACGGGCTCGCTTCGCTCGCCTGCAAATTCCGTTCAGAAGGGATTAGAAATTTATTGAGCACAGCATTTCTACACCTAATCTGGACCTGTTTACATAATTTCAACATTTTCTGCCAATTTGTTCTAGAAGAATCTAAGAAAAACTCCGAAAATTCAAAAAAATAGTAAAACGCTAATATTAAGCGTAACCTTGGGAAGTATATCGGTCATAGTTTGAAACTTGATTCAATATCTTCCAAGTTAGTTCATCTATAATCTTGCTGAACCATTGAATTTACAGTTAGGATTGGTCGTATCAAGGTGGAAGATATGCAACCCGCAACACATCTACAATTTTGAAAACCTGATTACTGGCGTAATCTTAAACGGATTTCAAAAATATTTCAACACAACATTTCTAGACCTTATCTGAACCTGCCCACCAAATATCAACATTTTCTACCAATTGGTTCTCGAAAAAATGAGGAAAACGCCGAAAAACTCTAGAAAAACTAAAATATTTGGCGTATCCTTGAAAAGTTTTTAAAATCCATTCTTAGCGCGCCTTCTAACGTCCAACTGAACATGCCTGCCAAATTTGAACTCATTCGGTTCAGTGGATTTTAGTTCTGGTGATGAATGAATGAATGAATCACTGCCATTTCGCTTTTATATATAGAGATAAAAAAATAGATGATCAGAAAAGTATAATCCAGAGTGATTTGAGACATCAGCCTTCATGCTTTGCTTCTAAAATCACAGTAAATATTTTGCAATCATCCACAATTTTTTTAAATTATTGATTTATTTATTTTTTAATAATTCCTTCTTTGAAGGATGGAGCTAACATACAGTGTTGATGATATAGTATTGTTAATGAGGATAAGCTACATGAATTTCGTCGCCATTCAATTTTAAATGTTTTAAATAGAATCTTGATAGTCTGGAGCAAATGAAATGAAAACATTCAACACAGCTCAT
Source organism: Sogatella furcifera (assembly GCA_017141385.1). Lineage (NCBI taxonomy): Eukaryota > Metazoa > Arthropoda > Insecta > Hemiptera > Delphacidae > Sogatella > Sogatella furcifera. The sequence continues at coordinate 25,149,358 of CM029552.1, read as the reverse complement.
TATTTTTGTAAATACTCACACTTTTACATGCAGAACAATCAATACATTTCGAATGTCAGATAATTCAATCTTTCAGTTAAGTGTTGAGTTTAATTTATTATCAGTCTATAGTCTTGTCAATTCATCCAAATATCAATTATTGCACCGTACCGTATGTTAAAACAAACGCTTAACCAGTCAATTTACAATTAGAATCATTATAGATTTGGCTCTTTAATGTACCTACCTCATTAAAAATGGAGTTTGTGCACTTCAATCATTGAATGCTACATTGGTAACAAACAAAGGATTCGGAAATGGTCGATAAACCAGACAAATATTTAAAAAAAAACTGTTAAAAAATGGTGGCAGATTATAATTGGAGTCGCAAGCTTGTTGCTCCTAGTCGCCTGGTGATCAGCAGGAGATAATTTGTCGCCAGTTGAGCGCGACAGACGACTTAGTTGCGTCTTTTAAGCTCATTACGAGTGCAATCCTACCGAAGGCATTTTTACCGCCCATTAGAAGCCACATAAATATTATTCCGACTCAGACGCGACGACTTACAGCACTCTTATCTGCCAATCCTGTTGATTTGTTAACAGCCGTTTTTGTGTTAGTTGGGCCGTGAATACGCCTTCAACTAATGATGTGAGAGTGCCTACTCCAAATGTAACACTCTGATTAAATGGTCTACATTGCATCGGATAATTTTTTTGATGGGAAAAACCTACTTGAAGTGCATTGAATGTTCTACTTGAAACCTAGCTACTATGATTGAATGTTCTACTTTGCGAGTTATAATAAATTATACGAATAATAATAAATAATTAATAAATGAATCAATCATTCAATTTGATCAACATATATGTAATGATAAGAAAGTCACAATAATTTTTCAATTGACTGGTCTACATCGCTTCAGATAATGAGAAGGATTATGTCCAAATTTATTACCATAAGAAGACTCTTAACACCCATGTAAGATAACACCTTCAATATTCAATAAATTGATGTAGATAGGCACATTGAATAACACGATCATTGAAAGAAGTTCCTACTCTTCCAAGTTAATTTAAATTTGAAATACGAATTCATCTATAATTTCATCAACTTTTCGAACAAAATATATCCACAAGAGATTGAATAAGAAACATAAACAGTAAAATTTTTAATTTATCATTTTATTTTTATGATAAAAAAATTGATAGAAATCTACATTATAGAAGAAGGAAGCTTCCTGATAAAGCTCTAAATGATACAATATTTCTAAACAATTAAGATAGATTGGATATTTTATGAGTTATAAAAGAAACCAAAAATTATCATAGAATACATTGATTTTCAGAAAGCTGTATTTTGTTTGTTTTTCTATTTTGTTCTAGTTGTTCTATGTTGATGTATTTATTTTTTCTATTTGTTTGTTATTTTCTGCAATATTTCTAAAGTTTTTTGTCGTTATAATTATAATATTACTTAACCTCACAAAATTATTTTGTTGTTACATTAAAAAATTCTACATTTTGGTTTTGAATTTTTTATTTGCTCTTTATGGAGTTATTCATAATTTTTATGAAGCTAACCAATTATATCTTAATAATAGTAGTTATTTCGGTAAATAAGTGTACAGTAGTTAAATGTGTGACGACCTCAATTTTGGCATTTATTCACATCAGGAAAACTAAAACAAATGATACCATCCTTTATAATTTGATTTATTAACAGCCTGTGCCCTTCCGTGAAATTTACGGTTATAGTGTTCGAGATTTATTAAGTCCTAGTCGATTGTGAAAGGATCAAAATAAATGCCGTGGAATATTATGAATGTCTCGTGGTTTTACAGCAGCTCTTCATCTCTATTATCCATTTCATATGTTAGTACGATATAAAGACCAGAAATGGAGTTTTTTTGTCAGATATTCTTATCGTTTGGAACTAGCAAAGAGAATGGATCGCGTAAGAATGTTTCTCACAATGATTTCTCATTAGATCTCAATAATTATGATTACTTCAAACAATACAGTTTTTGTATAAGCCTAGAGCTTAGCACTCGTCATGCTGTAGAATTTGGAAAGTAAATCTCTATATATATATATAATATCTATATATAAAAGCGAAATGGCACTGGCTGATTCATTCATTCATTCATCACCAGAACTAAAAATCCACTGAACCGAATGCGTTCAAATTTGGCAGGCATGTTCAGTTGGGCGTTTAGACGCGCGCTAAAAACGGATTTTGAAAAATTTTCAAGGATACGCCAAATATTTTAGTTTTTCTATAGTTTTTCAACGTTTTCTTCATTTTTCGAGAACCAATCTGTAGAAAATGTTGATATTTGGTGGGCAGGTTCAGATAAGGTCTAGAAATTGTGTATTAAAATATTTTTGCAATCCGTTCAAGATTACGCCAGTAATCAGGTTTTCAAAATTGTAGATGTGTTGCAGGTTGCATATCTTCCGCCTTGATACGACCAATCCTAACTGTAAATTCAATGGTTCAGCGAGATTTTAGATGAACTAATTTGGAAGATCAAGTTTGAATCATTGAATCAAGTTTCAAACTATATATACTTCCGATATACTTCCCAAGGTTAAGCTTAATATTAGCGTTTTACTATTTTTTTGAATTTTCGGAGTTTTTCTTAGATTTTTCTAGAACAAATTGGCAGAAAATGTTGAAATTAGGTGAACAGGTCCAGATCAGGTGCAGGTGTAGAAATGCTGAAATAAATTTCGAATCCCTCCTGAACGGAATTTGCAGGCGAGCGAAGCGAGCCTGTTTGTCTCAGCTGTCACTGACATAGGTTATGCAGGCGAGCGAAGCGAGCCTGTTTGACTCACTTACACTGCCTATACTGTCAGGGGTCCAGGGGACGGAGCCCCTGGCTAGGCGGAGAAGGCGAGCGAAGCGAGCCTACCGGCTAGTGTTAATGTAAATGTATAGGAGAAATATTAATGAAATGTATATATTATTTTTTAGACTCATCAATATTGACATGCGGTGATACCTAATGATTTTTATTTTTTTAATGATTCATTCTACCATAGCAGCAATTCATCCAGTGAAAATCATTCAATGGTAATAATGAGAATTGCAATGGAATAGGTGGGTGAATTATCCTTATCCTACATTTCCCCATCATTTTCATAATCCCAATAAATTCTTCTTTCTTCTTCTTTCTTCTTCTTCTTCTTCTTCTTCTTCTTCTTCTTCTTCTTCTTCTTCTTCTTCTTCTTCTTTTTCTTCTATTGCATCCAATATAATACATTTGCCTGCTACGGCTCAATCATTGAACAATAATATTAATTTATCAAACTTGAACAGTGTTTTCCCACTTGAAAGAAGTTACAATATTTGAAATTCTCGGTTTGAAGAAACTAACAGTTCAAACGAGTCCCTTTCAAAATTTATTTAGGAATTAAAAAACCTTCCTTCAATAACAGTTCCAAAGAAAACCCTTGTTTGATTATACATTCTTTGTAATTCGATAGTCTGATTAGCAAATCAAACAGACAAGCAGCATTTCTCATTTTTAAAGAAGCTTTCCCTTTTCTTGTTTTGTTTCAATGCAATGCATGATTAATTCAGTCTTGAAAGGGGGTGGATCTTGTGAAGGAGACGAACAATTGGGATGTCTCCACTGTATCCACTTTCTCCATGTTGTTGAAAGACAGTGACAAGTAGAAGGACGGGGGAATAGACACATCCTGTATCCTTCTGCTATCCTTATTTATTTAAAGAGGAAGGATGAACTGGCGGCGTACGAAAAAAGCGCACGAGAACGTGTGCGTGCGTGTGTTCTGCACACTGGAATTTAGTAGGCGCCGATTGTAGAGGAGTAGGCAATGTTGAAGGGACTCCCCTAATTTGGAATATTGTGAAGAAAGTGCACAGATGTGGGTTGCAGCCACCCAAAACGTCCTTACAAGATACAAGTCTCGCTCTATTGGCCCGCACACGTGATTACCTTACCACCCACTTGAGAAACTTTCAAGGCGTTGTACATTTACTTCTAATTACAAATTATGAATTTATATGATTAGATTTTATGAATATGATGGCCTTAATCTAAGAATAGGTGTCTCCATATAGGATTGGAGAACATCGAATTTATAAGAATGTCTTTTTAATCGACAATTCAAATCAAATTTAAAAATAAGCTCAGTTTAAACAAAAAATTTGTTGGAGCTCATGTGTGTTGAAAAAAATCACATCCGTTATGTGTGTTGAAAAATAAAGTGTATCCGTATAGTGGATAATCATGTTAATTCCTACTAAAAGTCTACAAAAAATACACTGATATAAAATACGAATGAGATACAAAATATGAACGAGAAAGAAGATATTAATAATAACGAAATACAGTACGTATGAGCTTCACCTGATATATTCATCAATGAATAGAACTGACCATAACATACATACTTATGAATAGATAATTTCCAGTCAATATCGTAAATCATATGTATTGTTGTGTCCTGGCTTATCTATTTTCTTGTCTTTGATAAATTGAGTTGGGAGAAATTCAGTAGAAAATAAATTACGTACGGGCTTAGTGCGACAATAATATGGATTGGAATAAGACGAGAATATGTCTTTGATTGTCTCTATTATTTGCTTGATAATTATTGTGGAAAAGCTGTTCACACAATCTAATTCTCAATCCAATTTTCAGAAACCAACCAATCTTTAAACTTGAGGAGTAGAAATTGTTTGCTTGAAAGGGGTCCTAATCATTTCGGTAAGCTCACGGTTATCAGAAAACTTCACGCTAAGCTCAAGCTACGGAGTCACATTCGAAGTAGATATCACATATCGTGTATATTATTTGTAGAAGCACCACATTCGAATCAAGCATAAACTCATTTTGTTACTACAGTATCACTGGAAGTTGGACAGTTGGTAAGCAAAAACTAAGATAACAGGAAGCCAGTTAAATACTTTGCTAATCTTCCTTCCTATGAAAGAATCCTCTGTTCCTCAGTACCTAACAAGCCACAAACCTAATTGGCGACTTTTAAACTTTGCTTGTCTACGCTCAGCTCAGCTCATTTCTTCCCCAACTCATTCATCATGTCGCATTCTTGTCTGAGCTAGATAAACAGAAGAAAAACTGCAAGCGCCACTAGAAAAACCACACACCGCCTCGGGCCATAATTCATACTCACTCTCATTATGTTTTTAGGTGAGGATTTCCAACTTAGAACGCACATATCTCGTGCGGTGTTAATCATTGCCTGTCACCAACCCATTAAGATACATGAATTATAAGAATTATGCTGTGTTAAAAAACAACAAGCGCTACATTTTCAAAAGTACACTACCACGTGAAAATTCCTCCTTCCCGTTAGGAAAAAGGAAGCTTCAACCTAAGAACATAATTATTGTGATATAGCATACTAAGTTATATGATTATGAGTGTGCTATTCATTGTGGGATTAAATTTTTATTCAATAATAGAAGTATTCACTTACCCTGTTCAGTCGTGGTATTTGTTGAATCGAATCAGCTGTTAATTTTTTTCTAATCAACTACTATAGCATTGACTTAACAAATAACAGGATACCACTACGACTTGATAACTGCTCAACACAAAGATCATGAATACTCCTAATTTTCAATTGTAAAGATAATTTTAATGATCTTGTTCTTGATTCGCAACTAAATTATCAGATCAGTATACTGAGTATCCAACTTGAATTTCATATTTCACTGTCATCAAATAGCCCAGCATGATAGATTTTTGATCTGCAGAAGTTGCCTGTAAAAATACCGTAACCTACTTTGTACAAAGTGGAGAAAACCCGTTACCATACAAAAAATTACCAACGTGTGGACTATATTTAATTTGTGTGTGAGTGTGTATGTGAGTATGAACATGATAATTTGATCATCACAGAGGCACAAACAAAAGAATTCAACTGGAATAGTAAAGGAATAAAACTGCTAAGTTTATCTTCGAGTTTTATTTAACCTTGTATCATCTCTGAAATGTGTTCATTTGTTGAGTTTTTGTTGTTCAATACAAACATTTTATGCAATAATAGTTTTCATTCAGTAGAATTCAACTATTCGATCGTGAACAAAACAAAACACTATTTAATCATTCAATCAAAGCTTCCAATCAAAATACAGTAGGCAACCTCTACAAAAATAATTTTCCTGTATTGTTGTATTCTTATGCACAGAAACAAAACTATTCATCCCTGATTTAATATATTCAACCAGAATCATATTTTCAACAGTTTTGATTCTGTTTAGACTTTCAGAGCTGTTGAGCTTTTTGAAGCAGTAGGACTTCGCCTATGCAAAGAGACAGGCGCTGATGTAAAGCCAGCAGGTGCCTATTCGTTCTCACTAGTCACAACAAAATGCTTCTGTCGTTACTCATGTCCTCTCTCAATCTACTCTCTCATTCACTTAACTCTCTTCTATTCTCTCCTTTCCTCTTTCCTTTCCTTTTCCCTTTTTATTTACTATTCTAAAAATTAATAAACACTCTCCCTCATTTCCAAAAATGAATAGCTCCTATTGCCATTGGTTCCCACACTTTGCACTTTGCCTAATACCAATTCTATTTCTTTATCATCAACATGGAATGAAATTAGTCCTAAAGGAAATTAGTCGTTCAATGGATGGAATAATTCACGTAGCTATTTACATTTATTCAATTTAAATATCAAGTCAAGAAACTGATGTGTCTGCTAGTTTTTTATTTATCTTCTTGAATTAGAAAATGGGCATACAGACTGATAATTTGATTACATTATTATTCAGTTAATGGATGAGAGGCTCTCTTCCCAGCAATTCGCATAAAATATAATTTTTGATCCTTCAAAATGCTTTTTAACATTCCACAGTGTTTGTTTCAAATTTTCTGGACCACCACACCACGTACTTGGAGCCTGATTCTGCAATTTCTTGTTCACGTTAAAACATTTCCAACATTGAATGTGGACAATTCATGATGTTAACAGAATTATTTGCTCAAGTAATTTCAGCAAATGATCTAATGAAAGATTTATGAATCCTTTCTCTCCTCCTAATTATGAGGATGCTATTTTTGTAGCCTACGTTTTTTGAAAGTACAAAATTATCTTGCTAGAGAGAGTACAATGATGTACTTTCGGTCAAGTTGTTGAATACAACCTATGAAGATATTTGGTAAATGATACCGATTACCTTTTAATAGTCATTCCAAAATAATTCGAGAATTACAAATTTCACGTGTTGTAGACTACCATGCCAAAACCCCGGCCTAGTTTGACGTTGCAGCATATTTTAAATTAAAAATAAAAGTGAAACGTCAAGATGGTCTCTGTGACCACGTGTCTTCAATTAGGCACTTCTCATCTCATCGTCAACATTAATTGAAGTGGAAGCCGAGATAGGTTTGTCGGTTTTGTCGGGTTTTATTTGTCGGTTTGTCGGACATCCAGATTTTCAGTAGCAGTCAAAATGAAGGCGAGCTTCCTTTTCCATGTCAGATATTCGGACACTTTTGGTGATCTGTTGAGACACTCTCTGCACGCACCACGAATTATGCTCCATTTGATGTAACTTCTAACTACGAATACTTAGAATACAACTTGAATTCCCCATCTTCTACATAATTATACCTAATCGGAGGTTATATCATTGTACTGTATAATCTACGATAGTTGGCTTCATCCTTGGCTGATATACAACTTAGATACAGAACCTTACAGAGTACTCTGTCACTCACATACGGTACTAGAAAAATAATTATATCTCGTATTTATTCTGTGCTTCTGTATCCATATAAGAAGACATAGATATAGGCTGTCCAAGCAAAGAAGACCCTCTGGCAAGATGGGAAAATGACTCAAGCTTGGTCAATATTTGTTCAAGAATTATCAATTTGATCTTAAATTGTAGAAAACAATTTGATCTACTACTTAGACCACATTTATAGTTTTTGAACAAATATCGACCACGCTGGAGTAATTTTTCCATCTTGCCAGAGGGTCTTCTCTGCTTGGACAGACTATACAGGTATAAGAAGTTACAGATATATAGAGCCTTTTGTATTCTTAGGAGAGAGAAGCAGCTACTTATTTCATGGTTTGTCCTAAAATTTTTAGCTAATGATCACTGACAACAGGATGTGTGCTTTAACTGTAAGCTTCAAAAAATTAGTTGATTTTACAAAATGCTCTCAACTTTTAATCGAATTAATCATGTTAATCTGGTTCATATTCATTATTAATATATTATATATTCAAAGAACACTTTGTAGGAAACGGAGTGCTTTGATCTTTGAATAATAATGGAATTGAATATGTTGTTGAATTCTTTTAGAAAACACTCTTGAACATTCATCGAATTAACTATGATCTTTTTTTTCTGTGTACTGTATATTTTTTTTAGAAAAACACAGCGAGTTTTGAAAAATAGGTTACTTTAACTAGATCATAACTCTTATCACTCTATATTACTGTGAATGGTTCATCAGTTTAAATCAATCAATTTCCCCTCAAAACTCACATATAATATTCTAGTACCATACAGGTACTTGAATGCTGTATGGCTGTATCTGAATATAGGCTACTGAATATTCTAGTTTCCGTGGATGAAACTAATGAATAATTTCATTTCTCAATAGAATTTATATAATGTTGTATAGCACACAGAAATACATTATTATTTACACTGAAATAATATATATACCCTCTTACGAGAAAATAATAGCATTTTCCATTAAAAGTCTCTTAATTTGGGCTTGAATGATTGTTTGATGAATAATAATAATTCCCGCAATAATTAATGGAAGGGAACTCATTAATTCAAAACATACATAAATTCTGAATAAAAGATGAGATTCAATTTACTACAAGATACTCGAACTGTTAAATTTCTATGGAGAGAAGCTTAGGAAGCCACTTCAGTTTTTATTATCAATCGAAGATTAATTCTTTAATATTTGTTCCATATTCACAGTCTTCATTGTGTATTATATCAAATATTGAAAATAAAGTAGGACAGTGCAGAAACAAGATATCAGATTTGCTGATCTTTGCAATGATGCTCTCATCCCCTCATACTTCGTAGAGCTCCTTCACTTTCGGAAGAGCTCGTAGTTCCAACCTTCACGCTAGATCGCACGAGCAACAACATATCAACCCTCCGTACGGCGCATTCAACCCCTATGGTGATGCAGATTGTTCGGGGCCCTCGCGTGGGGTGTGCGGAGTGTGCGACCGCTCAGGGCGCCACGTCCAAGGGGCACCGCGGCGGCTGATGCAAAACAAGAATTTAAAAAATTTCAATTTGGCTATTAGAATAATTTTTCCACTATTTGATAGAAAAACTTATTCCACCAACAACTTTAATCCACAAGAAATTATTTCCTCTGAATAAATTCATTCGCCATAATAAATTGATCAATTGAAAAATCACTATCAATGTATGAAGAAAGCCAAGAAACGCCCCTTTTAAATTTAATCATTCAATTTATGACAACCACCTTACATTCTGTCGACCAATCAAAAACTCCATATAATAATCCTATAATACTCCACTATATATTTCCACCGAATTGTTGTAGTTTTCCAAACTTTTTTCTGACAAGAGGTCGGTATTAGATCATCAATAGTTTGAGTTCTATTTCATTATAGTCATTGTTTAAAAAATAGAATTAATACGAGTATAAGATGGGCGTGTGAATCATATTTTCATCTCATTTCATACAGCATAAAACTATTTAAGTAGAATACTGGCACAAGTTAAACAAAGTAAAACTGAGTCTAAATTCTATAAATAAATTCTTCAAATACTAACTTGATAGAATCTTACCAGCCTGAATACATATGAATGAATATTATATTATATTAACCACTGGCGGCTCATGCCCACGAAACAGGTGAACTGCTGTACAGTAAAAGATACGGACACTTCACCTGTTTTGTGGGTACCAGCTGCCAGTGATATTAGCACAAGATGACAAGATCGTCTATGTCAATAGTAGATTAGCGTAAGTTTTTGTGTATGATACACCATCCATCATTTTCTAACTAGCAGCCATTTTCTAAGACAGAACTCACGAAACACTGTCAACCAATAAGAAAAGAGGAGGCGGGGCATGAAGGCGTGTCCAAGTCAAGTCTGAGTTATCACCCGTCAACTGCTGCCATCTACTGGTTGAATTTGGAAACTTTTCTAACCGATGTTTTCAGCCATTTTGATCGTAGGTGGAGCTTGGAGGCGTGTCCAATGGAAGTCAGAGCAAGTCACCCTATTGCTACTGCCATCTGCTAGCTGAATTAGGAACTATTTCGAATGTTATTCAAGAAAGTTGAGTAGAGCAGTGGAAATGGCTGGAATCTTCAATTTGCTTCAGTTTCCGATTTTTTGTTAAAACATTTTTATTTCCAGTGAAATGAAATTATGATGATTACCAATATTTTTCTGCAAATATTATTATTCCCTTCCTTATGTGCTTTCAAGCAAACTAATATATGAAATCAATCAATAATTAAAATTTTAATATTTTAATGATAAAGTACAGTAAAATGTGACAGATTTGCTCAATTTAAATAGCCTTTAGTTGTTTGGTATTTATTTTTCTTGGCTTTTGCTTATCACGTATCCAGTACATGAAAATTTATCATCATTTATCATTTATTCAATCGATCAAAAAAATACAGAGGTTAGTACAACAGGCATAATGCTCAAAACTGTTCCTAAACCTATTAAAATAATAAAAGTCCAATTTAAGGTTATGTCATAAATACAAAATACGAAATAATAAGTTGGGATACAATAAGCAAGTTCCTATAATCCTTCCCACACCACATGCAACATTGGGATTGTTTATGAGAAAAATGTGAACCAGCAAGGCAGCTTGAACAATGTTTGGTTTTGAATATATTTGTAATATGTTGGATTGCATTCGCCTGGTAATGAAGGGGTGGGGGTCGGGCGCCTGTAAAAATCTCCCACAGGACGCCAAAAAACCACGCGAGGGCCTTGAGTTTGTTAATTCATTTCATTCATTTTCCATAAATAATGCGAATTAAGTGGAGAGAGGTTCAGAAAATTCCATTTGTCTTCATTACTGGTGAACAAAGAGAATGGCAAAAAATTTGTTCATATTTTTACTTGTATGCTCAAGACATTTTCAAACATTTTCAATTGAAGTTGGAAATTTTTCTTTTATTTTAACTGCTTTGTTCAAGCTCTTCAAACATAATTATTCAATGGCATTCCATGGTTGGATATCATTGAACAATCAGATAAATATCAACTACAGATTAGTTTTACTGCTTGGTGCTTGGTATTCCCTTTATAATAATAATGACGAACATTATAATTATTAAAATCATAGTGTCTCTTAGAAATTCAGGCTGTTACCGCAGTTTCACCAGAGAATGAAAAATTAGTAAAAAGCAAATAATTAGTTGAAGAAATGAAATAATTTCCAAATTAAATTATGTTTGTCTTGCATGAATTCATTGAGCTCAACATTTTAATTTTTCAATAACCTTATAACTTACCTTATGCTAAGGGCGTCGCTCATATTGAGTTGTGGATTATAATAATTGATTTTCTCCCCAAAAATTGGACACATTCGACATATTTTTCTCCAGAAAACTAGAGAGGAGAGAGCCAATTTCTTTACAGAGTACTCTTCGCCTCTCTTCCAGCAATTTCAACGATATTTATGTGAATTGGAAGTGATCCATATTGATCCCAACTCAGTCCAATTACAGTCGCTATTCTCTCGTCTTGTTATTCTATTAAGGCCAACAATAATGTAACAGCTTTCGATGTGATTGAGATTTCAAGTTGCCTTTCAGAATTGATGGAGGTGGCAAGACTACCTTTAGAATTTCGAGAAACGAAAGTGTGCAGGTTTTTGTGAGTTTCTACTTTTGGATCGTTCCGTTTCCTATTCAGAAGTTCCTTCCTGGTTGCTGTTTTCAGAAGGGGGAGGGGGTACCTTAATCCAGTTCCTGAGAAACGCTCCCATAACCCCTAGGCTCTTGTGCTTTACCTGACAGATTACATAATAGAAGTCTTGATTGTTACCGACCCACATCAATATGCGGAAGAACCAGCAATGGAGAGGCTGGCACTCATCCAGCATCCCAAAACACTGTATAGCCTCACATAAACTGCAAACTTTATAACTATATTCTGATGTATTCTTCGGAAAACATCTTAGAAGAGTGTCAACTGAGAGGAGCATGTACTCCATTTAGCATTCAGCAGCTGAAGGCTGTCAATCGAGTTTTGAAAACAGACGAAAAATCATAGAATTCTCCTTTGGCACACTTCGCCTGCCGTTACATTGGGAATATTGGAATGATTGAGGACCGTCATTTGAATCATTAAAAGTATGTAGAAAAAAAGTGGATATTTCAATTATTTGAGGACGGAGTTCAAGTAATCCAAATTTAAGAATTATTGAACCCTAGGTAAGATATGGGAATAATAATTACATAATGCCCATCTTTGAAAAAAATCTTTCGAAAAAAGTAGATTTTATTTTTACTTTGAAAAATGTAAGTGTTCCCCATAAGTGCAAAAAAGTGGATTGAAGGTGACCGTTGACAGACAAAGGTCTGTTGAGCTTAACTTGAGCTGAAGCTCCAATCACCAACAAATGTTTAATAGTAATCCTAATGAGTATAATTATACTCATTTATAATATAGTATAATTATAGTATAATTATTATTATACTGCTATAATAATTATACTCATTAGGATTACTATTAAACATTTGTTGGTGATTGGAGCTTCAGCTCAAGTTAAGCTCAACAGACCTTTGTAAAAATCACAATTGTCTCTAATCCGGAAATTCTCTTGACATCATGCCCATAGAAATCTTTGGTTTTTAAGATTAGAAAAATCAAGAATACAGTAATCTGCATGTGAGATATTAGAATTAGAGGTAGAAGTAGCATAGTTCTTGAATTGTTGTTCAACTTTATTTATACTTGATATTGGATTGTATGAAGAGCTTTTTCCTAAGGATGGCAGTTGTATAAACACATTTTTTATGATAAATTGTATAATCATAAATTTCAAATTCAGCACATATGCAGAAGTCAATAACCCTGCTATTGTTGGGTAGAAAAAGCCGCAGGCTAGCTTCCAAAGAACTCTCCATAGTAATTAGGTTCCTTTGTACTTCACCTTGGTTTTTATTCAAGGACGAAACTCATTGAATCATCGCAACTGCGAAGTCTGAAGATTCAATCATTAGAAGGTACCAATAGCATAGGTTACATTACTTATTGCCATGCATCTTTTTATTCTCTCAAAAAACTGATAACTCGGCTCAGGGTTATAACATTTTGTGTCGTACATTTCCAAAAACTGAGTACTGGGCTTTTACATATTTTGTCTTTTTTGAAGAATTTTATTAAAATAAAATAACGGAAACGGCCATTCCAGCTTATTAGCTGTGAAACATTAACTCACATTTGAACGCATCAATTATAAAATTGAAAACTTGATAGCAAAGAAGCATGTCCCTATTTTTCACATGCTACCAGTCAATATAAATATACGAATATCTCTCTATATTCACTGATTGTACTGACAATGTGACAATGATGAACCTGCTTCGACAATAATAATTATTATGTGGGGGCTAACGTGCCACATGTTGTGAACAATTCGATCTACTCTGCAATTTATTACGAAGCGTGCCAGCCAAATGTGTGGCACACCACATAGAAGCGGGTACCCTTATTATTTCACAGTAAGTAACTGAAATTCCAGCAAACAGGACAATATGATCAAATAATTGGCACTTTACCAACAGGTACTCTATTCTCTACCACAGGTGATGGTTAAAATTTTCCGTTGATCGAAAATTAAACCTACTTGTAGCACGCTTATTAATAAAGAATCTTTTAAAATGATATGTTTCATAGAAGTTTAACGGCAGTTAGTCTTTTAAATACACTATTATGTTGGATGTATTCACTAGAGATGCGGGATTGATCAACTGAATTTTTAGTTTTTAGAAACCTGTTCATTTTAATCCGTTGGATTGACTGTTGTTTTAAAAAAAGAACCTATAAAAGGAGAAATTTATAAAAGAAGAGTGAATGCGATTAATACGAGTATTATGATGCGGGAATTAGATCGATCATTATTTCTTATGGGAAGAGTTAATAGGATAAAATTAATGATAATGCATTGAAAATGGAACTTTTCAGAATTGTTTTAAACCCATTTTCGACTGAATAAATTATATTACAAAACTTATTGTAGAGGATACAACCCCCCTCCCTTATTCATAAATGAATCATTTGTAGAATGAATGTTTTTATTAGTAAAGTTCACATGAAATTATCAACAATGTAGAGATCAACTTTTCAGTTTGATTTTGACACTCTTTCCATTCTATTTAGCTTAAAATATTTCCAATAACTCAGTTCTAGAATTTTTACAAAACCAATTAAATTGTAGTTCTGTATTAAAACTTTGTCTTCAGTTCATTGCATTCACATGATAGGATGAAAGACTAATGTATCCAAATTTATTAGAGAAAATGATACTGGAGGGAATTCTCATTTTCCAATCACATTATGAAACTCATATTTCTCACCGTCAACCACTTCCGTAAATCTTTCAACATCCACCCCAAAAGCTACTTCTGAACTGGAAATTTCATCGTATCTGATTAGGTGTGCTTGTGAGCTTGCGTGCGTGTGTGTCCAATGGTAGTAAATAATGTCATGTCACTCAGCGGGGAGCAACCACTCCGAAAGGTGATGCCGCAAAAAAATCGGGGAGTATTTCAAAAATATGATCGATCATCATCAAATGATAGATATTGCCGGTAATAACAAAGGCTGTTTCTGTCCTTAAAATACTGAATGAAGTCAACAAAACCCCAGGTGTCCTTGTATGCGGAATATTTATTGAGATGTTTCATGAAAAACGCATTACACAAGAAAATCTTTTTCCTGTCATTTGGTTTTATGACGAGTCATTCAAAATAATACAGGTAGCAAATATGAAGTATGAAAGTTGTTGCAAGTATGATGGGGAGGACTCAAGTATGTGAAAGATTACTACTGTACCGGAGGTAGAGCTCAATAGGAATCGAGAAGGGAATGAAATAAACTTCAAATAATAAATAAATCATTTGAGGTGCAAAACTACAAAACTTGTCACTATATGACAAGTATTGTGAGGACATCATTACTTTAATATGATGATTTCTTCATCATGTGGACATCAATAGTGTGACATCACAATGACTTCAAACTGTAATAGTGACATCCATACAAATACAGTCATACTGTACACTCTTTATTATCAAATATAGAAAGTGAGAATTCAAAAATTAACCTATTATGAAAAGGGAGTCTAAACATATAGAGATTATTTTTCTGCTCAAGATTATGAACCAAGAATTTATAATTTATTCATTTATTTGAAGTGAAAATTGTTTATAATATTATAAAAAATCGCTCATCTTGAATGAGTTCTGCGTTCTGCAAAAAAAGAAATCATGAAATATTTTTCTTATTAATCTTATCTGCCGATTGACTGTTTACTATGGCATGATTTGATTTTTATTAGAATGCAAAAATTGTATTCACTTATTATTCGTTGTTATTTGAGGTGCCTAATTTATATTCTCAATCGAACTCTTTTACTCTGTCAATATAGAATTATTACAATTGTAGAATGATAGAATCGATTTTGAAAATTAATTCTCAAGAAACTTGATAAGAGGCCTAATTATTATATAAATAAAAAAAAAATTGTATAAATAGAATATTATTGGAGTGCATTATACCTTGTTATACGTGCAACTCCAATACTTGAGTTATATCTTTACTTGAATAGGTATCTAACCTAACCTATACCATAGATATATCTACTTGAATAGATACATCTATAGTACTGGAGTGCATTATATTCCCTACCTTGTTTTACGTGCAATTCCAATACTTGAGTTATATCTATTTGAGATTGAAGATGGGTTCCATAGATATTACGAGTTGTTATAGTTCCAACTCCCTTAATGGAAACACAGGAAAGCTTTCTCGTCACGAAGAATCTGGAAAATCAAAAATAAAATATAATCGTACTCATGAATGAGTGAAAGCATTTGCTGGAGGTAATCTGAGCTTGGAATGGACAAAGTTTGAGCAGTTCTGGCGCGATTCGTTGGTGACAGATTGAACAGGAAACAACCATTAATATTTCAGGACAATATCCATCAGCATGAATTCATATACCCTTCCTCTCACTCAAACGTGGAATCCCTTTAGAGATATTTTATCCGCGACCCATGATGATTTGCTTGTTTCATTGACTGTGAATTGACATCAACAGGAACGCATTGACAACAACTCTGAAGGAATGATTATTCACGTTCCAAACATTTCACATTTCAGTTCATGTTCCATCATTAGCAACTTCTCCGTTTCTTGTAAATTATCTTACTATTTTATTATTGTCTTCTATTCTAAGTTACTTTATTCTACTTCAATTTCAATTTTTTTTAGTACATATTATTGATTTTATTTTGCTATTTCAGTTGAGGAAACAAATTTGGGCATGTCCTGTAGTTTCCATATTGTTTGTCAATAAATGAATCAATAAAAACATTTTGTGAGGAGGTATACACCATTGTCCGCCATAATTCTAAGGGTTGGAGAATTTGGAAGCTTATAATAACAGTGAATGTAATTTTTGAAATCAATGAGCTCGTTTGAGTGCTTCAGTTTATCTTGATTGAAGCATCTAGTAAAACTTGAGTGAGATCAATTTATCACCGGCAGAATGAATCGTGAGGTACAACATGTAACCGATTTTGAAACTTATCATCAGATTAAACGAAACGTAAGTCAAATTTTGTAGCCTAGAATTATCCAGCTCAAACGAATATGAATATATGCATATCAACTGTAGCATACGAGTATTCAAACTGTATTTTCAAACAGGAAATGTTATTCGATAAGGTTGTTAATTATTGTTACTTCCGAGTTCCGTCTCGAAACAAGTCAGTTCCAGTTCCTATCATTCCTATTCATGTCAGAAACCCCGGTATGGTTCGCCCTCTACTAAATGGAATTGAGAAAAGTGAAAACTCAGGTACAAGCCAAGACTTATTGCAAAAATCCCAGATATCGTCACGTCACTAAATCACCTACCCAACAATACCGGCTCTGTGAAAACCAAAACAATTAATTTTTCTAATACAGATACCCAGTTCTAATAAGATATACGGCCGGCTTCTCCATTGTCCAAAATCAACAGCTGTGAATTAGAAGCTTCCTTCCAAAATTATTCCAGCGGAATCATTTTTGCAAAAAGAGATTTATACTCGGCTATATGTCATTCGAGAATAATAGACAACAAAGGATGAAAGGATAGCAGAGGAGAGAAGGAAGACGATTAAAGGAGGGTGTGTGGACCAGGAAAGAGAAAGAGACACCGAATAAGGAACGAGATGAGAAAAGATCCTAGCTCATTCCTGTACGTACGTTAATATATAAGCGCCTCACTGCAGAATACGTCAGTGCTTATTGTTCGAGCGAGAAGATGAAGAAGAATAAGGAAAAGACTATGGGGATGTTTTCCAGAACGGGACCCTCCCTTCCATTGAGGCAAGGACTCTCAATTCTCTACACCGCCCCATCGATTGAAGATATGAGAAATTTTATCTATTTCTGATACGCTCGATTTTGATCAACAATGAGAAGACCTAGTTTATTTCCTGTTGACATCTTATGTCGAAATTGAAAATACTGTTGTTTTTCGACCTGCAACATTCATGATCCTAAAGAAACGCAAAACATTTTATAGAGAGGCAATAGAAAATTTTATTGCTGCTAAGTTTGAAGCTTATCACAATTGGGTCGAGTTTGATGGTTATTAAACCCATTCCTTTTCATCCTTTTTTCTCTAGCCATTCATCAGATAGGGAAGTGGGAAATTGCTTCTCCAGATTTATTCTTCATTTGATGTAACTATCGACATAAAATAAATTGTGTTCCCTATCTTGAACGTGCTAATCCAACCCGGAAATTACATCAAATAAATGGCAGGAGATGGATCTTTCCCACAATAGCATAAATGGTTTGACTAATTGGGAAAGTTTCCTGTTTTGACCAATGCCAGTCATAATCGTAGATATTTTTCTAGAAAAAGTATCTTAACCTCTTTATTGCCAGAGATCTGGATCTATTCTATTATCTCTAAACCTCCAAATGAAACACTGTGGAACAGTTTTGTTTCTGCTTTTTTTACAACCAATTCATCTAATATAAAGATATGTTTTGTGACACGAGATCAAATTGACTGTTTTCATCAACTGGATTGAATTGATTTCTTCCTAAATTTTTTTAAAACGTTTAACATTGCTCCATTTTCTGATTAATTCAACTGACGATATTAACAAATATTAAAACATAAAAAACTCTATTTTCTGGAAATATGAACTACCTATCGCGTAGGCCTGTTCAAGTACAAGAACATCCAGAAAACGATATAAATCGTAATTGAATCATTTTATATCAGAACAAACATCCAGGAATAGTCGTATTATACCACAAATAGATTCATAATAAAATTTGTTGAGTAAATATTGATGTTGTGGAATCTTTTTATAATAAAAGGAACTTGGTTGATGTCACAATGCTCCTGCAAATTCTATTGAAAACAAAAGTAGAATTGTGACAAGAACGATGTTTCTTTCATTTTCATAATAATTTGAAACGGCTCATCCAGAGCTTAGATTATTATTTCCCCATGAAACTTTTGCATCATGAATCATTCAATAAGCCAAATGTGAATTTTAAAAATAAATACCAAACTAAATATTTCAGAGCACATGAATTTTTCATCGAGGCCGCTCTTAAAAGTATTTACCTCCTTATCTGCAATTATTATGATGAACTAGGCAGTTATAGAGCGTAGCTCCAATACTCAGCCTCCAAGAAAAGTACGCTCGCTTACTTTCACGGTAGAAGTGCGATCCATTTGCAATGCAAATATAAAATACTCATCACTGGGTTTATTTACCATAACGTAACGTGAACTCGTGACCGACAACAACTTTTACGTGCAACATGTTGCCAAGTTGAACGCGAAGTTGACGTTGAAATTCAGAATTCAGCACGCAACAGTTGAATCAACATATGTTGACACGGTTGTGGCGCAGTTGACTCCTCCTTAATTGACGTTCAATTGACCTTATTATTATAATTTGTACACACCCGCATATATTCAGCACTTTTCTCCTGGACTTTACTATTTTGCTTGCCACCCTGTTGACCACAGCTTTGCGAGAAGGGTTTCTCATAATCTTCCTCTTTGTCTCTCTCATGTAAGTAATATATTCTCCTCTTATTACCTTTTTCCTTCTATAACATTAAGTAACATCTCCTTCTCTATCTCTCTCATGTAAGTAAAATTTTTCCCTCTTCATCTCTTGTCAATTATAAGAGAATGTTTGTTAGTACTGGTCTCACTTAGAATATTGTGGAATCGTACGTTATCGACCCTGAAATTAGATGCAAAGAAATTTTAACTAGCGCATCTGGTACATAGCATGCGGTTTCTGCTCTCGCATTCACGACATACATACTGATGACTGTTAATTGCTGTTTAACAACTTAACTTATTCCAGTAATCATCAACTTTTCTTTTCAGTGCAATTGAGAATTGCTGATGATCATTATCAATATACGATGATGTAAATTTGATAATGAGTTTTAAGTACTATGTTTTCATTGATAAATTCAGTTGAATTGAGTGTTTCTCTCAAAAATTGTAAATTTTCTTTAAATTCTTCGATGTTAAGATGCACAAATGCATGGAAACCAGACTGTACATTCAAAGAGTTAATCAAAACTCGAAAGCGAGATAGTTCAGGGCCAATTTATTTCTTCTCTCTCTCCAGTAAAAGCCGTATCCAAGTAAGTAAATCTTCAACTTCTTCCGTAAGTTCCAGTCTGGAGTACTGGCGACTTCACAATTAATACAAAACGCAAATACGGTTACAATACAAGCGGCAACAAATGAGGGGATACAAGAAGTGATCTGTAAGCTCCAAAGAGTAATAATTGAGAGAGAAGTGTTGGTTTTTTATATTTAAGCAACAAATAAGGGGGTAAAAAGTGAGATGTATGGTACAGAGAGTAATAAAAGGAAGAGATGCGTTCGTTTTAATGTGTATTTAGGTGACGGAGAAGAGAATAAGAGTAAGATTGAGAGAGAAGGCATGTGAGAGAGAAGGGAAAAGGAAGGGTTACATAGCAAGGGCGGTCTTGAAAGAGATCAGTTACGTAAAGGCACTGGCCAGCCCTTGCCCTTATCACCGTCTGGTCACATTGAATAGCCGCTAGTTTTTTCTAATCACCGTAAACCAAAGTTTATTATGTCCTCAGAGCAGTCGTTCCCTCCTTTTTTCTGGAGCACTGGCTGTTCTTCCTTTCATTCAATGCCTTCTCGATCTGCATAATATCGTCGTCTGCCATTACTTCACTTCAGCTCTACTCAGACTATGACCAGACAATCTGTTCCGTCTTTTTCTAAGACATCCCCTCTTTCTCCAATCTCCAGGCAATCTTTTCTGTCTCTTTCCCTCATTTTTCAATCTTCATCTTTTCATCCTTCTCCAATCTCCAGACAATCTGTTCTGGCTAGCTTCCTATCTCACTCTCTCCCATATCAACCAAATCTTTTTTTTCAGATCTCTATCATTAGTGTATTGTCCGACACTTGGGCTCCATCTTTGCTCTGCACTTGTATTGAAATCGGCGTCTGCCAAAAACTGGAACCAGTTCCAAATTAGTGCTCATCCTAACTTTTTAAAAACTCTTATGATTTCACTAGTCTTAAACTGAAATGAATGTATAGTTTATAGTTAAATATAGTTTTAGAAGCGAATAAAGATGAACTTACAGCATTCTAGGTATTGAGTACTCCTCGTAAACAAATTGAAATCCATCTATTGAAAGTTTACAAACTTACGATTTTCATCTTAATAAGGCCAAAAATATTTTTCTTGATAAACTTGTAAATGGACTCTAATTACTTTGACAACAATATTGTTGGAGGAAATTATTGTCATGAAGCATAGTTTAAAAAAAATACTTGAGCAAGTATTTTCCCGTAAACGAAAAAATAAGAAGCTTGAGTAAATAACTCTTTCAGTAATTTAATCCTCATTTACAGTTGATTTAATTTAATCCTCATTTACAGTATGAGAATAATTTAGTTGACATTCCTCAATTCCTATAACTTCCATAATCAAATACTGCTTATTAACGGGTGAGATGGCCAGTCAAGAGTGATACGAGTGACTATCAATTTCATAATCAAATCAACAATTAACTGTTTGTTCACAGATGAGAAAACAGAGTATGTAATATCAAAGCTATATTGACAATCATTCGGTTGACATCGCTCATATCTTATCAATATCAACGATATTGACTTTCACCAAAGAGTATTGTATTATTCTAGTATAAGAGAGATCTATTATTATATCCTTTCACAATCAAATCAACTGCCTGTTCACAGGTGATAAGACAGGTCGGAAAGCATATCAGTGATACTCATATTATTAATGCCATTATTCACAATCATTTGGTTGACATCTCTCAATCCCTATCAATTTCACAATCAAATCAACCGTTTTTGCAGGAGTGAGGAGACGATAAATATCAATTTTCTGTCTGAGTGCTTGATCAATAATTGGTGCGGCGACGAGACGGCAGTTGTAGCGCGTTGAGCCACCTCAGCGTGATTTCGATTATGATTTGATTATAACAATAACCTGCGGCAACATGCTGTCTGGCCTGGTTCCCTGGATTGCTATTGAGTGTGACGGCAGGTGATCAAAGACGTCTGCACTCTTGGCTATATATTGTACGATAAAATATAAATGACAAACTCACGTACATACATGAGTAGGCTGTAAATCTATATATTGACTACTATATGCCCCAAAATTGTACAATAAATATGAATAAACATGCATTATATCTATAGCACGTTGACTAGCCTACTATAAGCTTTCGAATTATAGAATCAATAAGAATGAACATACGCTATATCTATAGAACGTTGATAGGCTACCGAATCATACAATTTATGTAAATGTACATATATATATAGTACCCTGATATGCTCCTGAATGAGCATACATTATATCTATAGAACGTTGATATGCTACCGAATCATACAATAAAAAGAAATGTACATATATATCTATAATAGTGTTGACTATTGTGGGCTCCACGTAGATGCAATAAACAATAGAATTTAAGAAAAATAATGGTTCAGTGGATTGCTTTTGGCCAGCAAGGGGTGTCTATACTAGCATTGCAATCAGGGGAACCGACTGGGCACCAGCTACCCCCGGGTGTTATACTTTTTCTCGTTTCATCCCGTATTTTTTCCTGCGCCCCTTTCTTATTTCTTTACCACCAGAATTAGGGCCATTTTTAACGGATGAGACTCGCGCGCCGATCTACTCATTGACGTAGATTTAGAGAATAGAAGAACAGAAAAAATACGAAAGGGTTTCTACCCTTTGCTTGTGTTCACTTATGACTGGAGGTTTTTTCCACCCTTGAAGGTGAAACTTTCTCGCTCTGTCTTTTTCAGTTCCACACGGGATAAAAAGAGAGGAGTAAGAGAGAGAAGAGTCAGGTGAGTAGGGAAAGAAGATGAAATGAAGAAAGATAGAGAAACGGAAAAAGAAGATGAGTAAGCGAAAGAAGTACAATAATTGAAAGTGGATCAAGAGTAAGTGAGAATATGGGTGAGAGAAAAGACTAGGTGTACTGTAAAGCAGTGATCATGATCCAAGACGAACCCCTCAGACCAGTTCTCAAACCCTCCATTTTCCACTCAAAGAACTCTAAATGAAAATTAAATGGGAATTCAATGCCGAGCGTCTAGTTCTTGATGTTCGCTTGATGGGTTTCCTTTTATGCGGCTTAATGGAATCGCATAATGTATGTGGCGTACACAAACGACTGTCTAAATCTTCGTCGCCAGTGTAAGTGATCCTATTTTTCACAGTGTCGAAAGGTCGACGGCGAAATTAATACGCGCGATATTGTGGGGTTGGGGCGCCTAGCCAATAAGCAAATAGATTATGCGCCCGAAAAATAACAGTTTGTGAATGGCGTGAAATTAAAGATTAGAGCTGGATGGTGTCAGTTTCGAAAGTGGGGTTTGATTTGATTGCACAACTTTCTAGGATGGGATTCTCAAGGTTATAGGTATCAACTAAATTGACAATTCTGAGAGAGATATTCGAGAAAATGTTGTTCATAGGGAATAAGAGTTTGAACCTAGTTGTGTAAGATATTGCGCTAATACTCAATATTCACTCCTATGATACACCAACTAATTGATCGGAAAATGGTTGATTGGTCGGTAAGTCTATTCGAAATTTGGCGATTGAATAAAATATGAATGATTCCGTCAGAATTTATTAAGGAAAGTGTTAATAGTTGGAATAATAATTATTGCACCAAGTTGACAGTAGGAGGCTATAATATGAAAACATTCTATATTAGGAGGATGTATGTGATCTTAAAAGTAGTTTCTACCTGAAAATATCATTGTCAAACCTAGATTTTTTATAAGTGATCGGTGTCCAAAGCAGCCAATTCATTCAATTGACTTTTTCGGGAACATTACTCAATAATCTCGGTTAAGTGACATAAATGCTTCTAATAATAATGCTTGATAATACAATACTACCAAATTATGGTAGATTAGGTGGTAGGTCAAGACTACCGACTTGATTAGAAGAAATTAGAATACTATTGTGTAGTTTTTGATAAGGATATTATCATGGATTCATGTAGGAATAAAGACCACATATTTGACGAATATGAAAAGACACTGAATTCTTAATTTATCTCTCATAATTAATTAATATAAATTTGGAAAGTATAGAAAATTAAGTAAATGTTACACGATTATTAATCTCTGGTAAGAATGCAATGAGTAGCAGCAGAATACAGATTGGAGGGAGCTAAAGTGATTGGCAGTTTTATAACGAATCTCAGTTAATGCTTCCTATTGGTCAAGATTTGCATAGAAATGCTGCTATTACTAACATAATTGGATTAAAACAGCAATGGCAAACCCATGAAGACCGGTAAATTTTTTCAAAGTTTTGCTTTTTATGATTTTGAAACCTCTTTTCAATTCTGAAACTAAGTTAAATCTTTTCGATATCTTGTAGATCAATTTGCGAGTGATATTTCCTAGTTAAGTTTTTTACCTATTCCCTAGTTTACATTATTGCAGGCTTTCTTCCACAACTAGATGATTTTGCAAAACATAGAACTATAATCGTAACTATTATTGAGAATACTTAACTATGTTTATAGTTTTTATATAAATTTATTGAATGATAAAGTCTATTGATATAATGGTTTGTCTTCTAATTGATTGAAGTATCATCATTATTCTTGAATCCATCATTCACATGGTACACTTTTGCATTCGGAACATCCTATTAGGCTGCAAAAACTTCTAACTTCTAAACTTCTAACTACAAATCTATTGATTAATTCCACAATATTATATTATACATGTATGTATTTATGTTGAGCCAATGTGGGCATGATATGAATTTTACAATCATAGAAAAAAGCGATAGAAAGGGGACCTGGTTCATGAAGAAAGATGCTAAAAAGAGAAGTTAACACAGTAGATATTATGGAAAATATCCAATAGTCTCCTCATCAGAATTGCAAATTATCTTCCAGCTACCTACACTACGTCTACCCGGCTTCAGGCTCATCTTCATCTTGAGGGGTATCCCCCTGTTTTATTCACCATTGTTTGGAAACGACCCTTCCCATTCTTCCATATTTTTTTTCTTTCAAAAGTAACGTACTGGGCACGCTTCCAATCCCAATCGCCTTCAGCCATATACAAGACAATCCGTGAGATACTTTCTGACATCACAACAATGTAAGCATCACTGTTATTTCTCTCCTATGTTTTTCTATCTCACATTTGAGTGGAAATGCGAAATCACTCCAGATTAGTGTTTTATCTACCCTTCATAGTTGTGAAGGTTGAATGAGCAAATTTGCAAAACATTGTACAACAATGGTTTAGAATCTCTAGCCTGGAGCGACATTTATAAAAATTAAAACTTTGTATGGGTATAAGAATAATAAATTTGTTAAAAAAATGAATGTTTGGTTTCTGGTCAAATTATCGAATAATCCTCCATTTCATACGCTAAAATTTTATTCCATAGGTCGAGATTGTTTAGAAATCTTCCAAATTTCTGATTCTTTCCAGCCCACATAATTATACTCTAAGCATGTGCGTAAATAATGAGAAGGGTAATGATGAGAGACGACGACTGCTTTTTAGATGATCGGGACCGACTTCTTTACGTCTTTTACGAAAGTCAGAAAGCCGGTATCTCTGTGAAAACGCTGCGGTAAAATATCATTCCCCAGTCGAGAATCGAACTCGGAACCTCTGATTCAGTACTCGGCATTACACTACGGATAAGTGTTTTCGACTTTTGTTTGATGTTTCTAGACTTTTTGGAATTAAAATAACTTTTACAAATCGAAATTACTGTGAACATCATAAAGAACTTTCACCATGTTCCCTCTATTTGCGAAACATGGTTATGTCGGCGAGGTGGAACACATTCGGATCCCTCCACCGAAAAGCCATACGCTAATAATGTAATACTACTACCTGTAGTGTACCTCTTCAGTCAATATAAATTCCGAAAACTCTGCAATTCAGCTCAATTCAGTGTTTGGACAAAATCATCCGCACCTCTAGTAATGAAGGTAAATGCAAAGATATGAGAGCAAGCCAGACGAAATGAGCGAGAGTCAATAAGATGGAGTGAGATAGGGTATGATGTAGGGGAGTAGAGTGAGAGTGACAGAATGAAGAAATGAGAATGATTGAGGGTTGAGTGATGGGAGCCAGGTTCTCAGCAGGGAGTCCTAATTGGTGCCCGGTCAGAAAATCAGCGTTCCCTTGCTTGTGTGTGCAAATAAGGCAAACCACAAATTATACGAACCCCGCGAGTCAGCGTGTCACGTTTTGAATACGCAGTGATGTAAGTACAGAGCTCAAGGTACAAAGGCCATAGAATGAAACTAAGAACTGGAAGAATAAACTAAAGAAGTTGAAAAAAAATGAAGAAAGAGGAAGGAAATGATAGGCTACAGCAGCTACGAGCTCATAGCTCCATCCTTGTTTCATTACAATGCCGGTATTAGTTTCCGAGGTAAATGTTTTTCTTCGGATCTGTGGATTAAAAAATCTCAACAACCTTCAATTGTTCCGACTTTTTGTTCACTTACGCCTTCTCTTCTTTGTTTCTCCTGATGCTAACTTCCTCCAATCTTTCCACTTTTGTTCCTACAATAATAATATTCATTCTTTATTCTTATGAATAAGTGCTATTTTGGGTGCAGTTGAATGATAATTGATGTTAATTATTGGTGGAGCATTCGTTTGTGATTATGAAAAGTTCAATGGTACAATAATTATTCGACAGCTGTTGTCGGTTCAATTGGAAAAAAAGAGAAAGCAATATTAGGAAGAAATCTGAATATTAAAGATTTACTTTGAAAATATGATCATTATTCATTATTTTTTCATATTCAATGAAATTACTCAACTTTGCTAATTTTTCCTTTTTCTTTTATGAAGGATAATCAAGTTTACTCATACTTCTAATGAGCTTATCAATTCTGCTTTGTTTTTATTAATTTTGATCTTTACTTCTACTTTGTGCATTCTTCAACACTTTTCATCAGCCATAACTCATGATTCCATAACTGAGTTACTGCTGAATTACTCTTCAAACCTGAATATAGTTCTCACTTTGGCAGCAAATCAAAATATCATCAAATGAGTTTGAAAAGGATTCTAACAATTTATATCCATCTCGTGAAACTTTGAAGAGTTTGTGATGCACTCTCTTAAACGAAGGAAATGGCTGCATTTGAAAACAAAATGGCAGAGACAACGAAAACGCTCTGTAATTGGTCGAGGCCACTCCCTCCTACTTCCAACACCTTGATAAGCTGGCCAATGAGAGTCGAGTACTAAAGACAGTACCAGCCTACTTGTTTACCTTTTCCTCCGAAAGATAGCGTTTGTGATACTATCCAGCCCATGTAGTGGATAAAGCTCTCAAAATTGTATTGTACACTGCAAATAACACTCTATTTTCACAAACGTTTGCTACCAGCTATTGAGGGCTCAAGATAAATAATTATACTCGAATTCTAGTGAATACCATGCTATCACTAAACATGATACCTAGGGTTTTATTCCTGAAGATCTTCCTTAATGGCCCATTACATATATCTCCATATATCATTAATCTCCAAAAAATTCTCATTTTCTTTGGTTTTGATTATTTTCATTCAAGACTATTTTCATTCCCCACTAATACTGTAGCTATGATTTGGAACAAATACGTTAGTGTCCAATATCAACCGCGTACTTCTCAAGAAATTAATTATACTACATTTCACTCTTGAAACAAATTTACTAGCTTACGAAGTATTAGAGTATAGAGTTTTGTTTCGGTTCAAGTTCAAGCTGATAAATCATATTATCTCACTCGTAGTTCCTTCCTTAAAGATTTCATCTTAATCTGTTCAATTGTATTATTAAAGTACTTAATTAATTTCACCTTACAGACATGTCTAGGAGTGTAATAAAAGCTCCTCTACTTGTAAAAATGTAAGTGGTTAAGTGGTAGAGTGGACATTACTGTCCAAACTTCGCCACGTCATTAAAATAAAGAAGTAAAAAAACCCTTGAAACTTGGATGAACAATTGAATATTAGGAAGAACCAGGAACCATTAAGTCTTATTAGAGTAACCAGTAAGTCATTTCAGAAAGTAGATTCCGAATTTCAATATAATTCCAAATGAACGATATACATTATAAACCTTTTAGTATACAAATATACTAGAAGGTTCAGGAGAGAGGCTCCAATGGTATAGCCATGTTAAAAGAAGAGATCAACAATAATATCTAGGGAATAGAATATTTGATATAATAGTAGTGGGTAGAAGAGAGGGAGAGGAAGGCCGAAGAGACGTTGGTGGGATTGTGTGGAGAGGAATTTGAGAAGCCCCTGCTTGGAGCTGGATGGCGGTGAATATGAGGACAGAGACACTTGGAGGCGACTGACCAGAAACAGCGACCCCGTATAGAAACGGAAATAAGCAGAGTAAAGAAGAAGAAGAAGAAGAAGAAGAAGAAGAAGAAGAAGAAGAAGAAGAAGAAGAAGAAGAAGAAGAAGAAGAAGAAGAAGAAGAAGAAGAAGAAGAAGAAGAAGAAGAAGAAGAAGAAGAAGAAGAAGAAGAAGAAGAAGAAGAAGAAGAAGAAGAAGAAGAAGAAGAAGAAGAAGAAGAAGAAGAAGAAGAAGAAGAAGAAGAAGAAGAAGAAGAAGAAGAAGAAGAAGTATACAAATATACTAACCACAGAGGTTGATATAAAGGCTTGAATAGAATTACCAATGAGCTATTTCCATCACTTCCTCCAACAAAAATAGTAATCATCACTACAACCACAGTGGAATATTTTTATAAAATGTTATTACATACAGTAAGAATGACAAACTTTATATGAACTGGAATCTTAGCAAAAGTTCAATACATTGGACGTTGGAATATTGGGTCAAATCAGGATGTCATTCAGGAGGAACAAACTGCATTTTAATGCAACTCCTGTTTCTGACATGTAGAATATTGCAATTCGAATGCAAGCTTGAATGCAAACGCGTGTATTTACAAAAGTGCAACAACTGCATTGTATTCCGCAACAGGAAGCTTGACCGCAATATCCTGGTCTTTATTCTGAGTTCACATTGTAACAAGTCACAATGTTTTGACTAGACCTGAAGGGTGTGGGCGTAACCATGGTGACATACTGACTGATGGAGAAGGGTAGGGATGTGGTTGAAAAAAGATAAAAATTTGATGTTAAAAGGTGGGGATTGCATTAAAAAATGCTATGAAGCTGAAGGGTTGTTGGATTAGGGGGAATACCATACACGGGACAGGGAAGTAAATAGTACTGCATTGTATTAGATTTTTTGGAGCAAATGGTTGGTAGTGGATGACAAATATTGTAAAAGTAGATATTGTAATTTTGAATGAGGGGGATGCCGAGTTGAAAAATATCAAAATTTAAATAAATATAATATTTTATTAATATAAAAATATATTATCATGTGAAAAAAGTCAAGATCTTATTATTATCATTTATTAGTTTTATCATTAAGGTATTCATATTTCATGCATTGCACTAAATTTCTTTATACTCGTAGATTCATGCTCTTGAGCTCTTGAACGTTCAAGAGGGATACTGTTTGTTATCACTCTATTGATTGAATTTGTTCTGTATTTTGATCAAAAACGGTTGTACTTAGTGTAATAATGTGATGTGTAGATGGAAAATGTGAATGTAATTTCTTGTTAAGAAAGTGGATAATCTCTTGACAAAATCAATCTATATCACGGGTAATGGAGTGAGAAGTTTTTGATAATTTCTATGATACATTATTATTAAGATAAAGAACTTTTTAAAGAAAATAAATTCAAATCTTTTTCTTTAAATAATCGTTGTTAGTTTGTTTTGGAAATTTGTCAAATAGATTCAAGAATGATGAATGATTATGATAGAAGAATGAAGAGTTTGCTATTGGTTTGAAAACTTATTGAGATGGATATGCTGTACCTTGAATGAGTAAAAAATATTTATTCATTTATTTATTCATTTTACAGACAATAATAACTTATTGGTTAAAAACACAGACTTATGTCCAAAACGTCTTCATACCAAATTTTTACAAATAATAAGGTTCGAAACTAGGTTATTTTTTCGTAGCACTTCAATTAAGAATAAATTTATAGTCCAGGAGAAATCCAAAATTATGAAAATTTTGACTTTAAAGCAATAAGGTTATTCCAAATTAATCATTACACTAATTTTTCACAACATTTCTTATAAAATATTGATTAAACTTGAAAATTTTGAGCCACAATAAAACACTACCAAGTTTACTCGTTGCTATGGCCTTGTTATAAATATTTGATAGATCAAGTGAATATTTGAAAAATTCCTACCACTACAACTATTGTAACAACCTCTTTAGTAAGAAATATATGAGAAAAATTAATATTTATTTATTTGACAAAATACATTACTCAATGGAGTCAGCTCAACTGTGTTTCTAATCAAATGGGTTACACCAGAGAGAATCCTAGAAATAGAGCTCTTTTATTCTATGGTTGCACTCAACCTCAATATTGTCGTTGATTGTGAAAAAAATACCAAGTGGGGTCTTCCTTAGCTGAATTACCAAGTTTTGATTGATGCACAGAAAAAGTTTAAACAAAAGAAAAAAAATTAGGACTTTCCTCATCTCAACTGAAGATTCGAAGTAGGCCTACTTGAAAAAAAATTCATAAAAAAATGTACAAAGTTCAATTAATAGGGGCTCATCTACAAGACGCAACTGAATATTTTGAATATTGCTTTGAAAAAGAGGGGATAGAGGAGGTATGACAAGGAAGGGAGGGTTGAGCGAGCATTGACTTGAAGGGTGGGGGGCCCAGGCAACCAGTTGTGTCTGCAGACAACAGAAAGCCAACATTCAGCCAGGTAGACTCTGGTGGTGCACGTCGCGTAAAGAACTCAAGGTCAAGTTCTCGATCAACATCTCGTGTTCGTTTGCTAGTGCTCCAAAACTCTATCACAGCTGTGTTCACCAGTGTGCTATTCTACAGTGAATTAATTTCCCTATTTTTTGTGAATATAAACAAAAGATTCCTAGTGAAAGTTTATGAGGGCCGTCTTTAGGACCTCTGCCAGTGACTAGATAGCCTTGATATTGGTTTTTTGTTTTTTCGAACTGTGTGTTGTTCAGCTGGAATGCAGTGAAGACCACTCTCAGCAACTCACAAGTAGACCTACCGCGAAGCAGTGGTCACTTTCAAACCAATTTGGGATTATGACAGACTTTGAGAGGTGAGAAAGATAATGTTTGTTATGATGTTTCTTGATATCTTTAGCAGTATTTGATACCCTACTTAACCCTAAAGCTAGATTCTCCTATGGATAGGAAATAAGTTACTCTCCAAGGCAAGATTTGGCAGTGTTTCAAGTCTTCAACTGACAGAGAATTTGACTTCAAGTTCAAAGCCCTTAATATTTTTTCAAATCTTCAAAAATGTTTTTAATAGTTTATTGAATCACTACATTCATGACTACATTCATTGATAATCAATTATATGTGAACTGGAAATAAACATGATAACATTTACACTTATACTTCTTTACTCATAAATTCTGGGGAAAGTTTCAGGGGAATCCTGATATAAACTTATGAAAGTTGCATGATATGATTCAATTATAATTTGCTTTATTGTTTATGTCAATGATATTCAACAAATTATATACAATGATAAAATTCACTACGGTAATTGTTGAGTTGCATGAGAAGATTGAATTATAATCTATTATCCACATCAATAGCCCAATAATTAATTATTAATGATGAAGACAATTATTGAATCGGGAAATGGATGTAAATTGTATCGAATTTGAATGATCTCTCTCTTTCATCATTGCACAAAAGTAATGATTCACAATCATATCCATATGATAATGATAAGAAGGAATATTACCCAAGTCTTCAAGACTCAAACAATATATTTGAACTATAATTATGAGCTTTTTATAGTCATTGAATAACTTGGAGGAATATCAATAATAACTAATGTTGATATTAATAACAGAGAGATATACATTCATATATTGGTTCTTTTTGCACCACTGGCGGCTCGTACCCACGAAACAGGTGAAGTGCTTGTATCTTTTACTGTACAGCATTCCACCTGTTTCGTGGGCACGAGCTGCCAGTGTTTTTCACATGCTTTCCAATTCAAAATATAGAGGTAGGATAAAAATGTGAAGAAAATTGAAGTCACTCTCATACTTGAAAACAATTTTACATAAGATATACTGGGACTTGGTGCTAGGATACCATAAAGTTTCGCATCATAATGTTACGGATGAGAAACTTGTAGACGGTGGCGAGTCGCAGGAAAAGCGCCGGTGAAACTAGAAAGTTTCATGCAGAATAAACTTGGATGAGCCATGAAAACTTCTCCAAACGATGATAGCAAGCCTTGACGTTGAGAGAAAAACGGGCTGATAAAAAATTCAAACGCCAACTATAGTGCTGAAGTGGTGGTTGGAAGGGTTACTACGTTGCTTGTAGTCGAAAAGTCTCTCCGACGGGTGTGACAGAGAGGTTGTGAGTTGAAAAAAGACGGAAGGTGTCTGGCGAGACGTATAGTATGTAGATAGTACATACGATTTAACTGTAACCCTGTGCAAACCGGACTGAACCTGTTCCTATAGTCT
The DNA here is from genome assembly GCA_017141385.1 of Sogatella furcifera. NCBI lineage: Eukaryota > Metazoa > Arthropoda > Insecta > Hemiptera > Delphacidae > Sogatella > Sogatella furcifera. The sequence continues at coordinate 25,116,944 of CM029552.1, read as the reverse complement.
CGATGGGGTTCTTGAGAGCAGACTCGATTTATGTCTGTATGGATGCCGGCGTACCCACTTTAAAAAGTATTGCAATTAAAAAGCCGGCCACAATAAATTTGTCTCTCTCACATTCTGTCACAGTCTCTCTCTCTTGAGCAGGGTGCGAGCAGCGCTCTGTTCTAGATTAATTGATTGTCCGACACCTTATTCTTCCATTCAACTCGAGCGTTGAAGATTAATGAATTCTGCAATTTGCCTCTTTTGTCAGCGCGACTTTTAAGAAGGATGAAAACCGCAGACCTCTTAAAGCATTGTAGAGCAACTTCCCTTTTCTTCTAGCTTTCAGGGTGGCATTAAATGAGCTGTCTTGGAGGAACTCGATATGTTCATGTCACCTATCTTTGTTAGGCTACAAATCGTACGTAGATTGCTTTCACAACTCTAGATCATAATAAATAGTCTCTTTTCTCCATAAGCACCAGTGCTACATTCGGAAAATCATTGAGAAAAGTATTGATATTCAAACAGTACCATTTTATTCAAAACACCAAACATTCAGTTTTATTTATTTATCTATCATCAAGCTACAACATATACTTAATAGAAGGTTCAACAGCATTACTCCCAAAACTGTCTCTTTACCATTTTTTCATGAAATGAGTCCAAATATTTGAGTTTTCAGTTCCATTACAGTACTAGGAATTTTGAAAACTGAATGGCACTTTCGGCTCGTACCCACGAAACAAGGTGAAGAAGTGTACGTATCTTTTACTGTACAGCACTTCACCTGATTTCACTGGCATGAGCCACCAGTGCTGAATGGTTGATTCAATTGATTGAATTGGAACGTTAATAGAAATCATTTAGGAAATATATTTGCATCTTTTGATTCGAAATACTCAACTTTCAGCAATTAGATAGAACTAGGAGTTCAGGATAATTGATAAGCGTATAATGCTGACATCTGATTGGCAACTCTTATGTGGCGAGCTCCATGAATACCGTAATGAATTATTTCCAGTCTCTTGGAACTCAAAATTGAATGACATTTCCTTCAAAAAATTGCTAATTTAGTTAAACTTTAAAATATCCCCAGGTTCACAATTGCATCACCTAACCGTCATTATTACATAGGGCATTAATAAAATTCAATAATGATTGATAAAGAAAAAACAATAATATTGAACAATTCTTTCACTTTTTTCTTTCGCAAAAGGTGCAGATTCATGATTAATCCTTGATAACAATCATACGGAAATGGAAGAAATTCATTTGGTCCCCCTCGAACTAACGTTATTCTATAGCGTGTCAGATTCTACCTTACAACATTCTGTATCCCCAGTAAATTAAAACCGAGATCTTATCATACCAGAGCGGTCTGGAAAGAAGTTTTTTCAATCAGCGTCTGATCCACAACCCCAAGTTGTGCAATACCACGGGGAAATATAGAATGGAAGTACTACAGGTCTCCAGTCCTTCAGCTTGTCCAAGTCCATATGTTTCTAGTTTTCAGATCAAGATAAACTTTGACCGTTGGCAATAAGAGCCGCACCATTACATTCGCATTTACATTTATAATATACGTACGACAGGACAACGCGTGCGTACACGCACGAGCATATAGTATATCAAAACATACACTCACACATATGCATGTTCATTTTCGAAAAATATTCTGACCGCAGATGGAACTCCTACGAGCCACTTCATACTTCCTACTCACTCATGTAGGAAGTATGACTCGGCCAGACATAATAGGCGCACCCCTATTTAGCTCAGTCCATAGGGAAAATGTAAAAATGTGGATCTATCCTACATTGACAATATTTCTTGTAATATGAGTTTATTTTCTCCGATTTGTACCATAAGGTGTCTAGAGGTATTTTTCTCAGCAGCTAGCTCATAAATCAGAAGCTTTTTGTTGGTATGATCACCAAGAATGAAAATTACAATAAAATTTAATTGGGTGTCAAATGCATTTGCAAAACTTGTGCGTGACATAGTTGGATAAGTAATCAGTGAAAGGGCTATTGAGTTATGGCAAGGATAACACGAATATATGTAATCAAAACAAAGAGTAATGACACATTGATAACATAAATATATCAATATATGTAATAAAAAAAGGGTTTTCTGGTAATGAGAGATTCACTTCTTAACTATAAAATCTCCATTGTTGACTTTTCATAACGGTTTGGAATGTACAACGGTTTAAGCATTGCATAGTTTCTTATATTTTGGATGGTTGAAATATTTATTTTGAAGGTTATCTTCGATAACGAGCGTAATTCTCAATGAACCTGTTTTATGCGTTGCATACTTCCTTATCTTTTGGATAGTTAAAAGATTAATTTTGAATGTATTCATTTTTAACTACAATCACGTTGGTAAACTTCAATGAACATAATCATGGATCACTTTTATCCAAATACACCCCAAATCCACGATTTCCATTTCTTAATCCATTCGAGATTCTTTCTACAGTTGTACAACACTCTTTCACAGGGGTTTAGCCATTTGCAGCCTCTTATCCCTCTTAACAGCTGGTTGTACTGTACTCTCTCTTTGTTCCATCAAGGCTATTGTGCAAGAAGGTCGGGCAAGGCCTTGTTCTCATTGTCTTGAGATTTTGGACTGGTGTCAGCCGGGAGATTTTCGAGGTTCCAGCCTTTTCTGGCGTTACAAATCCCCCTTAATTTATGCTCGGATGAACTCCAGGTGATGGCATTAGAGTCTTTCGCCGTTGCTCTGTTTTCGGGAGCTTTTCTTCCCAGTTTCACTTCTAAGCCAATGGATACATCATATTATTAAAATTCCTTGAAGGTAGGAAGCCACGGTACCTAGAAACGCCATGAATCCTTAGAGAACCATTTCAAAACTATATTTGCTTTTTCTCTCAAAAACATATTGTCATGATTTTATCTGCATAAATGAATGGTAGGTGAATTACATTATAGCCTAAATGAACTGATAGATAAACAGATTGAAGCAACTTTCAAGTGAACAAAAACATTGGAAAGATGACAAAAATTGTGGGTTGATGAGAAATATTTCAATTGATATATAACAATGATTCAAATGGTATTTTCGAACTAAATTTCCCACAGTAGAAAAAATCTTTTAAGTGATGAATATCAACGAGAATGTTGAATTATATGTAAAGTCTGCACATTTAGAAAATTAGATCTCCTAAAGTAACTTTTTTTCTTTAACTCTACAAAATCCTATAGAATTTATCGCTTATACCTTTATCGCTAAAATGTAACCAGTTTCATCAATTTTGTTACAATAGTATGAAACGAACCACTTCTTCTCAAAGCAGGTTCATTCTGGGAATGAGTTCTCTTCAATTATTTTAATAAAGTTTTGCAGTATGTTTTGATTTTTGTAAATCTTTAATGAGAAAATACCTAGTGAAAAATAAGATTTGAAAGATAAACCCCAATTTCAAGCGTAAGAATCATTGCAAAACCGAATAAATTAAATATTTGAAATAGAATATTTTTTGAACAGTCATTCCTCAATCCACACCTGAAACATTTTGAGGTGTTGTTATTAGCTTTTAGAGAAGGATAGTTAGCACACAAAATGATCGACGATCAGTTAGTGAGGATAGCTTGCTGTATGTGTGACTCCCAATTCGATATCATTAGTTCCGCTTTTGGGAATTAGCACTAGAAGGCCTTATCTGATTTCACGGCGCTTAATGACACGCGATCCCAGTGAAGAAAACGCATCCACAAGAACGCATCCTACTAGAACGAAGAGGACAGATGTGATGATGCTCTGGTATGCTTCAGAGCTCGCTCTCGTCAAAATAAAAAAGATAAGAGATAGTTATCTCGAGATGCAAAAGTTCACTTTTTTGTAAAACCCTTGTGCTAATTGTCTCAAGCTTGATTATTATTGTTGACAAGAAACACTCATAGTTTTTGCAGTTTGGAAAAAGGTTTTGATAGGAAAAGCTGTCATCTATTTGAAAGTGATTATTGATAAATTAAGAAGGTAACTAGCTGAAATCGTTAACATTAAAAAGCTTGCTCCAGTGTCAAACGGTATTTATTTCAATGAATTCGGTAAGATGAATCAAATTTGAAGAAATGGATTTGAACAAATAGATAAATCCAACAATTGGAAATTCGGAGAAATTCTAGGATATCAAAGCTGAAAAAATATGAAAATTTTTGACAAAAGAGAAATGGAGAAAATAGAGGTCATAGAACCTGAATGAAAATATGAAATTCTTCAACAAAAAATTGATCATATTTGAAATTAACCTGAGTAAATAAAGATCCTATTCTGCAGGGCTTCGACTGTATTAATATTGAGCAGCTCTAATTAATTGAAATAAACAATTACAGATCCTTCAACAAATCATCCATATACAACATCCATCATCTTTAATAACACCCATAAACAAATTCTTCAGTATCCAGCAAATTGAGAGCATTATCTTGAAATCCTGCAGGGTTGTAGAACATTTTAACTTTAAGAACATTTATTTAAATTTCTTGAAATCCTAGGGCTTATAAAACTTAGGCTTATTAAACTTGATACGTTTATGTAATAGCTGCCTCTTGGCCATGAAATGTAAATTTCGAACACGAAAAGAACTTCTGATCAAGATTCTGGCTTTCCGTGTATTCATTCAAAAAACTGTAGCTATATCGCAACCTTCCTCCCTCAACCGAGGTCATGAATCTAGATACTCACTCATCAGCCTATTCACTCACTCTCCAAGCAAACTGTAAAACCACTAGCAATACACTCGGCATCTCTCGAGTTCGGGGGCACGAACTTTTACGACCCGCTTACAAGTGAACAGGAAGTGCTCTCACACAAAAAGACGCGGGGACTTGTCGGATTCCGAGTGGACCCTTGAAGCTGCAGGGTGTCGCGACTCAGTTAAACGTGGCCCCATTCAGCTTCTAGCATTTTCATTCTCTGCTCTAGTGTGAAATGCGAAGGTATTGTTTGTGACAAACCGCATTCTAAAAGTGTTGCTTTACTATTTCGATATACCTTGAAGATCACAGAAGAACTTCGCTGATTTACAATGGAAATTTGGATGAATGGTATTAAGACCGGATATCTATCTATCTATCTGAAAACAGGTGGATAGTTTCAAAAGAATTGCACACATTGTAATTGTTTGAGTCAAACCGCATTTAAAAAGTATTGCTTTACTATTTCGATATATCATGTAGATCACAGTCACAGAGGAACTTCGCTTATTTACAAGGCGAATTTCAACAACTTGTGATTTCTAAGACCGCCGGATATCCTCTTGGAAACAAGTGAATAGCTTGTGAAGAATCATTGACACTTTTTCTTAATGTCGCAGGTGTTGGATGATCTACAAAGAAAATGCGTGAAATTGGGACTGTTTATCCAATTCAATGTCGCAGGTGGTGGATCATTTACGAAGAAAAAGCGTGAAATTTGGCCAGTGTATCCAATACAATGGAAAGAGAATGGGGGAACCGTGAATCTGGTTGCGATTTGAAACTAGGATTGTCATTAATTATCGATGTATCGTCTATAATTAAGTATCGAGGAACAGTGCACGGGTTGACTTTTAGATCGATTCACACTGTGATAACTTTAATAGCGTATAACTTTATAAAATGAATGTCATCATCGAGAATCAACTAATCAGCAAATGATATATCACAATCAATGAGAGTTTGAACACATTATGGCTTTAGAGAGCGAATATACTTCTGAAATAAAGGTGAAGAGTTGAAAAATTCTCGCACATTTTCTCTATCATTTATTCTCTCTAGAAAAGTGGAAAAAACAGATTAGGGTTTCACATTTTCTCTTGAACAGTTGGTCAAATTCCAGGGCCTGATAGAACCAGAGATCCAAATTTCAAATAAGATCAATATCAACATATTGAATAGAAAGGATAGATATTAAAATAACCACAGATTTATTAAATATTGAGATCCCGGTTTCGATTGTTGATTTAAACAGGTTGATCATTGAGGTAGCGTCGAAGTTTCCAATTCACTGCGTTCGGAAAAGCATCATTCTCTGAGAAATTACTCATGATGTAATCTGAAAAACCTCATTCTTTGAGAAATCCATGAGTGATTTATTCGAAATAAATCCAATGAAAAATCAAATTTAGGTTGTAAAACACGTTTTATCAAGTTTCAAACCACGCTCTATCTCTGAATCAATTATTCCAATTGGAGAGGCGACTCATCACTGAATGGAACAGTGGTTCAATGACAATAGTGTGTTATCACAAAGATTCGTGACAAGATGTAAAGGGTATCATCCCACTGAATCTACAAACTGACCAGCGGGTAGAAACTCGCCATTCATGAACCCCAATTTCGCCAGAAGCCGTCTGACATCTGTCACAGATCAAGGATGCTGCTGTTATCTCCAAAAATGTCACCGACAAATCTAAAATTCCAATTATGCATTTGTATCGCACGCATGAATAAATAATGTGTTGTCGAATACATCCCGAGGGCATGTTGGTGAATGAAATGCATAAACGGATGGCTTCTAATTGTTCTCAATAGCCGGGTGGATGAATTGAAACGTAAGCGATATTCCAGTTTCCGTGTATGCAAATAACAATACCCTGTCTGGGGCTAATAGCGGTTGAAAAAGGGGAAAATCAACAGGTTAAAAATCAATGATGAAACTTAAACAGGGTAATATCTATTGTACACGACACATCCTTGTCTGACCCTTTTCTATTGTCGGAAAGGGTTACGTGCCACTTTATGGATCAACTAATACATTCAGCGTTTACTGCCATTTTACTTTCAAACTACCCAATAATCCTTTCTGCATATAAATATTATGCGGAAGTACCGTGAAATTGATTTAAAACTGCAAATAAATCACTGTTAAAAGGGAATTGGATAGTGCAGAGTTACCTGCATTAGTCAAGCATTACTGTTATTTTCACTTGTGGAATATAAAAATGTAAATCAAAGAATTTATAGAATAGTTCAATAAAACTATCATTGTAATGACGGGATGTATTGGTGAATATTATCATGGAAAGAATAAATCAAACCAAATGTATTGAATCCTTTGGACAGTTGAATCTCTTTTATTCTACATCAAGCATTCATTTTCCACACACCCTTATCCAAGATTAAGCTAATAAATGAAACAAATACTTTCCTGATCCAGTATTATGAGAATGGTCATGTAGCCATTCTCATTCCCAAATATAAAATATGTAGCCATTCATTCCAAATATAATGATTCAGTATTAATTTGATTGAAGTTGATTGAACAATGAATATTCATCAAGATAATTCACCTTTCAATATCAGGTTGTTAGCCCATAGATTTCTGCGTTTATTCTCATAGGAATGAGTTTTGCTAAAGGTAAACTCTTTTTGGCTGCTATGACCTCAATTTCAGTGCGATTGGTAGACTCAATTTGGATCTTCTTCAATCATTTAATTGAACAAATCTATCAATCATAACTTACTCTCAATATTTCAATGAAGATTTCAATAAAAAATGAGGCTATTGACCTGTATTTCGAGCAGTTTGTATGCTATTCAGGATTCAGAACCGAGGGTAAGACGTTGTACCGACATCGTACTTGAGAAAATGTAAAGGTTTCATAAGAGT